>JAMPIV010001158.1:0-534368 GCA_024509875.1 Oreohelix idahoensis
AAATAACTACAGTATTTGCAATTTTTCTGAGGGGCAAGTCAAATTTACCGCCAACAATTTATCTAGTGTGTTTGAATTTTTATAAGAAACAAGTAAAAAATTACCGCCCACCCCAAAAATTATCGAAGAGCATAGTACAAAATTTAACAACAAATCAAATCGTTTCCATATTTTGTAGTGGTAAGAAAATTTTGGTTGACGAGAAATAAATGCCTATTTTGTGTTTTTGACCGAACGTAGATAATTTATTTCTTAATAACTAAAGATACTTAAAATGAAAGGGATATCTCAAATTATAGCTCTGATATTGCTTAACATATACACATAAAGATTCCCTCATAAAAATTTTTTTATGGTAGTAGAAAATTTAATTTAGTGAGATTTTCACATCAGGGTAAGGCCAAAATAAATTACTTAAAAATTACCCACATTTGAATGCAAAGGAATAACTAAAGGAAAACCTATATAGAACGATAGAGAATAATTGGCCGTTTAATTATCACTTTTGATAATTAAAATCGGTCCACAAATAACTATGATATAATATTTTCAAATTCAGTCAGATCACACAGACGCACTTAGAATCGCATAATACTAGAATCAAAAATTAACTTTTTGACGTTCTCTCTGATTGGCCGGGTGTATTGCTATAAATAGTAACAAACTTTTGTAGTTTTCCGCCATTGAAATCATAAAAATCACACTGAGCTGACGTGTACAAAAAGACTGTACACCAAGCCTTTGCCGGTTGGACTGGTAGAGCGGACTAAGAACCCTTTTACAGCCAGTCAGCTTGAAAGTGTGTGAGCTTATTTACCTGAGGGTAAGATTGATAATTTTATTTGCATACTTTGTTAAAGAATTGACCTGTAAAGTAAACAGGCTATGTGTGACATATTTATTCGAAAGTGTAACTAACAACGAGATCTGTTGTGTCACGCTGACCTACGTAGGAATGTGTGTAGTAAGTGCAGGCTTGTTCGAATTGAAAAATTGGTGTATAGTGTTTGCAAATTTACGACAGTGAGTGTTAGAAGCGATTTAATTTAGTATTTTCTTCTGGAGTGACACCCTGTTCATAGATCATGTAATAAACATCTAGGGAAGGTTATAATGAAGTAATCAACAGGTCACATGCTGTATTGTACTTGCCATGACTATTGTATGTAAGCCAAACATGGACGAGGTACCTAAGCATTGATTAACCCAAAGAAAGAGTTATGGCATGAAAACTGATGATAGACAACGGTATTCAAGGTCTTGTGCAACTTGTTAGCACAAATGCCTGACCCGTGGTAAGTTTTAATATTGTTAGGGGTGAATTAATTGAGGCAGATCTCTACAGGGAATGGATTGTCCTTCTATTACAGGTTATATCCCGAATTTACCTCGGGGCTGCAATTTCTTGAGAAGAAGAGCGTGTGGGAGTTGAGTGCTCTTTCTACATACTGGAGATAGACCCCATCTTCTCAGCCAGGATTCACAAGTTGGTGATCCTGACTACTATTCAACGAATTGAAGCAGCAAACATTCTTAAGATAAGTCCTTTAGAAAGGCAATGGCGATTCATCCAACCTCATTCACCCAATAAAACTTAACCACTGTGGAATGATGAAAGTAGTAGACCTTGCAGTGTAAGACTGGTAGCAGTACAAATATTAAGAACATTAACAGTACGTGTAGTCATTCCAGTGACCCTTTAAAAGACATGGACCAGAGTTTCCCAATTATTTATTTCATTATGTAAATAACCTTTCTTGATTTTGATAATTCCTGACCCAAAAGATTGAGTTTCAGGAAAATTAAATTGTATATAAACTTTCATACAGCCTTGCTTAATTAATTTTTATTAAGTTGAAGTTCTGTTTGAAATTAATCATTAAATAAAGTAAATACATTTCCCCTAGACCCTTTAGCTAAATCATTTGGGATCAGTAGAGGTAGCGGTTAGGGACTCAGAGATCATCATCATCTACTCTGAGAACTTACGTAGCTTGACCCCATCTTGATTGTCTATACACCCTTGCTCTTTTCAGAGAAGGGGGTATTACTTATAAGACCAGTCTCTTATCTGGCACTATCCTGGTATCCTCTGATACACAAGTCCAGGATAGCCTATACATTTAGTAACATCAAAACCTCTTATGACATTAATAAATGAATGAATGAACAAATAAATAAATTAAAAAATTAATTAATTAATTAAAACACGAATTAATGAATTAATCAATAAATTAACGAATAATTGAATTAATTAATTAATTAATTAATGAAAAATAAATTAATAAAGTAATGAATGAATGAATGAATGAATGAATGAATGAATGGATGGATGAATAAATTAATTAATTAATGGGTGAATGAATAAATAAATAAATTCATTAATTAATTAATGGGTGAACGAATGAATGAATAAATAAATGAATGAATAACTGATTTAATGAATGAACGAATGAATGAATTAATGAATAAATTAATAAATGAATAAATTAATTAATTGATTAATAAATGAGTGAATGAATAAATGAATGAATGAATGAACAAGAGAATGAATGAATGAATAAATGATTGAATAAATAAATTAATTAATTAATGTATGAATAAAAAATTATTTAATTAATTAATTAACATCTAAATTAATGAATGAATAAAGATATGTTGTTCGTCCAACACGGGTGATGAAGACCACTCCGTTCATCCAATTATTAGGAATATGTTAGGTACTATGGGTACGAAGATGACTGATGAGCCCGATGCGGGCCTGGAAAGATCTCGGACAGGGTGGGCAGGGAATATTTGCTTCAGGTGAAGGTTTTATTACACGGTCCTTTCTAGCTTGTCTCCGCTGTTCCGCTGCTGCTCTTCTGGATGATTCGCATGCCGCTGCACCTTTACGAAGAGATGTGCGCCAAGCGGTTCGGTCTTGCGCAGCAGCTTCCCATGTGTCAGGGTTTATGTCAAAGGTTTTCAATGAAGTCTTAAGCGTGTCTTTGAAGCGCTTCTTTTGGCCACCATGGGAGCGTTTACCCTTCTGCATCTCACCATAAAAGAATATCTTTGGCAGTCGATGGTCTGGCATGCGGACTACATGACCTGCCCAGCGAATCTGTGACTGCATCAGAATAGTATCGATGCTAAGGATGCCAGCTCTGTCAAGAACGGCGGTATCCGGGATCTTGTCTTGCCATTTGATGTTCATTACCTTTCTGAGACAGACTGTATGGAAGTGGTTTAGCTTCTTTACGTGGCGCCTGTATAAAGTGCATGAATAAAGAAATGAATGAATTTAACAGGAAAAAATAACAACTAAAAATATGGTGAGGAAATTTTAAAGAAAACAGTGTCGTAGGTTGCGTAGTCATTATCCGATGTTTAGGCTCAAGAAAGTTTCGGATTAAGAACATTTTTTTAAAAGCAGAAGGGCGGAAAATAGAATGAATGCTTTTACTATGCCTTAATCTTAGTGCCTCAAAACTCATAAAATGTAGGTTTGAAAGAAATCTTGGTTATACAGGGCGATTCAAAAAAGAATTGAACACTTTCAAAAAATGAATTACTCTGTAACTAAGTGTCGTAAAGTCGTGTGTAAACCCACTTCTTTGTTATACACTATGTCGATATACAGGTCACGCAAAGTACCAAAACGCAACTAACCAATCAGCTTGCCCTGGCAATTAAAAAGACTAAAACGTCGCGAACCAATCAAAAAGGTTCCTTACGCAGTAGCATTTATCTGCGTCGACCTATATAAATGTGCGTGTTTTATTCAAATACACACACAAACACGAAGACCAGCTAGAACAACAGACTGGGGAAGAGAAAGTTGTCAAGACTGATTCCTGCTTACCTGCATGCCGGCCAAACTTGCTTCACTAAGTCGAGTCAAAATCTGGCTTGTATTAATCTTAGAGGGTAGGTAAACTTACTATAAACTTTTAGGAGTTTTAATATGCCTATATCATATATAATGATTGTATTTTATAGTATCATGTATAATGATTGTGTATGACTGTTGAAAAAGGAACCCCTCTGAAAATAACCTACACCTGTATATAATGTCACTTTAGTATTTTAGTTTTACTATGACTGTATCATGTATAATGATTATATTTTATGGAATCAGGTATAATGATTGCATTTCCTGGTATGATTGCTGAAGACGAAAACCAATCGGAAATATAACCTAACAGTCCTTGTTAGGACTCATATAACTCCAACCTGAATATAACCTATGACTACATCATGTAAAATGATTGTATTTTATAGTATCATGTATAATGATTGTGTATGATTGTTGAAGAAGGAAACCATCAGAAAATAGCCTACACCTGTATATATTTAATATAGGATTTAGTTTTACTATGACTGTATTAGGTATACTGATTATATCTTAGGGAATTAGGTATAACGATTATATTTCCTGGTATGACTCCAACCCGAATATAACCTAACAGTCCTTGTTAGGACTCATATAACTACAACAATATTGTTAGGGTATATTTTACCAGCCAGTATAGCACTTATCAGAGATGGCCTGGTATATTATAGGTGGAAGGAAACGGTTATATCATACGGCGTTCAAATTATTGGATGTATTCATGTATTGAATTATCAGAAAGAATGTTGTGCAAGTAGACACCTGTCATGTCTCACTACGGTATTGCTAAATCATACTGAGCCATGTTGTCATTCATCCTACATGCAGACACCTGAGACACACTCATCTCATATGCACTAGAAATAGGTGGGCTTGATGACAGAAATTAGCCCCTATTTTTCCTTGTTACAGGTTTATTCGTGTCATCCAACCTGAGGTCGTATGTTCGGGTCAATCCTGCTGCCTGGAACTTCGCAGGAGCATAGTGGTTGTATCGGAGCTACATCCTTAGTCCCCCTCAGTCTTGGGTGGGCTAAAGGAACGATCATCAGCGGGTGCTGTGTGCATCAAATTAAGAAGGACAGAACTGTTTTAAGAGATGAGAACACATTAGTACCATTTCCGTCGGTAAGTGTGAGCAATTAACTGTCTATGAAGAAAAAGTGATTTAGCGTAGTGAGAGACAAGATTAACAGCACAGCTGATACATTTTCTATAATTGATTAACAGCACAGCTGATATAATTTTTTTCCTATAATTGGAAGACTTGTTGTAATATATATATATATATATATATATATATATATATATATATATATATATATATATATATATATATCTATATATATATATATATATATATATATATATATATATATATATATATATATATATATATATATATAATAAATCATACGTAAACTTACAGATCCATTGCATTCCATCTTCCAACATCCACCCTTCAGCACAAGAGTAGATAGTGTATATACTTAATAAATAAGGAAATTGTATTTGAACGACTTGTCAAGTTTATAATTGTTAAGTGAAATCTGTTTCCTTGTTTTAATATCACAGTTAGATACCCAGCGGGGTGGCATTTTATGACTGTCTCCACTCTACTAATTTTTCGAGATCAGATCATTCACAGCTGTAACTAATTTGTGATACCAGTAGTTCTCTCATACACTGGGACTTCACTATTTTCCTGCTGAAATTCTATTTCTGTATTGTCAGTACTATATTGATCCTATATACAATAAAAACCTCACGCTACACTAAGGTTCATATAACATGTTGTGTAAACTATTTTTTAAAGGAACTATCAATTTGTTTTTTTTAAATAATCTAACAAATGCAAAAACCTGCTATTTAGACCTTTATAAGCAATGATCGTTACTGACTACCATTGTTTGACTATGTCCAAGTGATTAGCGTGCAAGTCGGTAAACGTCTGCACTGACCACCGACAAAATCTAGCAAACGACGAGAGGAATATGGGAAAACCAGGTGATTAGACGATTCAATTTCATTGAGCAAACTTTCTTTTAAATGTAAACTTGGCGAGTTTTATACTACTACATGCTGATATTACTGTATACTAATCAAACATTTCAAACAGTTGCCTCAATCAATGTATTAATATATCAGGGGTCGCAATAAGACGGTAGATCACAAGGGGATGATTTGATAGATCACCTAGCGATGGAATAGAAAAAAGAGAAAGAATTGTAAAGCTAGAAAATTTTCGGACTAGGGCTTCTCCCCCCCCCCCCCCCCCCCGGACTTTTAACAGCACTGTAAAACCATGACTAAAGGTACTTTTCCATTAGTGACCACCTTCAGTTACAACTATAGGAATGCGTCCTTTCAGTAATAGCCTTAAGCATTCTTTTTCCCCCGTGTTCCAGTCGTTGTGTTCTTTTCTCTTCTGGTTGTTGTGAGAGCTTCTTTTAGCCCAATCTGAGGTGACACAGTAGGAAGCATCTCCACTTGGTGCGATCGGTAGCTTTATTCCTCCCAGGCTACTTGATTTACGTTCAGTGCCTTCATGTCTCTCTTACACACATCTATGAACCTCAGCTGTGGTCGCCTGGCTGTTATTTTGCCATCTGCCAGTTGTACGTAGAAAATTTCTTCGGGGATGTGACCATCTTCCATGCGGTGGACATGACAAGCCAGCGTAGTCTGCGCTGCCTGATCAGAGTATGCATGATTTGAAAGCCAGTAATTGACAGCATCTCGACATTTGACGTTTAGTCCTTCCAGAAAATTCCAAGGATGGGTCGTAGACACCGTAGATGGAAGGTATTAAGCCTTCTTGCTTGCTTAGCATAGGTTGTCCATTCTCGCTGCCACATAGAAGCGTGATAATGAGGCAGGCGTAATATACCTTAGCTTTGGTCTTCATTGTGAGTTTGGAGTTTCCCCAAACACGTGTTGTGAGGCGGGCCAAGATGGTTGCAGCTTTGCCAATGCGGCTGTCCATTTCTGTGTCCAGAGAAAGTTTGTCATTGATGGTAGACCCCAGGTATGTGAAGTGGTGCACCACTGTCAGTTCATAGCTATCGATAGTGATAACTGGTGCAACATCCACATCCTGACCCAGCACATTTGTTTTCTTTAGACATTGTGACGCTCAAGTCCTTACATGCTTGAGAGAAGCGATTCATCAAACTCTGGAGCTCCTGTTGACTTTGAGTGTCTATTACTCTTCCATTAATTCCAATGAAAACCCACGAGCTAGCTTTCAAAGATTCACTTTCATTGTGAACGGCATGAGACAGAAACGCCATCTTTTCTTGAAGTGAAGTTAACATTCGGAAAAGTAAAATTTCAGTTTGAATTGTCCACAGATCTGACGATGTCAATTGTAGGAAGCAGGTCGCCCTGCAGAGATTAAAATTACATATAGGCTGCACTTATTCCAAATTCCAAATATTCTGAAATCCGAAAAAAACATGATTTTATCAATGTAGATCTTTAGAGAGCTCAGTGTTTGTAACGTAGATCCCGGGTTGCCAGCCGCTGTCATTCCTGTGTAAATAATTTTTTTTTTAATATTTCTAACACCAGTCTCCTCCAATCGGTTGCTTTCTATTAAGAAATTGATGAGATGCGGGAAACCACGGGGAATAGTCTGGACGCTGAATGATGGCGGGGAATGGAGAAATCAGAAGAATTGGATGACGTCAGGAGTCTTCAGACTCAAAAGTTTCTTAAAATCGTTCGCTGGCATTTTGAGAAATGGACATGGGAAGAAAAGACTAGCGTGGATAATCGACAGGAATTCACAAGTAAGTCATCATTCAGTAGATCTAGCACTCGATGGTGAGAGGGAGCCAGGGGGATTATTCTGTCAATAGCGTTTCGAACTACCATAGTTCTGACGAGAGGGCCTCTAGATACACGTTTTGATAGGACGGGAAGTGGAATGAAGAAAGAGAAAAAAAATTGATAGAAAACGCCAAGAAATGTGGGGAAAATCTCATTGGGCCAAAACGAGATTGCTCGTGTAAATGGACAGTCTCACCCAAAAATGTTATTACCACTGGTCTGAGCTTTTATTTTCTTTAATATTTTCTGTGTCATGGAAGCTTTTTTAAACATAATGTTTTTGTTATTTCGTGCCCTGTTTAGAACTTGGTTTTTGCTTTCTTTTAATTCTTAAAGAATTTTTCAATTCCAATTCCGGAACGTTATTGGTGCAATATTCGTATGCCATTCTGTGTGTGAGTATCTCATACAGGCTGTCTATGTTTGTAATTCTATTGTCTTACAGGAAGTCTATATTTGTAATTCTCTTGTCATACATGCAGCCTGTGTTTGTAATTCTCTTGTCGTACAGACTGTGTGTGTTTGGACATCTCTTGTCATTCTAGCTGTCTGCGTTTGTACATAACACTGTGTTGGTGTCTGTTTATTGGTTGTCTGTGTTTGTTTCTGTCGTGTTTGTCGTGGAATATTCTAATCCACATATATAAATTATCAAGTAAATATAAAGCCTAACAAATAAATCTAATAAAGAAAAGAGCAATGGTAAAATAACAGTGCTGTCACAAGGAATGTACTCGAAATCCCCTTTGTTTTATGCTTCGTCTGCAAATTGTAACGCTTTCACGTTGATAGTAAAAGCCTACTATATTATTACCCGCTTTCTTCAATGAAACGTGTGCTGTATTTCTTGGAAAAACATTGAGAGGCAGACTGCGTAATGACCTAAATTAATCCTAACATTAATTATACTGCGTTACCAAAACGAACGAACAGATGGACTCAAATAGAGAGAGGGAGGGCTGAAAATCAGGAACGCATGCAACACGCGTCGCGCGATACACAATTACTACTATCACGCGTGTAAGGCCACATGCACTAATTTTTTTTTTTTCAGACGGACAGTGATAAATTCACTACCCTTCCCAGAGTTAGGTTTTAAAATCACAAAAAACGCTTATTAGGAAAGATAACAATAGATGGGTTTACGTTTGAAAACATTACAGTACCCAGACAGCACATCTTCGAAACAGGAGGTAGAAGAAATTGCATATTTTGAACGCAGCCACTTAGCTCTATTAAATATATATATTTGGGTTCCTTAGGGTTTGCTGACAAAGAATATGTACAACGTTATGCAAATAGTCTAGGAATTAACAAGTTATAGCCAAAATAAAATGATGGTGCTGTCAGACAACACCCAAAATCAGAATCGCTCAGTGGTAAATTTTTTTACACCACCATTGTACGGGAAATGGGCCACAAGTTACATTTGAACTGATTGGCTGGAATGATATGTAAGGCTAAACGCGATTAGTCGGGCTATAAATACTATCTTTGGTTGTTAGGGGAGACGTAGGAAGTTAAAATTTTTTCAAATACTTGTCGAAACGTGGCTCCATTGGCTAGACTCGCTGATATACTCACTTAGGAGCGTTAGTTCGAGACCACTAGTCAAATAAGCTTGATAAAGCAACAGTGCGTTGAAGCCAGCTCATATTTTGCTAAATAAAAGCCTGGAACATAAGCAGATGGGAATTTGTGCCAGTAGTTGTGCCAGAATTCATTGCTAATCAACGTATCTGTGTTTGTTTCCATGAATTGTGGTAAGCTTGAAACATTCAGTATCTTTTAATGAAAATTGAATGTGAATTGTTAATTTATGCCTGTATATATGTGTAGTTCAGTAGCAAACATGATGTAAAGCCTATAATGCTCCCGCCTGAACAGAAGGTGTCGGAGGAAAGTAAAACTGCATGGAATGGCCAAACAGTACCCTGACACCTAGATTATTGATTAGACAGAAATAATGCTGGAAGTGCAGAGGCGTGGTAACCATTAAGGAGGTAAATACTGGTATAAAGTATTTCAGATGAAGCTGACAGTTGGCCTAACGCTCTGAACTCAATGTTTGTGATGTATTGTGCTCAGTGTAAAAAGAGAGTATAAATTAGTTATGAAGTAGAAGGTACATCCTTCTTGTTTTCAGGGACCGTGGTCTTGATGGTATTGAGCAGCACCTGGTCATAGCTTTGCTGAATCCAGAGTCGGACAGCATACTCCTTGGTCCATTTAGCTATCAGTGAGGTGTCTCCAGAGCCGAGGGGAGAGTCGAGCAGAGGAGTCTGTACCTGCCGCCATCACGCAAGATAAGCTGATGTGGCCAGCTGAGCTCAAAATTATGTACCCCCAGCTTAAAATGACCTTGTAAAAATAAAATTAAGAGGGGAATTAAATTGTGTTAATATCAGGAACTGAGAACATCTCCAATAATAGTTCCATAAAGACAAACTATTGAAGTCATGATGACAAATACCAACAGAGCTTGAACAAAATAAAACCAGTATTACCTCATATTACTACTACACAACTGACACACATAGGATACCTTTAATAATATATGTCATTACAATATTCATATTGATAAATTCTGTACATATAACTTGTAAGTAAAATTGATTGTGATTCCTGGTTCCCTTTGTATTTGAATCAGGACACATATTCATTCATGACAGCAATGAATACATATTGTTATTTGAAAAGTTATCAGTGACTTCTTTAAGATATCCTTGTAGAGTGTTTTATGTATGTGAGTGTCACAGTGTTGTCAAGTGTAGTGGAATAAATTAAATTGTTTATCTGTCTGTTGTTGTTTTGACTTACACTTCATCATACACATACCCTAGACATATAACGTAGTCATCACACTATTCCAGAATAATTCTGACTGAGATATATATATATATATGTGGCAGCAAGTAAGGTTATCTATAATACACTACTCTCATTAGATATAGATACCTTCACAGCTGATCTCAGTCAGTACACTAAGTCCCCCTATAAATATTTATAACATCCCACTTCACCACAGTGTTGATGTCTGTCTATCATACTGGGTGTTTGTGTTTGTGTCTGTCGTGTTGATATTGTGTTGGTGTCTGTTTATTATATTGGTTGTCTGTGTTTATCTCTGTCGTGTTAACATTGTGTTGATCATAACAGATGTCTGTGTTTGTGTCTGTCGTGTTGATATTGTGTTGGTGTGTATCTATTATATTGGCTGCCTGTGGTTGCGTCTGTCATGTTGACATTGTGCTGGTGTATATCCATTATATTGGCTGTCTGTGGTTGCGTCTGTCTGTCGTACTAGTTGTGAGTTGGTACCTGACATATCCATTATCAGTGTTTGTGTCTGTCACGTTGATATGATGCTTTTAATGTCTGTCTGTTTTGCTGTATCTGTGGTTGTGTCTGGTTGTCATACAGTTTGTATCTTTCATAACAGGTTGGATCACTTTGTTTGTGTCTGTCATGTTAACTTTGTGATTTGTCATCAGGACTGTGTGTTTACGTCTGTCTGTCACACTGGCTGGGTTTGCCTGCCATTTCAGTTCTTTATGTATGCGTTTGTATGTAGTATGGGCTGCCCGTGTTTGTTCATATGTCATATTGAGCACTGTGTCCGTTTGTTACACTGACTTTTTGTATGTCTGCCATGTTGATCTTGTCACTTGTGTCTCTTTTCTTTTCCCTTTTGTGCCTTATTCTTGGAAACATATATGTTGTGTTATATTATTTTATCTTTGTTTTGTCGAGAGGAATACTCAACAGTCGGTAGAAGTACGCGTTTATTTGTGTGATTTCTTCTTCTTTGATCCATAACCACCAACCGTCAAAGCAGTCAGCGGCCATCACGCCTGGTGGCGTCTTGTAGGGCAGCAACAAATTGATTCCACTTTGCTCGGTCGGCGGCCATCCTTCGTACAGTGCCCCAACTGTGATTCATTCTTTGCATCTCAACTTCCACAGTTCTCCGCCAAGTTGTTTTTGGTCGGCCTCTCTTTCGCTTTTCCTCGGGGGTCCATAGCATGGCTGTTCTTATGATGGTATCAGGGTCCCTTCTGAGGACGTGGCCAACCCAACTCCAGCGTCTGCCAGCTATGATGGTGTGCATGTCCTCCTGGTTACTCCGAATAAGTAGTTCTTGGTTGCTGATGGTGTTTGGCCAAAAGATTCGGAGAATTTTCCTTAGGCAGATTGTGTGGAAGGAGGACAGTTTCGACATTTCCTTCTCTGTTACTCTCCAACATTCCACACCATAGAGAAGCACAGAAAGTACACAGCTCTCATACAGTCTTAATTTGGTGTTTGTGCTGTACTGGGAAGACTTCCAAATGTTGTTGAGAACAGCAAAAGCTGTTCTCGCTTTATTCATTCTGTTGTTAATGTCCTTGCTTGTTCCGCCGTCAGGTGTTACTATGCTTCCTAGGTAAGTAAATGTGTCTGTCTGTTCTAACTTCTGGTTCCTTACTGTTATTGGCTCAGGATTGCCCACATTGAGTGTCATGACCTCTGTCTTCTTCAAATTGATGTTCAGGCCAACCTGCTGGCCGTACTTATTCAGTCTATCGGTTTTGTCTTGAATGTGTTGATGTGAATGCGCAAGTAGTGCAATGTCATCTGCATATTCCAAATCTTCCAGCGTAGAAAACATTGTCCATCTAATTCCTCTTGGGAAAAAATCTTTTATTATCTGGCAAAAAATTAAAAAAAAATTTATAAATATTTTATTTAAAAAAATCAAATGTTGTTAAAAATTAAAATTCCTGTGTGTCAAAAAAATTTTTTCACTTTTTTACATTATATTCCGTAACAAAAATTATTAAATTTTTGAATAATATAAAAAAAATTTTTATTAAAATCTTAAACAATGTATGGCGGTTAAAAAAATTGAGTAAAAAATAAAAAAAAATAGGTATTTGTATTTATAAAAAAAAGCGGGGAAAAAAAAAATATGTCAAAAAGTTAGTAAATGTCAACAAAATCTGTATTGAGGGGAAGCAAAATGTTATAAAAAAAAAAATAAAAAACAAAAAAAAATAAAAAATAAAAAACAAAATCAAAAAAAAAATATAAAAAATTTTAAAAACCCCTGGGTTATTTTTTTTAAAAAAAATTTTTTTTTTTAAAATTTTGTTTTTTTTTTGATAAAAAAAAAAAAAATCCTTTTCTTTTATTTATTAAAAAAAATAAAAAAAAAAATTAAAAAACAATTTATTGAAATTCCTGGTTAAATTTTATCCTAGCCTAGTAAAAAAAAAATGGAAAAAAAAAAAAAGAGGTAATTCCTAAAAAAAAAATAGGGGTTGTCAAAAACGCCCTTGAATTAAAATATTTTGAAAAAATATTTTTTACTCCATAATAAAAAATAAAGTTGGTCTCAGGGGGGGGGTTTTTTTTACTTGTGCAAATTAAAAAAAATAAAATATAAAAAAAATAATGCCTGACCAAAATAAAGGGTAAAAAAATAGCTCACCAAAAACACTAAAAAAAAAAAAAAATTTAAGTTTCTTTTGTGTTTTATTAAAAAAAAGCGTTAAAAAAAAAAAATAAAACCAATTAGACGTAATTGTTCAAAAAAAAACAAAAAAAATTTATTTAAAAAAAAAAAAATTAAAAAATTTGGAAAAAAAAAAAAGTAAAAATAAAAAATAAAATGGGGGGATTAAAAAATAAAATATTCCGAAAAAAAAATTAAATAATTCTAATGAATTGGGCACACCCTTTCCAATCATGTATTTGAAAAAAAAACCCATTGATATATAAAAAAAAACAAATAAAATAAATGGGTTACAAAAAAACCCACAACCCAAAAAAAAATATAAAATGGAACATAAAATAATTTTAAAATAACAAAAAAACCAAATTTTTTTTATAAAATTACAAAAAACAAATTTTACAACCTAAGGGATAAATTAAAAAATCTAAAACCAAAAAAAAAAAAAACAAAATGAAAAAAAACCCCAAATACAAATGTTCCCTTGCAAAAAAAAATAAAAAAACAACCCCCACCCAAAATATTGAATTCCCCCCACACAAAAACTAATAATATATTTATAAATATAATTAAACAAAATATAAACCCAAATACAACCCACAAAAAACCCAAAAAACATTAAAACCCCAACCAAAAAACCAACACAACAAAACATTAATGGTGTAAAACTAAAAAAAATCAAACTTAACGCAAAAAAAATGCCCCAAAAAATAACTTGACAACAAAAAAACCCAAACCCAACACACCCACCCCCCCCCAAAAAAAACCAACCCCACCCACCCCACCCAATTAACCCCCCCCACAAACCCCCCCCCCCCACCCCACCCCCAAACAAACTCCCAAAACCCAAAAATCCGTTCCCACTTCAAACAACCAAAAAAACAACCCCCCCCACCCCAAAACACAACCACAACCCAACCCCCCACCACCCCCCCAAAACCCACAAAAAAATACCACCCCAATCAAAAAAAAAAAAAAAAACCCCCCCCCCCAAAAAAAAAAACCTAAAAAAAAAAAAAAAACCCCCCCCCCCCACCTAACCTCCCCACTTTTTTTTCCCCCCCCCCCCAAACCCACCCCACAAAAACCCCCTGGGGTACCCCCCCCCCCCCCCCCACCCCCCCCCTTTCAACTTCCTCCAACCACCCCAAACCCCCCCCCAACCCCACCCACCCCAACGATTTCACCATCACCACTAACAAACCAACACCCCCCCCCACCCCCAAACCCAAACACAACAAAAAAACACCCCCAAGGTTTTTCCACACCAAAACAGCACCAAAAACCACCACCCCCAAACCCACACCCCCCCCCCCCCACCCAACCCAACCCATAAACCCCCCATCCCCCACCCCAACACCCCCCTCCCCAACCCCCCCCAACACCACACCCCCCCCCCCCCCCACCAACCCCCCGATCCCCCCCCCACCACCCCACAACCCCACCCCACGTGGAACAACTTAACCACCCCAAACTCCCAACCCCAAAACATAAAACCCCCAAACACCCCCCCAACCCTACCCACCCTCCACCACCCCCCCACCCACCCCACCCAACCCCCCCCCCCACAATTACCCCACACAATACAAAACCCCAAAAACAAAAAAAACCACCCCCCCTACAGCCCCCACACCCGTCCAAAAAAACCACACAACCCCAAACCCCACCACCCCCCCCCCCCCCCAACCCCCCCCCCCACAAACCCCACCCCACCCCCACACACCCCCCACTTAAAACCCCCCCACCCCCCCAACTACACCCCCTCCACCCCCCAACCAAACCCACCCACACCCCCCCCCCCCCCCCCACCACCCCCCCCACCACCACCCCCACAACCACCACCCCCCCCCCCCCCCCCCCACCCCCCCCCCCCCCCCCCCCCCCCCCCCCCCCCCCCACCCCCCCCACCCCACCCCCCGACCCCACCCCCCTCCCCCCCCCCCACCCAACCCCCCCCCCGCCCCCCGCCCCCCCCCCACCCCCCCCCCCCCCCCCCACCCCCCCCACCCCCCCCCCACCCCCCCCCCCCCCCCCCCCCCCCCCCCCCCCCCCCCCCCCCTCCCCCCCCCCAACCCCCCCCCCCCACCCCCCCCCCCCACCCGCCCGCCCTCCCCCCCCTCCTTCCCCCCCCCCCCCCCCCCCCCCCCCCCCCCCCCCCCCCCTACCCCCCCCCAACCCCCCCCCCCCCCCCCCCCCCCCCCCCCCCCCCCCACCCCCCCCCCCCCATACCCGCACCCCATCAGACCCCCCCACCCCCCCCCCACCCCCCCCCCCCCCCCCCCCCACCCCCCCCCCCGTACAAACCTGTCCCCCCCCAACCCCCCCCAAGATGACAACCCCCCCACCCCACCCCCCCCCCCCCCCCCCCCCCCCCCCCCCCCCCCCCCACCCCCACCCCCCCCCCCCCCCCCCCCCCCAAACCCCACCCCCCCCCCCCCCCCCCCCCCCCCCACCAACCCCCCCCCCCCTCCCCCCACACATGGGCCAGACCAAAGAGGAACAGGGCACACCACACTGCACCGGAAAGCCAGCCCCGGACAAAGACGGCAATCTTCCAACGCATTCGCTTCCTCTTCAGTCTACCGAACATCAACCCCAGAGCCCAGTCCGCAAGGAGCCCCTCTCCAAGCCCATCACCAGCCATGCGACCCTCCCACCGAACCCACCGAAATGGCCCCGGGCAAACAGACACCACAGTTCGCGGGGCCGTCCTGAGCTCAGCTTACGCCCGTCTAGGAACATGAGATGGAGATAGATGAGAGATATTGTAGGTTCTGTCGGACACCTCCTCATTTGGACAACATCCGGCTGCCCAAACAAATCAACCCGCTGACATCAGGTGGCTTTGTTTAAGGAGACCTGCAGTGAGGTGGTGAAACCCACATGGAAGAAGTGGAAACCATTCACCAGTCAGAAGAAGTATGTTCGATCCAACAAGTGGACCCGCCCGAATCCCCCCCGGGACCTAGCGCGAGACCCCAACCATGCTAATTTGACGAGCGGGCTTACATACCCCAGCACCCCCCTGATCCCGCCCGAACATTTGGTGAAGCCCAGGCTAAGTGACTCACAGGAAAACGGTCATATACCCCCCTGGATTTTAAGGAAAGACTTCACAGCCCCCCTTTCCCGTAAGCCAATGACCTTAACAGGAAATGTAAGTCTTCGTGTCTGGCACCATCACCCTCCGCACCCCTGTAACGGCTTTCAAGCCAGCCTAGACTTCAATCTCACCCCTCGGCAACCAAATTTAGTATTTGGAGAACCCGCCAACCCCCTGATCCTTGCTGATGTGCAAGGGGCCTACTGCGCAAGAGACCAGATTAAGTGTAAAAGGCGAACTTCCCTAACTTATCACGTTAGCCCCAAGCAACGCTCCTGAGTACAGCCCTTGTACCGTCTCGCCTCTAAGGTGAGGTTATGATAGCCTCTAACGTGACAGTGGTAGTATATTGCAAGCGCGAAACCTCTACTGTACACGACCGTCAACCCTAGTGCTAGCTATACTCGGACTAACACAACATTGTGACCTTCGCTACCATGATCCGTCCATACTGCCCCTACACTCCTCTTTGTTGAGGTCGGAATATTGGCTTCCCGATCGAGTCATTAAGACTCTCCTCTTACAACGTAAAGTACGTTCACCCATCCAATAGCTCTTTAGACTACCAGTTGACACATAGAGCTACTCCACACACTAACTCAACGAATCAACAACCTATGATAAGTAGCCCGTATAACCCGTTCTACCCAGTTCAATCAAGACCACAATCCGCCCAATCGCTCCCATGACGCCGAGCCCAAGACCGCATCAACACCTCATAACGCCGACCCAACACGACCCCAGCCACTCTTTACCCAGCTACAAACAGGAAGGAGAACACAGACCCAAGAGCTGCATCTCTGAGTATCATGCCTACCCGTTCTTTGCCCTATAAGACGGAGGTGGGCCCACACAACTCTCGTACATCTTTCGAATTTCTACACGCGGAAAACGACTCATGTATCTACATCGAGGAGAACCCGGAAAAATTTGCTTAATATTCTCTCAATCCGCCACCCAAAAACTCTCTATTCTCTCCGCGAGTTTCTCACAGAGGAGCAAAACATTTGGAACCAGTCACTGAGAGCTTTCCCCCCCCCCCCCCCCCCCCCTCCCCCCTCCCCCCCCCCCCCCCCCCCCCCCCCCCCCCACCGCCTAGAACTCTTAACTTCCAATATAGACTTATCTGAGCATCAGATCTCCTCACGAGCGACATTCGAATATCGCTAACACCCAACAGCAAAGGAATCTCGAGAGGCGGCCTCGTCATACATTCAGATGCAAACCCCCGAGACGTATACACATCCGGTTAATCGCACTGGTACCGACCAGCGATCTCACGAAACTCCCACTGACCAAAAAAATGATCATGAGACCAAGAAACCAAGAGCGCCAGCGAGGTTATAGTCTCCCGCCATCAGAGCCAGGCACGCCTCACAGCAGCGACCAACCGCGCTCACATCATGCTCTGACCACGGACCAGCACTTATCATTTGACACAGTCAGACACACGAGCAAAGTAGACAAAAGAGTTGCCACGAACTCCGCCATTACGGACGAGGCCAACAGGTCCGAAGAGCAGAGATCAACTACCTCCCAACTGACGCAATAGGAGCTCAATCTACAGGAGATAGGAAGAAGGAGCGCAAACCGCAAAAGAAGAAGGTCCGAACGAACACTGCGACATCTACAGTAGTGGGGTAAGGACAGACAGAGTAGCCTGTACATTACAAGAGTTAAGGGGACCATGCTGAAACACAGAGATTTCAGGATATCAATTCGACCGGACCCTGGTTTGTCGCACTCACATCACTTTTGCGAAAGGTGGGCAGTGTTTGTGACTTGCGAAGCTGAGTAACTGATATCTGTCTTTCAAATGGCCCATGTTTTTTTCTCCCTTGCAATTTGATCACCTATTTTCTAGGATGGATTACAGGATAACCTTCAACTCTCCTCGCGTGTTTCTCTCTCCTTATCTATTTCATTTACGTTTTTTCTTTTCCATAGTCGAGATCACCCCGATGCGGAGTTGAGTACTCTCATCTGCTTTATGTTTCTTCTTTTGATAGAGTTTAGAGTTGGGGCTCGCGAGTCATTCAATAGTAGCCAACAGAAATATTGCTAGATTAAGATTTTAAGAGATCCAAGATAAATTCTCTCGTATCAACCAGTCTATTTATAGTCACCACTTATCTACAGATATGACAACAAAGCGGCATAGAACACTCGCACTTATTTCTACACACGCGCTGGGGAATTCAACTCTATATAACATCAATCTATAGATTTATCACGCGGCCATTTTTATAAATTTCGTGCAATCACCTATTGCAAATACCACATTAGAAGAAGCCTCGACGCGGCACAATTTAAGCGTAATCCCGTCTTATTCTTTGTCAACTAGACAGTACCTCGTTTTGCATCAATTGTCTTCTTATACAATTCTGATGGCTGAGATATAACGGATTCATTTGAAAATCATTGGGTTAAAAATCGCAGCCCGCAGATATGGACGTTCACGAGGGAATCAGCGTGCTGTCCATCTAGTGATTATAAAATAGAGCCGTAATTCTAATTATCCTCCGCGCTATCTCTCTCTTAAAATGCTCTAACACTCAAGCGCCCAGTCCCAGCAGACCCAATTTGCTCTCACACAAAGACAGGCGCCAAAGCTACTCTTCTGCGCGATCTTACTACACGCGCCCATATATTCACGATTGTGCGCGCGGAAAATCGCAAGAAACATAGTCGTAAGAGAATAAGACAAATCTATCTCACTAAGCGTGGGACTATATTATGATATCATCATTCTTATTATGTACTAATGACCCTAGGCCGATCGAGCATCTTGATCTCAGGTACTCTTCACTCATCTCTCTTAGAGTATTACCCACGACTACATCACTACAAAAGTATTTATTAACACATTTTAGTCTACAAAAAGCTCTCTTATAACACCGCGCCACACGAGCGCCCCATCAACAACTTATCAAATCTACGTAAGATCAAAGACTTGAGAGTGAACCACATTCAGACAGTGGATCACACTAAGTTATTCCCTATTGAAAGGAATAAGTCTGGCAATTTTAAGCTGGTTTTACACAAGTTAGAGATGTCACCCCTAAGCTGCTTTGTAAATCTCTTGTCACAAAAGTACGGTCCCGGTGAAAGAAACCCCATCGACACATCTACTGCGTACATTCTATATGAGAATTTACACAGAATGAAACGGAGACCATGGATGTAATCTTTCTGATATCTGATTTTCTATTGAGCAGTGTAATGGCTGCGTAGTCGTGTGCGACGGGAGTTGAAACAGAGGCCCTAAATTCGAATGCACGTGCGGATGAGCCGTTCACATTACTGTACTAATTAACCTATTATCTGAGATCTACGCATCTGTTTAGAAAAACGCGTGGAGTTCTCAACGAGAGGGATTTTGTGTTAAGCATTTTGCTGCATTCAGTGTCAGCGAGAAGTGGGCCAAAGTATTTTGGACAGGTAAATAGGCCTCAGTAGACTACTGTTGTGATTGTAACCAGCCAGGCAGAACCCTAGGCCAGACGGTCTGTGTGTTGTATTACCGGGTAATGTTTACTGTGGGCTCAGGTAGAGAAGGGAACAGTGGGGGAGCGGACTTGGGCATGATTAATTGGGATGGTAGTGCAGAACGGGAAGAGAGTAGGGGAGTTAAGTGTTAAAGACTTGGGTGTTAAATGTTAAGTAAGGGAGTTATTGGTTATATAGAAATATAGTATTACTGTGTGCTTAGCTGTTGTTTTGTTTTTGTCTAAACAGCAGGTACCGGCTTTTTGTGTGGGGAAGAGCAGAATTTTGATACCACAAAATTTCTCCCATGGCAAAGTTGTGGCATTCGCCGACACGCAAAGTCGTGCGTTAATTGCCAGTGGCGGACGGAGCGAAAGAAAATACGTTTTCCCCAGGCAGGGAAGACATTCTTCAGTTGAAAGGGATTTTGGTGGAAAATCCGGAGCTCTGATGCTCAATCTTCTTACACCCGCAAATCGGCAAGTTGCCAGCGTGGTTGTACATTTATTTCGATTTGTCCCGGCCATAATAACGCCGAAGGCCTGACCCTAGAGTAGGGAGTGGGCAGGTAAATCCAGAGTGGTAGCAGCCAACCCAGCTACCAAATCGTAGTTTTTCCAGAAGCCAGCGGTGAAACCTAGTCGTCACTTTTCAAGAATTGTGGGGAGCAACAGGGTCAAAATCCTCTCCACAGATTTTAGAGCAGAGGACAGCTGCTGAAGTGTAGTCTACAGGTAGTAGACCAGAAAGACAAAACTGAGAAATAGTTTTGGGAAGATCATAGCAGAGAACAGCTGTTGAAGTGTAGAGGTGCAGTTAGCTGTGTAGCAGTTCAGGAGATTTTCAGGATAGGTTGTGTAGAAACGAAGTCTGTGCAGAGTTGGTGTGGACACTTCGTAGTAGATCCAGCTGATTGTGTACTTAGAGTTTATAGTAGAGTTTAGAATAGCTAGTTTGGAGTGGAGGCTCGGCATCTGAGACCCCACCCAGTGCTGTGTAGTTTATTTCATTTAATCTTACCTTCTCTCTCCATACAGGTGAAACTTGTGGGTGAAGGGTTGGGTTTTAATGATACAACATTTGTAATTTTTCCTGAATTTGTTTGTTTCAGGAGTGCTTACACTGCAATTTTATGTATTTGACATGTATATGAGTTTTGTTTAGTGGTCGAGGCCATAGCAATTAAGACGTCCGAAGTGGTGAGGAAAGAATCAACTTCGGTTCTCAACCTCGGAGCCAATGGTCTCACTTTCACATTTGCACTGTCATTTTTTCATCTGAATCTATCATTTCAGTCTTTCTTCTCACTAATGTCTTGTCACTATATGTAGACAGCCTTTAGTCTTAAAACCATTTCGTGACAGTCATACAGAAATGTCCTTTTGTTAGCACGGGTTTGACGTTTTACTTCCTTGTCCAGCTGACTGTACTGTTCACTATATAGTGCCTTTAACCTGGGAGACTTAGCTTCTGTTTTCTTTCTTTTCATTTCCTTTCTCTTCGCTATGGTGTTTAGTGTTTCTGGTGTTATCCAGTCTTGGCTCTTTCTTTCCTGGAATCCCAAGCATGACTTGCTGCTTTCTTTGTATATTGTTGAGATGGTGTTGAATTTCTGGTCGACATTGTCGGTCTCTGTTCTTTCCTGGCTTTTGGTAATCAGATATCGTCTCTTTACGTCGACCACGAACGCTTTTCTGGTGAGGGGGTCCTTAAGTTTCGTGATGTTATATCTTTTCTGTTTGACTGCAACTGGTCCAGCAGCTCTGAGTTTCACCTTCAGTCTTGCTACTACTAGGTGATGATCACTTCCCACATCTGCGCCTCTTCTTACTTTCACGTCTTGTAGTGCACGTCTCCATCTGCCATTGATCATTATGTGATCTATCTGGTTTTTGTCTCGTCCGTTTGGTGATTCCCATGTTAACTTGTGCACTTCTTTGTGTTGAAAAAGTGTTCCTCCAATGACCAGGTTGTTAATACTGCAGAAGCTTATTAATTTGTCCCCATTCTCATTTACTGTTCCACTGCCGCATTTCCCCATTACTCTTTCGTTATAATTATTGTGTGTTCCAACTTTCGCATTTAGGTCTCCCATTACTATAATAAGATCATACCTGGGTACAGTTTCCATTTCCTTTTGTACCTGTTGATAGAACTCGTCCTTGATCTCTTCATCTCTGTCGTTTGTTGGTGCATAGCATTGTATAATTGTGGTGTTGGTGAATCTCCCTCTCAGTCTTGCTCTTATTAGTCTGTTGTTAATGGGTTTCCATTCCAGTAGAGACCTTTCCATTCCTTTCTTAAGGATAATGGCTACACCTTCGTTGTGCTGACCATCCTCTCTACCAGAATAAAGTACTGTTTCCCCTGTAGCTGTTTTTATTCTCCCCATCCCTGTCCATCTGTTCTCGCTTATTCCCAGGATATGTAGTTTGTAATTCCTCATCTCTGCTGTGATCTGTCTCAGCTTTCCTGCCTCATTCATAGTTCTGACATTCCAAAAACCAATTCTGGTTTCGTGTTTTGCGGTCTGGGCATCCGTTTTCATGCCAGTGGCTTCCTTTAGGCTTTCACCACTGTCAGTCATACGAGCCTGAGACTCCGGATGTCCGTCCCGCATCAAAGTTTTTTCATTTATTGCTGTTTCCGTAACATGTGCGATTTTTTACACAGACAGGGGTGTCGGCCCTGTGCTAAAACCCCCAACCTGGAGGACCAGGGTACCAGCTTTTGTCTGACCCCTACCCACGCAGACCAGTCCAGCTTGGTTGAACCTACCAGGAGTAAAACTCCCACTGGCATAGCTCTGGGGATTGTCAGGGTACACAAGCTGCCATACCGCTACAAAGTATAGGTACCATTGATGGCAGTTGTGTGATTTAGTAGCCTGTTTATTGAAATTGTTGCATTACACTTTGTCAGAATTATGTGGAGAATAAGCAAGATGTTCGTACATCATCGTCATTAAACACAATGACGTTTTTTTTTTAAATTTTTTTTAAAATAGCGTCCCGTTCAACCTAGTCGGTTATATTAAGGCGCATGTCCAAATATAAAAGACCTATCAGGTCTTGAAAAATCACCTTTTTACACAATGACGTCACAATCATTACGTCATGTTTCATTCCACATGGAGCGTGAAGCTACCCCTGCAGATGACCTTCACAAAATGGCTAATGAGGGCTTCAGTAGCAATCTGCTTCATATAATGACATTGCCAGTTCCATGCATGACCTCAGTCAGATCCGTTGCCTTATACGACATGTCTGAGGGAGCAAAAAACCTGTTCTGTTTTTATCTCGAGGGGACACCTGGACACTACACGAAGCTGGCACGTTGATTGATCTCAGAACGACATCTAACATTCGGTAATCTTTACCTTTAGTGCCGTCGAGTATGTATAATATGTGTATTGAGTTAGGATTAGGGTTGGGGTTAGGGTTATCCCTAACTCCAACCCCAACTCTAACCCTAAACCTAACCCCACCCCTAACTCTAAATGGTACGAAAATACACATGTGATAGGGTGGGCGAGATGATGATGATGTTATTGTGATATGTGATCACCTTCTTGCACACTCGCAACCGACCCGATCAACAATAAAACTCTGATTCTTAAGGCAGGGGCTGTATTTATTCATACAACCCAGTCAGTGACCAAGCGCATGAAGCAAACATTAAACAAATAAAACAAAGCAAACAAAACAAACAAAATACCCAGCCAGTGCTCAGTTGCTAATCGTGTCATGTCTTTGTTCTTCTTCTACCCACACAGGGCGTGCCTAACTTCGTTTGTTCTCTGAGAACGACAGATAAAATGGCGATGAGAAGATGGCGCTGTCACACACATATTATACATACTCGACGTCACGTCACTAAATGTAAAGATTACCTAACATTCTGTCCGTCCTTTCTCTCATCTTTTATATTCTATTAATTCATTCTCATTTGTACTTTAAATATTAAATTAATGTGATGCGACATTATAAAAGTAATTTAACAGCATACTCACAGTATTCAATCATAATGAAGAAATAAGCATGTTGGAAAAAAAGCAAACAACATCATACCTTACATACATTACATGTATATTGGATAATGATTTGGAAACATTATTAGATTGTTTTTGGGCCTCATATAATCAGTCCCGATAAAGTATTCGAAAAGTCTGCGGCTTTACAAGTAGTGACTGGGCGTTTATTTTAGGTCATGTGGGAAATTGTCCAACTATGAGCACTAGAGTATGCTAAGCTTTTCTGAAATTAGTCAAGCCTATGCCTTAGCGCGTGTAATTGTCTTTAAGCGTTGACTGCGTCTTCATTTTATTTGACAAGCGGCTACAGAGAAGTTGAAGAACTCTGTAGCAGGATTTTGTGATCGAAGGTTTAGGTGGCTGGGACAACTTCAAGAAAGTATGAAAAAACAAACAAACAAACAAACAAATGTACCTGGCGTGGTTTCTCGAAGCCTCTGAGAGGGTTACGAAAGAATCAAACCATTGCTCCTCCAGGCATGTTGTACAAGGCGATTAATATGGTGTTGTATTTGGAGCTTGAAATCTCATCTTCTAAAACGCATTGCTACAGAAACACCACAGTAGTAGCACATGAATACTTTTAATCAGGCTTCCAGCAAAATAACCGCTGCAAAGGTCACTGCAGCTCCACGAACAGCGGAAAATAAAAACAAAAGAAGAAAACAGGATATTCACATTGTCCATCTTATTAACTACCTCATCGTGTGAAACTCTCAATTATTAGCTTTAAAAAAGCACTCGTTTCTTTAATTAAAAGAGTCGATATTGAAGTGAAATTCCAAAATTCAAAGGACTCTATAAATATTAAAACTTAAACATGACCCCACAACGAAACAAATCAAATAATCGAATAAAAGGGGGAAAACAAATTAGACTCTTCATACCGATCGGCTAACACAGCAGAGGATTATGGCTATTAACACGGATGTGCTATAAAAGAGTGCGTTTGATAATTTGTTACGTGAGCTTATGTTAGGCAAACAGATGTTACGAAATAGTGCATACGCATAATTTGTGAATACGTGTTTAACCGTTTCGGTTGTAAACACAAGTTCAAATTGTATAGTAACAATAAGGAGCTCAAAATTATCAACTCTAAACAGATAACTAAAGTTTCTAATTAAAGTATAAATTATAAATAATTACCAAAACAAAACTAATAACTAATTGTCCAAACGTATCAATCAGGATAACTGTGCAAACGTAAGTGATAAATAATTGTCAAATCATGATGAAGTGTAAATATGTTTTCAAACACGAATAACACGTAATTATAGAACGCCTTCGTTGTAAATAAATGTTCAAACATAAGTAATCAGTAATTGTACAAACTTATCATTATCATCATCATTACCATTCATCTGCACACGGAACACAGGCCTTCAACAAATATACTCTAAGCTTCTCTGTTCTGTGCCATCCGACCAAGGTCTTTCCTTATTTTCTTCGTCCTTGTCATGTCTGTCCCAAACTCCCTTTCCTTTGTATGTTCTGTCTCCCTCTATATCTGTTACTCTAGAGATGTCTGATCTGTAATGCTATAAGCTGGTGGTTTACTTGTCCATGTTGTGCTTGAAGGTTTTTGTGGTTTAGTTTCTTGTCACGGCTTGCCTCCCCTGCTTTGCATTAGTGGTCCAACAGTGGCCAAAACTCAAGAGTATCTAAATGGGTCGTCAAAGGTGTCTACCTTCGCACAAGATTACTCTTGGCAGAGATGTAGATAGAAGGGTAATGACGCTTCTACCTTACTCACAACGAGCTTCGTTTCACGAACTTTTTAGACAAAATAGAAAAAGAAATGTCTCTGCTAAGTACATTTGTGGGCTGCCAATTAACAGGCGCATTCTTGCTGTTCACCCACCAATGTTACTCTCTCAGAAAAATTAAATCCCTTAGTACACAGTGTAGCTCAGGAAAGATGATTAAAATTCACCAATATTCTTCTGGCTATTAAACTGGGAACAGGTGTCTGGACGGCGCGAATAATGCTTTGTGCCTGAACTAACATTAAAAAGTTACATATATCTCACAAAATGATGTTACACTTGAGACACATGTGATGTAATTATCACTGCTCCAATCGGTGTCTGGGGTAACCTCTGCTGTCGGGTTTTCCTGCACGACTAGCAAGAAGAAATCACCAGCGCCTGCGGTAGTGGTTTATGATTATACTATTTTCATATCTTGAGGTTACCAGCCTCATATATAACCACTTAGCAAGAAACATGTCAAATTCACATTTGTAAAAGAAGTGTTCACAACGAACCCCAAATGGGTTATACACAATCTCCTCGCACAGTTTAGAATGGACACGAGTAATTTAGGTTATATGGTCTCGAATCACTTGGTCTAGAAATTTTGAATCCCTTTTATGACCGCTGAATCTACGAAACACTTGGTCTGTGAAAGTTTCTCTTATGATGGGTGATCCAATTCCTTAGGTATACAGTCCTAATATTTAAAGTCCCGGTCACCTTTTCAGAGTTTGTATTTATAAAGGCGGGCTTACTTTTTAAGGTTTTAAGTTTCCCAAATACTTCGATCTGTCACTTATAATATAGGAATTCTAAATCCGATGTCTCACTGGCTTCTGGGAGTTGTTCGCTTGACGATGCGATGCAGTCTCTGAGTTCTGTGTCTCTGATTTCGCTAGATTATATTTCCCACTTCTCAGTTCAAATCACAGATTGTGTTTCTTTCGAATTTTCCAATGAAATTAATTGTTTATTCCGGCCCTCAGATCAAACCAATCGAATCTCTTTAGCACTGGGTTGATGTGTCTAATTTCAAAATATCCCCCACGTGATTTAGAATATTACATTTAATATTCCAAGGCGTGAACTCTTTCAAATCAAGCGGTAATATTTCCGCCGGCATATTGTGCACTCTCACAAACAAATGTGTGAACTGATTACCTGTCTAAATGCCTTCTGTCAAGATTGTTTACCCAGACAAATTATCTGTGATAATGGTACAGACAGGGGCCAGAGAATGCGATAATCTAATTATCACCCATCCTTCAGACGGCTTTCTTTCCGTGTTCGTGCGCTATACCGTCTTGTGTAAACACCGTCATCAGCTTTTCACATGGGGTCAAATGTTGGACCGACACGTTCGAAGGGTGGTCAGACTGATTCAGTTGATAAGCGTATCACCCGCTGAGGTCAGTAATTACCCTGGCGGAACGTAACCAGTCTGGGATCGGCTTCAGAGCACAATGCAAAAGTTACAGATATTCTCATAGCAGATACTTCCGTAGGGGAGTTGAGTGTTAGAGACTTCACTCTACTGATCCAACATAGAAAGTAAAAAGAACGAAATGGCACGATTTATGCCAAATAAAAGCGATTGGTGAGAAGAATAAAGAAATAGAAATGATACTGCTGTAGGGCTGAGGTGTGAGAGATCACACAAAAGAGCATGTCCAGACGTTCTGTGTCATTTCTACATTATTGGGTAGCCAGTCCCATGTCCAACCCTCCCTAGTCGCCTTCTACGGATTGGCTTGCAGGTTTCAATGCTACTATTCTTTGCTCCATATTCGAACGCCGGAAACGCACGACCGGTTCATACTTATCAGTTGCTACTAACGGTCCAATTTTAATAACTAAATGTTCAGACTTCAACGTAATGTGACCTTACGTGTTCTTATAACTTTATGCTTTCGAGCACGATCTGCAGAGCACTGTCTTGGTCATTGTCAAGGGCGGACTGAACATTGGGCATTTCGGGGGCTGCCAAAGGTCCACAGTAGTTTATAAAAAGTGTATTTATTTATTTAAAGTGCATGCTATTTAATATAAAATCAGTTACCACGGGCCAATGACTGGTTTCGTTTTAGCCCAGGAGCATTGTCAGTCCGCCCTTGGTCATTGTATACGGTACGTCTTTTTGATCAATGGGAGTTCAGTCCAATCAAAGAAAATTCTTCCCACACAGGGCTTTCCAATGTTTGTTGTGAGATTTCTGCATCCCTAATTAACTCAGAACTGTATACTCAAATAAATAATATAAGCAAATTAATCAATAGACAGCCTGTATTAGGAGTCTTTGATCTTGATAGAACACCCGTGTCAAGGGTGGGTGTGTATGCGAAGCGATTAATTCCCCCCCCCCCCCAAAATAACTTTGTGTTACCGGTGGGTTTGTCTCGGTCTATGTCTTTATACAATGACAGTGATGTTGTCTGGTTTGTCGGGCCCATCAATGTGGCCGACGTACTTCAATTACGCGAATACTGTGGGCCGTTTCTTTGAATGACGATAGAGACCTGGTAACACTGTATGATGAGTCAAGACTATATGACTTTTCAACGGGAAAAGTAGACACTGGACTCGTAGGGTACATGGTGACGAGACATCATTTAATGAGTATGAACATTCATAGTTGAATTATAATTCGTAGTAGATAAAGTACATAGTCCATCATATACGACCTGGACCTTGGTTGACTTCACTAGCCGTTACTCCATAAAGGTTAACGGAAATACTACGGCAACGAAGTGGTAGGATGCATAGGTTATTAAAATCAATCATGGTAAAAGCGTTGAGCATACATATGAAGATCCAATAATGACTCCAAGCATTGTATTGACGCACTAGTGACTTGACTCCACTGGTCAAGTCAAAGCTCTACAATAGACAGTCCTGAAGAACCAAGCATCAAAGGTGAGATACTTAAAAATGAGTCGTTTTGGGTTAAACATTCAACTGAAGCGCATCTTGGCATGTTTCCTTCTGTGACAGCGCCATTTTGTCTGTCGTTCTCAGCGCCATTTTGTCATCCCCATTGTCTCCGTGGTTCACTGCCTTTTTACCACAACATCTTCAAGAAGAAGATATATTACTAGGCCACAATAAAGCCTAGAAATAGTTGTGTGTTATATTTGTGTTTTCGCTCTTTCTAGAGCATTCATCGCGTGTGTTATTTAAGTGGCCCAATTACTGCGCGTGCGGACTAAGTTGAGTGATTAGGCTTAGCGGCTTATATAAAGAAGTGCCTAGCCGGCGAAAGACCCTTATTTGCAAGAGCAGCCCAGAGTAAGAAACCAGAGGCGATCTGTAGATGCCTTGAACACGTGAGTTTGATTTTAAAGCAGATTAGATAATTTCCTAGTGAAATTACCATTATTTCCCTGTAGCTTTAGAATTATATTCAGCGTGTCTGTTCTAATGTTTAATGAAATAGACAGATAGATGTGTTTCCTAAGGAGATTTCTTTTTAGGACATTATATTTAGTTCTGAAATGATAGATGAGTGAAAATATGTGTGGATAGATTTTACTAGTGTTAAGTCCAGATCGCAGCTGTGAGAGTTTAGTAGCAATTATTTCATTTTGTCAGACCGGGCAAATTTAGTAGGAGAGTATTTCATACATGGAACTGCACAGAGATGTTATCTGGGACTGTAATTTAGATAATATTAACTTGTTGGCAAGATGGCAACCGGGGGGCCACGTGTTGATGACTGTGCATAAAGATGACGCATGTGAGCGACAATAACATGTTTAGTTACCACACATTTTTAGTTACCACGTGTCGGGGGATAGGCCTATAATGTTACGCTATTTTATATTGTGTGAATTGACACGTGGGTGAAGGCAGGTTAATGTAATTTTCTTCAGTAATGGAAGAGATAGTTTTCGTGTTAAATTTCCTTTAGGTGATGTATTTAGTTCTAGTTTTGTTAAGTCAAGAATAATTATATTGTATTCTTTGATGCAATGGTAATTTAGTGTATTTCACGATACTTATCATAATCCTACTGTATATCTTTAGTGGTTTACTTTGATAGTCATTTAGATTTCTGTTGAGGCAATGCCACTCCTTTGTGTGTAAGGCACGTTGAGACAGAGGTGTTTCTCTGTTTGCTCCTTGCGGAGCATGGAAACACCAATGCAACTGGTGTCCATCACAAGCCCACAAGAAACATTTTTATGCTATTGCAGTGGTTGTTTCGGTAACAATGTGTTTTATATGATGAGTTCCCAATCTCATCAGTAGGCATATACGACATGCTTCGGAGTGTAGGGACAAATATTGAAATGGATCAGTTGCGAGGTGGTGGTTTATGCTCATTATTGAGAGTATTCGTTGTACATATCGTTGAATATTATTCTATGTCCATTTTATTATTATTTAATTATTGTTATGTGTAGAATGGTTTGTGAGAGCACGTGGGCTCACTTGGAGGTATATATTGCTCTTCTCGCTCCTTATGCAGCATGGGGCCACCAATGTGTCTGGCATCCACATGAAGCCCCCACAAAGCATTCAGATGCTCTTGCAGTAGTGGTTTCGGTAGCAATCTGTGTTACATTGTGAGATTGCCAGCCTCATGCACAACACCATACTAGTCTCATTGGACGACATGAATGAGTGTGTGTGTGTGTGTGTGTGTGTGTGTGTGTGTGATAGTTGAGTGTGTCAGGTGGCGTGGAAGGCCTGTTTGGCAGGTGAGAGTATCGTTTCTCATTATTTAACTATTATGATTTTAACTAGTCGGTGCTTTGTTTGCTTTCAGGATTAGCAACTGAGCACTGGCTGGGTGTTTTGTTTTGTTTGCTTTGTTTTATTTGTTTAATGTTTGCTTCATGCGCTTGGTCACTGACTGGGTTGTATGAATAAATACAGCCCCTGCCTTAGAATCAGAGTTTTATTGTTGATAGAATCGGTTGCGAGTGTGCAAGGAAGTGATCACCCAGCAGCAATAGCATCATCATCATCTCGCCCACCTGTCACACTTCAAGAGCGACGTCTTCATCTTAAAGATGATTATAATGCTCGTGTCTTTCCGAACCAAGGATAAGTACACGAGAAAATCACGTCTACATCAGACGGCGAATATTGTGATCTGCCTCCAGAATATTTGCTGGTTTGGCAACAGATCGCCGCGACAAACCGCGCCATACTGTTCAAACGTGGTGCACGGTGGTACGCAAATAATTAAACCTACAATCAACTTAGGTACACTCAAAAGTGCGTCTATACTATACTCACGTGTGAGGATCTCAAACATCTAACTCCCCCGCGAAAATAACTTAACACCTTGTTTTGCTACAGTTGGTAAATAAATAATTAGGTATATAACAGTAAAGCACTGAAAGAAAAAAAAATCACTGTAGTATACCTTGACTTTCGCGAGGGCTAGATTCCTTGGCGTAACCAAAAGTCGTTGGCTCCACATTTAAGAAAAGAAAATACGTAGAGAATTAAAAAGTTTTTAAATGGCATTATATGTAATAGGCGTATGTTTTTGTTGTTGTTGTTCATTAACTAGGGCTACTGAGCTTGTCGCTTTTTCGCAATCAATTCCAAGTTGAATAATTTGCATGTGTTCTGTAGCTGTTAAGTGGTGTCGTAAAGAGTGTTTGTGATTGTCGGGGAGCCCGACAATAGCTTTCTTCTTTCTGTGAAGAATCCTGGGTAGGTCAGCAGCATGCTGGACTGTCTCATATGGATGGGCACAGTTGTGGCAATTAGGCTCATAGGTGGAGTTTAATTTAAGTGCTTGTTGAGTCTGGCGAGCTCTGTTCTAAATTGGAAGACTGTGCTCTGTTCCACAGGTCGATGGTTGTTGATATTGTCAGATAAGAGCCTATAATCTCTAAACTGTTCTTGGTAGGTCGATGGTGTTGGGGAAGTCGTCATACTTAGCCAAATTATACGCACCGTGACGTATATATATATATATATATATATATATATATATATATATATATATATATATATATATATATATATATATATATATATATATATATATATATATATATATATATATATATATACTGAAGCACATTAAAAACGCACCACTATTATATATACTGATGCCGAGAAGCTGGCAAAAAAAAGTGTGGGAATGGATTTTCCCCGTGTTTGCCATGCGGTAGAGAGCGAATGGCTGCTGGAATGGAAAGTGCAAGATTCAACCCATGGGTGTGTGTACAGACTACATGAAAACGATGAAAGTTACACGTGCAACACGATTCTCAACAGCTATGACCCTGAAAATGTGTACGCGTTGTGGCAGTATACTCGGTATAAAAAAGGCCGTTGAGACAAAACACCCAGTACATGTGCTTGAAATGCCACGACTATCTGAAAACGACCGCCAACGAGCCATTGGTATGTTGGAGACCGGAATGAGCTCGCGGGCCATTGCCAGAAGGATGAATTGCCACCACAGCACTATTGTACGTCTCAATGAACGTTACGGAACCACTGGCAGTGCCCGGGATAGACTTCGGAGTGGCCAACCACGAGTTACTACCCCTGCGCAAGATCGTCATATTGTGCTGAGTCACCTAAGGAATTGACTCTCCCGGCAAGTCAAACAGCAAGAGCAATAGTGGGTAGACATGGGCAAGTCTCTCGAATGACAGTCATACGACGACTCAGAGATACAGGCCTTACTGCAAGACGACCTTATGTTGGGCCAAACTTGACTCACAGACATCGTTAGCAGCGCCTGCAATGGGCAGAGCAACATATCAGATGGACTAGACTGCAGTTGAATGCTGTCCTATTCACAGACGAGAACAGATTCAACATATCCTTTGCAGATGGACGTATGCGGATTTAGCGACGGTGTGAAGAGGGCTTTGCAGATTGCTGTGTCAACCGATTTCGAGGTGGCAGTATTCACATTTGGGGAGGATTCAGTTTTCACCATCGCTTGGCTCTTCACGTCTTCCGTGGAAATGTTAATGCTGTGACATATCGAGATGAGGTTCTGGATGCACTGGTTGCTCCTGCGTTCACAATTGATCCAGACTTGCAGCTTCTCCAGCAGGATAACGCACGTGCATTTTTTTGTATTTTTGGTTTTCTCCCTTGCCTGCACAGAATGCAATGAATTCCATAACAATCAAATGTACAAATTAATGACCAGCATGGATTCATAGGAAAATGAATAAAGATTCCAAATATGTAAACTTGTACACACTTATATTTACATTTCACACTCTGTTCCCGGATTATATAGGTGGTGCGTTTTTAATGTGCTTCAGTATATATATATATATATATATATATATATATATATATATATATATATATATATATATATATATATATATATATATATATATATATATATATATATATATATATATATATATATATATATATATATATATATATATATATATATATATATATATATATATATATATATATATATATATATATATATATTTGACACTGTAAAGAACATTGGAGGCTGATTTTTATATACCCTAGCACCAAATTTTACGTACTTACAAACTCATAAAAACGCGCCCTCGGATAGCTATGCGTTTCTTTTTTTGAACAGTTATATATATATTCAGTGACATCACATTGCACCAGGATGAAAATTTTAACCAACAAAAGTATTGGCCTTTTGGCAGGAAATTAAATAGGACTGTCAAAATATTCCGCTAGAAGTCACCAGCGCTGACTGAGAAAAGATGCTTATGCAAGTCAGTTTTATTTTGAAATAGTCCGAAAATTGTTAGAAAATTGTAGGTTAAAAGTGCCTGGAAGCCTGAACCAGAAAAGGACAGACCGTCGATTCAATGGGCAAAGTAAATTAGTAAAATTTTATTTACATGTTAAAATGGAAATTTCTAATTTATTGGAGGTAGCCAACATTTACGGTATATGCTTTGGTATATATATATATATATATATTTTTGGCAACAGGAACTTAACTACTGTCTTCACGTTGTCGCCATAACTAAACAAACTTGGTGTATGAAAAATTATGTGGAAGAATAAATTGAATAAAGACAATGAACAAAAACCATATGCAGGACCAAAAAAAAAATGTTTAGTGTGTGTCTGTTGAGAGATGAATTATGAGAAACCTAAATAGAATAAAAACAAATGAAAGATGGCGTCTCAAAAGTGAACAAATGTTATTTCATCGGAAGTTATGAATCGAAAAGATAATGTTGTATAGAAATTCACATGCCCTAGGCATTCGCATATACAAACACGCACGCTTTTTCTTATTTTATACATGTATTTATTTATTTTGTTAAATTAGTATAAGTATGAGTTTTTAGGTATAACAATTCTCGTTCGCTGGGAACAAAGTTAAACTACGTACTGATTTCTGGCAGACGAGTTATTGGTGGACGATTAAGTCACCTGACGCACGTAAGGCTGTCATTAATAGCGTTTTAAGGGGAAGAAATACGGGAGAGAGATCAACCAGCAAATAAAGATTAGCAATCCTCAGTATTGTACCACGTATACGCCTCTAATCTGCAGATGTATTTTCGGAAACTGTTTCTCCACTGTTTGCTATCGTTTCATTTTAATCTGTTTGCCGACTGATTGCTCTGAGAAATAAATACAATCGATTAAACTGATTTCTTTGTTAGTAATATCACTCTTCTGTGGTCTACTTTGAAGATTATCAGCACATGTCTGCGTATATTTGTTTCCATAATTATCCGCCAGCTCCCCACGGAGCAAAGGCCTTCAACAAATGTATGCAAAGTCGTGTCAAATTCCAATCATTCTTTTCAACGCTAGCACCAATTTATGAACGTCAGTAGTTTTTTAGTTGTTGTTGTTTTTGTTTTGTTCTCCATGTTTCAGAACCATACACTAGGATTGACTTGACACCGTACACTAGGATTGACTTGACACCATACACTAGGATTGACTTGACACCATACACTAGGATTGACTTGACACCATACACTAGGATTGACTTGACACCATACACTAGGATTGACTTGACACCATACACTAGGATTGACTTGACACCATACACTAGGATTGACTTGACACCATACACTAGGATAGACTTGACACCATACACTAGGATTGACTTGACACCATACACTAAGATTGACTTGACACCATACACTGGGATTGACTTGACACCATACACTAGGATTGACTTGACACCATACACTAGGATTGACTTGACATCATACACTAGGATTGGCTTGACACCATACACTAGGATTGACTTGACACCATACACTAGGATTGACTTGACACCATACACTAAGATTGACTTGACACCATACACTAGGATTGACTTGACACCATACACTAGGATTGACTTGACACCATACACTAAGATTGACTTGACACCATACACTAAGATTGACTTGACACCATACACCAGGATAGACTTGACACCATACACTAGGATTGACTTGACACCATACACTAGGATTGACTTGACACCATACACTAGGATTGACTTGACACCATACACTAGGATTGACTTGACACCATACACTAGGATTGACTTGACACCATACACTAGGATTGACTTGACACCATACACTAGGATTGACTTGACACCATACACTAGGATTGACTTGACACCATACACTAGGATTGACTTGACACCATACACTAGGATTGACTTGACACCATACACTAGGATTGACTTGACACCATACACTAGGATTGACTTGACACCATACACTAAGATTGACTTGACACCATACACTAAGATTGACTTGACACCATACACTAGGATTGACTTGACACCATACACTAAGATTGACTTGACACCATACACTAGGATTGACTTGACATTGAAGTCCAAGATCTTGCTTTTGTGTTGGGCTTGATATCTTTTGGTCTCTATATACCGTATTGGCCCGAATATAGTACGGCCTCGCACATAATACGACCCTAAGGTTTTGAAGTTCTCCATGACAAATAAAAAGTGTAATTCATATGCCTCTAACGATTATTTTGTTTCATTTTACCTGGTTCGTTACGTGCACTAAATATATTAATACTTTTATATGTCCTTCTTCGTTTCATATAAGAAGAATAAATTTTGTTCTCTTATTTTAACATGTATTAGACCAGTGTTATAATATAACGCTGATAAGCGATCAACTTTTCAGCATAATCTTCAGGTAGACTTCGTAAGCACAGACCCGAACGCCGCATCATTTGTTTACAGCATCCCAAGCTTGCCTTAAATTCAGTACCTGGGATTTCAGTAACTCTCTTGCCAACTCCAGTGCTTTCATTGTAATAACTTCACGGCTTATTGAGTATCCTTGGTTTAGTTTGTCGTGGATGTATTCAGAAACAAGTCTATCAATGTTTTGAAATTTTCCATTCTTAGGCAATCTGAATACTTTTCGATGCGTTGGCACACTTAAACTTTTCTACACTTTTTCACCAAAGTCGTATATTAGCCTTGGAAACACCAAACTTGTTAGCAGCCTACACGTTATTTGTTTGTTGCGTCTCGTGCATTGCTCTTAATTTAAAATCCATATCGTGGGTTCCTTTCACTCCCTTGTTTAATTGAGACGCGGAGGACGCCTTTTTCTCAATATGATCACTCTGTTGTTGTTGTTGTTGTTTTCGTCTACTATGTTGCTGCAATACCCTGTTCAACCTGAAAGTTGGTTATAATTGGGGTATATTGTGTGTTAGCTTCTTCGGTGCTAGTCGTCTGTTAGTCCTGAAAAGGACTGGTCCTAAAAAGGACCACTAGCTCACTGTCTGGATACCTCTTCGTTGCTTGTCTGGTTATGGTGTCGTGGCGTGCTCATGGTGTTCCTTTCCTGCCTTACGGGTTACAAACGGTTATATTGGGGTACCTAGGGTGTTAACGTCTTCGCTGGTATCGCGTTCCTAGTTCTGGAGATGATTGGACCTGCAACGGATCACTAGCTGTCTGCTTGGTCCTTTCTCGTTGTTGTCTGATTCGTTGTGCGTTGTCCCATGACTGTCTTTAGTGTGTTTGGTAGGGCCTCATTCATGGCTGCACATGCTCTTTCTTGATTGCGTATCATTTGTTGTACGATTTCGATTCTCATTTTGTCTTTCGTTTCTTTGTTTTGTTCTCTAGTTTTTGTAAGGATATCCTCAACGATCCTTCTCTCTGTTTCAATTCTTTGGAGGATTTCTTCGTTCTCTTCTTTTAGCTTTGTGAGTTTGGCGATGTCGACTTCTATCTCGTGTTTGATGGATTTTGTTTCCTGTAGCATTGCCTGGGCGCTCTGTAACATTTCTCTGACGCTCTGCATATCTATTACGTCTTCACCTCTGTCCTTGTCGTCTTCGGGAGCCTGCTTGCTTCTGTTTTCGTTCTGCAGTTTCCTTTTCATTTCGTTGATTTCAGCGGTCAGCTTGTGTAGCTGTCGTCTGTCAATCGTGCGCTATTTTTCTGCAGCATCCGCAGTCACTCTGTGTTTGGCCTCTTTGAAGGGTATGTTTTTAGACACGGCCTCCTTCAAGATGCTCTTAGTTTCCTGGAACATAGGGCATCCTCTGTACCTTGCCCCGTGGTTTCCGTGGCAGTTTGCACAGGTACGGTTTGCGTTAGTTTCTTTGTAGTTGCGGTCCTCCTTTGCCCTGGGGCAGTCGCCATATTGGTGACTACCCGCACAATACCGGCAAACTGCATCTCTCCTGCACGTTTTCTTTGTGTGCGAAAACTGCTGGCAGTTAGAGCACTGCATGACCGGCGGGATAAAAGCCTCTGTCTTTTTTGAAATAGTTTCGAGCGTCAGTTTCTCAGGTCTTGTCGGCCCTTCGACGGTTACCACAATCAGGTTTGTGTCTTTGTTGTTCCATGTTTTTAGCCTTTCGACCTGAGTGAATTTGATGTCTGCGTTTTCGGTCTGAAGTTTGTTGTAAACCTCGCTAGCTGGCCATCTGGTGTCCACCCCTCTTACGACAAACTTCTTTGTAGTCTTGTTGGTCTCCATCACTACTTTTATCTGGTGAGGCAGCATGAATTCTTTCGGTCCTGCCTATAGTTCTGTCATCAGTGCAGTTGATTTTTCCGTGCTGTTGAGCGAAAGCACAACTCCCTTTTCGTGCCTCCGTACCTTAGCGATGCCTCTCTTGCCAGTTATTGCTTCTAGGATAGTGATTACTTTGTCATCTGGTAGGGCCCTGAGTGAGGCCTCACCTCCAGGCATCTGTGTGATCTTAACAATCCTCTCCTGTAGTACCACGTTAGAGACGGCATTTTGTTGCTTGAGAAGTTGGCACGTTCCAACTTCTGTCTCCGATTGAGTGTGCGGTCTGCGGGGCGGATTCGTATTCTGGCTCGTCTGCATCTGGTCAAGTTTCACCGGTGTTGGCTGGTCACTGTATGATGTAGACTCGACAATGACATCTCGTTTTGTCGGTGGATGGATTTTGTTGGGTTTCAATGCCTTGTTACCCTCTGTCTTTGATGTTTTGTGGCCGTTGTTTGCAGATGTTGCCTTGTCACTGCACAATGTAGCTACCGCCTCGACACCTTGTTTCAGCGGTGGTGTTGCTAGGTCTGGTTTCGGTGCTTGCTTGTCATCTGTCTTCAAAGCTTTGAGTCGATCATCGGTCGTTGTGTCAAAGGTTGCGTTGAACGGCTTCCGAGAAGGATCGGCCACGACGCTATTAGTTGGAGTATTCGTGCTCTCTGGTTGACTCTGTTTGTTCTTCGTTGGTTCTTGTTTGATGCTGCTGACAAGTGTTTGAGGGCTTGTGTATACTTTCCTCTTGTTCGCTTTTGGCTTGGTACGAGTCATTTTAGTCTATTGCTACCGTATACTGATCCGATGGGTGAGCGCTGTGTATGTCCTGAAAAGGACGCTGGTTATAGTGCTGTCTTGATCGTCCTGAAAAGGACGCTGGTTATAGTGCTTTGCCGCGTCCAGACATGTTGTACGAAGATAATGTCAATGAATGAGTGGTTTTGATATGATCACTCACTTGCGGATCTGCCATTTATACCGTAATTTTCTAATATCAGTAACAGCACAGATTCTGCCACCAGCTAACACTGGGCTACTGAATTACCAGTTCAGTAACACTGAAGGGTGCAAATCCTCACTCTCTCACTTAGTTTTGACTGAATTTATTATTAGACACGCGGTAATTCCCGTCCGCGCTGTCCGGTACAGTTCCAGCATACTATACAATAGACCTCTGTAGGAATCTACTTTTTTTCAGTGAAAAATTTTAGGCTATGCATATAATACGAGCATAGTTTTCGGAAGGACATTTTTATTGGGGAAAAAACAGCGCAATATATTCAGGCCAATGCGGTATTTTCTAATGCAATGAAAGCACTTAGTGTCATTGGTATGTTTTTTTTAAATGTCATTGTCTGGCCCTCCAAAGTTGTCTATATTGCTGCCAAGAAATAGAGAGGATTCTTCATCCTGTACAGGTGTTTTTTCATGTGCAATCTTGTTATCGCTTCCAGCATTTATTCTCAATTACTTCGTCTTGTTCCTGCGTATTCTCAGAAGCACTTGTTGTGACGACTCATTAAATATTTCCATTTTGTCTTGCATCTGTTTACAGTCACGGGACAGAAGAACCAGACCGTTGACAAAATCTAGATCGCCAAGCTGTTTAGTCAGAGTCCGGTGAACTCTATTTCTGTCCATTATGTTAGTTGAAGTTTTTATGACTTAAAGTGTCTACACGATGGGGCAGCCTGCCCCATGCCCACCCCTCCTTAGTAGCTTTTTAAGACTGCATGTTTTGTTACAATGTTACTATTCTTTCATCCCTTTTAGGGCCCCGGTAATATATGAGTGTCTAAATATTACCATACACTTGTTCCAAAGTACAATCAATCAGTCAATCAATGCAAGCTTTTCATTCATCTCGTCTCTCTGTCATTTTTTTCACTTCGCCTAAGGTGTTTCTTGCATGCTTATGTTCTCAGATTTAGCGATAACATAATTTAGACCTTAAGGTCTTTTATCTTTGGACATGCACCCTAATATAACCGACTAGGCACAATTTTATTTTATTTTTTAAAATTTAAATATTGCCCACGCAGCTTTTATCATAAAACAACATTTTTATCTTCTATTTGTTATTATTTGGTCATGAACTATGAAGAAATTTCTGTTCACGTTCTTTGCTTAGTCATTTCATATATCGTAGGTCTGTGTCTTGCGTATTTATTTCACTAAGTGATCAATAAACTATGATGGTTTTAAAATGTTCGATTCTTAGATATGATATTATCATACCTATCATCATCATCATCTTCATCACCATCATCATCATCTTCATCACCATCACCATCATCTTCATCACCATCACCATCATCATCTTCATCATCACCATCATCATCATCTTCATCACCATCATCATCATCTTCATCACCATCATCTTCATCACCATCATCATCATCTTCATCACCATCATCACCATCATCATCATCATCTTCATCACCATCATCATCTTCATCACCATCACCATCATCATCATCACCATCACCATCTTCATCACCATCATCACCATCACCATCATCATCTTCATCACCATCATCATCACGCTTCAGCTTCCCACGGAGCATAGACCTTCAATAAACGTAGCTCCAAGTCTGCCTGTCCTGTGCCATCTGTTCACCGCCTTTACATGTTTTCTCCTTGCCCTTTATGTCGGTCTCCAGTTCTCTTCTCCATGTGTTCCTTGGTCTACGTCTGCCTCTCTTACCCTGGGGATTCCAGAACAAGGACTGCCTTGTAATGGTATCAACAGGTTTCCTCAGGGTTTGCCCTAACCATCTCCAGCGCATGCAGATTTGTGGTTCACAAATAACAAGCAATTAATTGAGATACAACCTCACAGACAACATAAAAACATAAAGGTACTTACATAGAAAATACTGCCATAAGGGAGTGAAATGTTAGATACTTCACTACAACTTTATCAGGTGGGGTGACCCAGTTCCCTTCCGTACTGCATTTTCCTTCCCTAACTCAAGAGTAGAGCCACATACTTATTGACATGAGGGTAAAAATACGAGCCCTTTCTTACTGCAGTTGCCTTCCCTAACTCAAGGGCAGAGTCAGGTACCTATTGACAGCTGGGTAAAAATACGAGCAAGGACAAAGAGGACAGTTACTAAGTGTCCATACGGTTGGCATTACGAGCACCACCTTGGGCTCGGGGACTGACAGGGGGGTCAAGTTTCATCCCAACCAGCTGTCTCCCTGGTCATACACCAGATGCATTGTGCTGCTAAATCCCAGCGTCTGGATGTCCCCAGATCCGTAACCAGGGTTCAAGGTGTCGTGAAACCCACTTATTGTGACGAAACCATACCCCTAATAAACTGGTTGAGAGATATCCTAGGACTCTCTCCATGCCAAGTGAAAGTATAATTGTTAAAATAATAATATTGAAGTTTATAAAATAAAACACTTACTTACTTAGTCGTTCCCCTTCTACCGTGAGGTGTAGAGGTCATCTCTCTTGTGTTGCTACTAATCGTGATTTAAAGCAAACAGGTGATTGGCCTGTTGTGCCTTTGCATGGTGGAGAGGCTGCCTCCTTACAGCCTCCATGCAGGCCGCCCTCCTCCTGTTTCATCCGGGCTTGGGACCGGCAATATTTATTTAAAAAGTAAAAGCAGAGAAATAAAATGTCAAACAATATTTATTATATCATAAACAATAATAAGGTGAAAAAACATTAACCAAAAGAACCCATTCGTACAAACAATAAAAGCAAAGCCAGTATAAAGCAATATTTATTATATCATAAACAATAATAAGGTGAAAAAACATTAACCAAAAGAACCCATTCGTACAAACAATAAAAGCAAAGCCAGTATAAAGCAATATTTATTATATCATAAACAATAATAAGGTGAAAAAACATTAACCAAAAGAACCCATTCGTACAAACAATAAAAGCAAAGCCAGTATAAAAGTGGAAATCATATGAAGCTCATCTGATGATATTCTACTCTCCTTCCATTTCATTTGAAAAAACAAGGACCATTATAGAGTTTTGATATAGTGTATCCTCATTAAGCTGTGATCTAGTATGATGAAGTCTCCAACATTTCACTTACCTACGACAGTATTTGCAATGGGGGACTACCTTTATCTACCCCCTTAGTGAGCCGGCAGTTTTGCTCAGGACTAGCTTCTTTGTGTCGGTGCTTGCCACTCATGCAACATAGCTCAGGTACTTCATGCAACAGAGCTCAGGTACTTCATGCAACATAGCTCAGGTACTTCATGCAACAGAGCCCAGGTACTTCATGCAACAGAGCTCAGGTACTTCATGCAACAGAGCTCAGGTACTTCATGCAACAGAGCTCAGGTACTTCATGCAACAGAGCTCAGGTACTTCATGCAACAGAGCTCAGGTACTTCATGCAACAGAGCTCAGGTACTTCATGCAACAGAGCTCAGGTACTTCATGCAACAGAGCTCAGATACTTCATGCAACAGAGCTCAGGTACTTCATGCAACAGAGCTCAGGTACTTCAACACCATCATTTTACTTTTCGCTCGTTATGGGGCAAGGAACCACCACTCCAGTTGGAACCTCTGCAGAAAGACCGTACCAAGCATTCACATGCTCGTGCAGCCGTAGTTTCTGTACCAATCTGTTTTAATGATAATTTTGCCAGCCCCATGTAGTCCTACTCATTCTTTAACTCATCAGAGACCCCCGGAAACTTACACCCGGTGCCCAGGCATACATTTTTTTTTAAATGACACTTGCACATTATATAACCAAAGGGCTTCGGAATATGGCTGAAAGAAATGTGTCTCACAAATTTATAAGAAAAACACCCTTTTAAAATGTGCGGTCAGCCTTGTATAGAAATTCAGTAAGCTAATCATTTTGATTTAAATGTTTCGCTGCCTGCCATTGTTAGTGAATTAATGAGACTGCTAATTGCTCGGACCCTTGTGAACATACGTCGAGCTATCTTCGTTTTACTGCTATTGATATATTGTATTCATATTCACATTTTTACTGCTATTGATATATTGTATTCATATTCACATTTTTACTGCTATTGATATATTGTATTTATATTCACATTTTTACTGCTATTGATATATTGTATTCATATTCACATTTTTACTGCTATTGATATATTTTATTCATATTCACATTTTTACTGCTACTGATATATTGTATTTATATTCACATTTTTACTGCTATTGATATATTGTATTCATATTCACATTTTTACTGCTACTGATATATTGTATTCATATTCACATTTTTACTGCTATTGATATATTGTATTCATATTCACATTTTTACTGCTATTGATATATTTTATTCATATTCACATTTTTACTGCTATTGATATATTGTATTCATATTCACATTTTTACTGCTATTGATATATTGTATTCATATTCACATAGATTCCCTGGTGTTCTTATAATTATACTTTTATGCGGCTCAGAGCGAACAGCTTGCTTGTCATTAAGTGTATTTTACTTGCTAATACACGGTCCATTTTGTGTGAAGAACATATGACTACTTGCAAACTTCCAAAGTGAATAGTTTACAAACGACTTCTTACGGATTTTCTTGCGATTAATAAATATTACTAGGATTACCCACCGCAGAACTATTTTTAAAAAATAGTAACGCATATTAGACTTTCATTAGTGAATAACTTTATTAATTGAATAGATCGAGCAAAAGTACTGTGTGGAAGGAACATGCACATATTTGTTGCTCAGAGGGGTTATATCCTTTCTCGCACGAGCCTGTAACCGAAATTATATAAACATTTTGCTGAATAACATTGAATAAAGTTTTTTTTTTAAAAGTCTATTTTGTATGTTTACCACATATGTGCTACAAAATATTACTAGGAAGGCGAGATACCAGTGACATTAGTTTGAAGAGAAAATTGTTTCTATTTTGACAAATAATAATAAATAAATATATTTTTTTAACACAAATGTATAGATGACTTTTTCCGAAATTTCCCTCCTCAGTATTGCGGCTCCCAAAGGTTATCTAATTCGTCACCCGTGTTAGCTGATGTGACATGCATGCGATGCTGGTATGTAGAAAGCTAAACCTATATGTATAAATATGAAGTTGACTTTTGTCAGATATCAGCGAACAGTTCAAGACAAACCTGTGAGAACCGGTAAATACCCAGCAGTATTCATGGAAGGGTCCAAAGAGAAAATAAAACAAATTATGAATATGAATATACTGTATATTCTAACTTGGACAATGATCAAGTAATACAGTATCGCAGAAAATACATACAATTTCACCGCAGTGATGGCGGTAATACTTAAAGAACCATAAACTGATTCTAACAACTCTTTCCAGAAGCTGATAATTTTAACAGACTCACTTTCAGCAATGCGAGCTCAAGGAAACTTACAAGAATGCAATAGATTAGATATAGAGGAGGACATGTTTCTGATGAATATTCTTATGTATCAAAGGTTAGTCAAATTTAAGTCAGAGCACTTTCACGTGCTGGCACAGAAGAAAATGACAAGCTAGATAACCAAGCCAAGAAAGGTAGATCTGCTAAAAACCAAATAAATGTAGGGATGGGAAGAACAGAAATCAAGATGTGCAAAGCTCTGACAAGAACACGCAAATTATCTAGTGAATTAAAAACTGCTTGCGATACTAAACTGCTCAAACTAAAACTAGGAACACGCTATTGTAGGATAGACAAACCTTACTGTGCAAAATATATACACGACAATAATATAGAATAAATAATTCTTGTTAAAATGTAAGCGGTATGAACCACCGAGAATTCCAATATTTACAAGCATACACGTCACTCATAAGTGTATAATATGTTTTGAGCATAGACAGACCTAGAAAACTGCAAAATATGATCAAACAGTACATAATAAGAACACAATTTAACATATGATAGTCAAAGTTTAAAACGAATGCAAATTCTAATAAAGATTTAGTTATACACATTCCTAATATGTAATTAAGACTTCATTAAATATAAGCTCAAATATCCCCAGTTTTCACCTCCTACCCTATTTTTCACATCAAAAATATACAATAATACAAGTTTGAAAAATCTATTATAGGCTTTAAGAAAATTCATACATACCAGTTGGCAATTTTTATATACCTATTGCAACCTCCGATCAATGGATTGTTAATGAGGTTAGCAGGGTACTATAGCAGGGTACTGTTAGCTGTCACGGCTGACAAGAGTGTGGTCAGCAGATTCGGGCTTATTATACGTGGCCGACAAATTCAATAACGTGAATAGATATGATGTGGGTCGAGAACAGGTATGTCAATGGTGATGACGACAACAACACTGACAAGATGGGTCATCAACTTGACCAACGGTTAGTAATGTACGCTGGACCCATCTGAAGATACATTGACAACGTTTTATTACTTGAAGACGGGAACAACGATCATGGCGTGACATCATGTGTAGGTGAAGTTGCATCAATATATATATATATATATATATATATATATATATATATATATATATATATATATATATATATATATATATATATATATATATATATATACATCATGGTAGGAGCATTTCATATTACGATTGCGTAGTAGCATCAAACATAGTTCAAAACTTATGTTGACATGACACTGGTTGAGAACACCGGTCGTTATAATAATATGGTCAACATCTTGACCGATTCGAAGTTTTCATCGATTCAAATAAAATTTATATTACTTCAATTTACAATCCCGCTCCTAGTGTCAGAGGGACACACTAGCCATTGATCGTTACAGATGCAATGGAAGTCCCGCCGTGACACATAGGGCTATAAGTCTCTTGGTGCAGAAGACAACGAAGAACGAGCCATTATTCTGGCTAAATATATTTATATATCTGGAAGAAGATACTTCGAAGGATATGTTTCCTTATAATTCAGAATTATAAATATATTAACTTGCATGTCCTCCCATTTCATTAGGGCAAGATCGCGAAAGTACGTCCGTCTTGGACGATTACTATATCATAAAGCCTCAAGGGCGTGATTTGTATAGCAACAAATCAGCGCAACAAAGTGCGTCATCTGCATTCATCTATAATGCAGAAAAGTACGCAAAAGTATCTCAAATATATATTTACTTTCAGATGCGCTCACATGTGCGTCTTATCAAAACTAGACTGGCATGTGAAAGTCTCACACACTTAACTCCGACGCGTAAAAAGGACTTAACAATACCCTATACAGATACGATAAATGACCAGCTAGAATAATGCCATAAGCAAATGGGGGTGGGGGGGGGGGAAGCAGTTAGATAAACTATACACAATTATAGACAATATAAATTGTAAATATAACCCACCAGGGATTGAGCAGGATATGTTCTCTATTGATTAAAAAAAATTACTGTATTAACTACAGTTTCAAAATAGTACTTTTTCCTCTGTATAAGCCTGTGCACTTATGTGCCATCACTGGTATCCAAAAAATTGTGACACATAAATTAATTTGTGACAATAAAGAAAACTGACAAGACAAAGTTCGCAGTAAATTTTTAAAAATGTATAGAAACTGCAGTGAATGGGGAAAACGTTTCAAAACTTTGTTCTAACAACCGGCCTAATGGAAATCCATGCATTGTACTAGAAGAAACTAGTCATCAAAGTAACACAGAAACTAGTTCAAGTAGTCCAACATTACCAGATTACTTTAGTAATAGATTTATTAAAGGACGCGTTTCTAATTCATAATAACAAACAGCACCGGGTATTATTTAGGGCAGAATCATAAACCCCTTGCCCAGTAGGCAAATTAGCTTGTTACGTCACTGGGAAGAACCACAAGCAATGTTGGATACAGCAGTAAAAGAAAATGACAATGAAAGACTCAGACTAGATAATAAGAAAACATAATTATTGTTATTCAAACATAAATAATTGTTATTCAAAAGAAAAAAGAGACCGCAAGACCGCAAAATAAAAATAAGAAGTACCGTACTATGTAACGAAGTTCCATCACGTGAACACATTAACATAAGACTGAAGATGTTTCACAGAGATGAAGAGCGAAGTAGCCAAGGAAAAAGGAGAATTCCATAAAAGAGTCAACATGGTCATCATCACTACTCGTCAGCTTCCTAAGAGGCAGAGGCCTTCAATAAATTCATGTCAATCCTCCCAGGCCTGTTCCATCTGTTCAAGGTCTTTCCATGTCTCCTTTATCCCTTCACGCATGTCTCCAGTTACGCTCTTATTGTGTTTGTCAATCTCTCTCTACCCCTCTTACTCTGAGGATTCCAGAATATGGGTGACCTTGTAATGCTATCACCTGGCTTCATCAGCGTGGGTCTTACCCCAATGCCAAGGTCTGCTTCTCACCTGTTGTTCATCTGACACCTGTCTGGTTCTTGTCGAATGCAAATTGTAATAAAGATTTAGTTATACATAATACTAAAATTTAATTTAGACTACATTAAATATAAGCCCAAATATCCTCAGCTTTCACCTCTTCGCCTATTTTTTACAATAATACAAGTTTGAAAAATCTATTATATGCTTTAAGAAAATTCATGCATACCAGTTGGCAATATTCATTTACCCTATATAGATACGATAAATGACCAGCTAGAATAATGCCATAAGTAAATGGGGGGAGTATTTTAATAAACTATATACAATTGTGACATAATTTGTGCGCTCTCTTCTCCTCTCCGGCAGTATTTAATTACATTTGTTGTGCGTACTGAATTATGTGCATTATTCAATTGTTAGCCCAATATAATATACCCTACCTTCCGACAGGTAATTGCTATTTTTCGTGTCAATGTTTACACTCCTTCCATTCATTTCGTGTCGTGTTTGTTTACCTGAGAGCTGATACGGATCAGCCCAGCTTGGCTGGTGAGGTAATTTTCGTGGAGTGACCCCGTGTGTGTTTACACAAGAAATGCCGGTTAATTAGCGATCTGGTGGCAGGTACAGACACGAATGTTGTGAGGAAACTTCCGGAGAAACTGGTTATGATCAGGATAAATGTAAGACGTTGTAATGTAAACATTACACGAATTGTCAGAATTTAGCAACTTCATATACGGAGGATGACTGTTTGAAATTTTCAAACGCATGAGTCATGGAAAATATTACATGAGGAAAAGCTTTCATAATATGAATTTTGAATGTACTGGCTGGCATTTGATACGCCAATAAACAATCGCGCTGATTGGAAAAGTTGTCGAAAACCCCAGGTGGAAGCGTGGGCCAGGTACCTACGATATAACGTAGAAAAAGTTTGACATACGGCACTGCATTCCAGAAATCTTCAACGTAGACAGCTCGGACCTTGCCACAAAAAAGAATAGAGTTGGATTCTGAATTTATAGAACCGGACACACAAAAAAACGTATTAAGAGCATCACTGTACATCAGTAGAAAACTCGCTAATATTAATACGGAACCCGGAATTCTACAGGACTACTCGCATGTCACAGCTTGATTCTGAAATAGAAATAATACCCCAGACGTGTGTTAGAGGTATCTATGTTAAGTTGTCAAGACTTTTCTACTGAGCAGGAAATCTATCATCCCTATTGGGGTAAGTTGTAAACATAAATTTTATTCTGTGAATTTGACATGTTAGTGGTGTTAAAGATTCATATTAGGCTGGCAACCTCAGTATGTGAAAAAGATACATTCATGAACCACCACAGCAAGCGCTGGTGATTGCTTCATGCTAGTTCTCATGGAAGAACCAAAAGCAGAGGTAACCCCAGACTCCGAATGGAGCAGGGAGTGAGTGATGATTACATCAACTTGTGAATAGTTGTATATTATCATTTGGTGAATGTATGTAAATTTAATATGTTCCTTCAGGCACAAGCCACTGCCGCTGTCCAGTCACACATTTTTCCTTAAATTAACTGACATACTGGTGATTTTTCATCACATGCCCTGAGTGATATGATATACGCTCAGGGAGAGTAAAAAATCTGAGAAAACAAACGGCTGACGGACAGCGGGAAAAGGCGCCTGATTAATATCAGGAAAACAAATATTTAGCAGCGGAATTTGTTCTTTTATTCCCTCTAAAGTTGGTGGTACCAGTATAAGGCGACCCGACTATTTGCAGCACGACCCGAAGAGACCATTTGCTGTACTACTAAGTTTGTGGATCGGCACTTGAAGATTCTTGCCTTGACCATGAGAGGTTACTTCCTGAACTGATCTGGAAACGTGCCCCTCACCATGAATCTACGGAAAAGCAGCATCAGCACTTCAACACTTTGGCAAGTCCAATTTTGAACAGGCCAAAACCAAAGAACTGTATTCCAGTCCTAAAACCCAGTTTCAATGACGAAACTTATTTTTTCATAATCACCAGTCAATTTACAATGGTTTCAAAGTAATTGATCATTACATTCATATATGTTGATTTTGACAAAGTCATAGTTGAATTTATTATTACAGAGCGAACTGCACACGTGTGAATCCGGATTTTAATATATATAGTTATATCTACATCTGAAGAGCCATTAAGAACAATAATAATAAGATGGATTTCGTTGAATTAAATCAGCTGGGGGCTTGAACGAGCTAAATCATACAATATACATCTTCACAAAAGGCGGCGGGAAAGATACAGAGTTAACGTGCTCAGACTTTTTCAGCATCGTTCTCGATTTCTTAAATATCTCTTAAATATCTACCTCGAGGTAGAAGCATCATTATCCTTCTATCTACAACTCTGCCAAGAGTAATCTTATGCGAAGGTATACACCTTTGAAAACACACATAAGATACTTTAGGTTTTGGCCACTGTTGGACCACTATTGCCGAGAGCAAGGGGAGGCAACCCGTGACAACAATTATAGACAATAAACATTCTAATTATAATCCACCATCTTGTCATCAGTTCCACATTGGAGATCTTGTCATGCCTTTTCAATTCTTTCTAATGTACGGAAACATTCATTTTTGAAAGTATGTATCTCTCTGGTTGTTGCTTTTGTTTTTCTCCACGTTTCCACACCATGCAGTAAGACTGACTTGACATTTGAGTTGAAGATTATAATGTTTATATTGGGCTTTATTTCTTGTAATTTCTAACATTTTCTCCAATGCAATGAACGCTCATGATGCCTTTTCACTCTTCTGTATAAATCACCGTTTGTTCCTCCAACATTACCTATATTGTTGCTGATGTATGTGTGCGAGTCCACATTTTGTAAGAATATTTCTCCAAACGCAACCTAACTACCATTTGCAGCATTAATTCTCATCATCTTTGTCTTTACCCGGTGTATTTTCAGACCTAATGGTTCTGATCTCTGATCAAGTATTTTCTGTCACTCAAGACGAACTGCTTGTTGATTGTAATCTAAATTGATTGAACTTTCCATTAATTTATTATTCTTGTCGCGCCAATACGGATGTTTACTTCAATGTCTCTTCCTTATTTCACTTTCATTTATTGTTCATCAGGAGCGTGTGAGCAGTCACCAGTAATCGAAGCTCTTTGCATAATCATGTGAATCATCTCACTGATTTGAACATAATGATTGCACATCTTTCATTTCGCTTTTCATTGCTTGAAGGAAAAATAAATTATTTAAAAAAACCCCAACATTCAGCATAATTTAAGCTCTGATAGCCAGTTAAAAAAAAAATTATTACTATTTTTGCTGAAAATAATCAATGTGATCGCATGACGTAATCGAGAGCTCAAAATTAAATATTAGCACAGTCAAAATAAAAGCTGATCTATGACACCATCAAGCTTCAAATATAAAGCTTCAAAATCACAAGATAATTAACTTTATGAATATATAATAATAATAATAGCTCCTTCAGTCATAACTGACTATTGGAGTGCGCCCGTGAGGTGACAGCCTTTCGACATTTTCATTTCTCTTCTGCTTGTTGTGATGGCTTCTTTTCGCCAAATTCTGAGATAGCACCGGAGAGAGCATCGCCACTTGGTGCGATCGGCAGCTTCATCCTCCCAGGCTGCTGGATGTATGTCCAGTGCCCTCATGTCTCTCTTGCACACATCTTTGAACCTCAGCTACGACCGCCCAACTGTTTTTTTTTTTGCCATCTGGGCAGTGTTCCGTAGTAGATATCTTTCGGGATGCGACCATCTTCCATGCGACGAACGATGCCAAGCCAGCTTAGTCTGCGCTGTCTAAGCTTTGAAGGCCAGTGTGACGGTATTGCCTCCCCTGCTTTGCAGTAGTGGTCCAACAGTAGCCAAAACTCAAGAGTATCTATTATAGGCTTCAATGGAGTCTATCCACAAGATTACTCTTGGCAGGGAAACCTGAGGCCTGTAAACAGTAAATTAATATGAAACAAATATAAAGGTATGTTATCAGGCACTCGCAGGAAATAAAGAAGTAGAACACCAGACAACAGAAAAACAACAGACATGAGTGGCTTACCCAGGATTTGAACACTGGACCTTCCGTGCGACAACCCCGCCTAGCCATGCAAGCGAATCACACTATCCGCTCTGCCATCTACGCATCATCAAAAAATGATGGTTCGCTTGCATGGCTAGGCGGGGTTGTCGCACGGAAGGTCCAGTGTTCAAATCCTGGGTAAGCCACTCATGTCTGTTGTTTTTCTGTTGTCTGGTGTTCTACTTCTTTATTTCCTGCGAGTGCCTGATAACATACCTTTATATTTGTTTCATATTAATTTACTGTTTACAGGCCTCAGGTTTCCCTCCCTTATTTGTAATAAATGTTTGTACAATACCAAACCTACCCACTATCCTGTTCTCACTGTTCTAGTCTACTATCATTTACTGGACACAGTATTAAGGTCCTAAGGGTCTTGTTGGATTCGGCCTATACTGCTTGATAGAAATACAACAGAAGTGATTGCGTCATTAATAGGCTGAACTGCCCATGGAGGACTTCTGGTGTCGTGTATTGTGGTTCGCACTATTGACCTGCCATTGAAACATCATTTTTTGATGATGCGTAGATGGCAGAGCGGATAGTGTGATTCGCTTGCATGGCTAGGCAGGGTTGTCGCACGGAAGGTCCAGTGTTCAAATCCTGGGTAAGCCACTCATGTCTGTTGTTTTTCTGTTGTCTGGTGTTCTACTTCTTTATTTCCTGCGAGTGCCTGATAACATACCTTTATATTTGTTTCATATTAATTTACTCTTGGCAGAAATGTCGATAGAAGCGTAGTAAAGCTTCTATCACATGGGAGTCTTCATAAGATTTTCAGATAAGCGAAAACAATGCTGGCTGTCACTAAGCACGTTAATTCTATAATCTGCAGACACTTTTATGAAGAATTTAGCAATAGTTTATTCTAGCTCGTTAAGCCCCACAGCTGAGTTAATCAGTGGAATTACCATTATAATATATATATAGCTCTGTTTAGAGTGTGTGTTTAGTAACTTTGACTGAGACAAACATGTAGTACATTTAAAAGATTAAATCGAAGTTAAATTTGTAACGTTACAAATAACAAAATTTAATAATCATGTTAGGTTTTAACAGTTGGAAAATAATTTGAATAGTTATGAATCAAGAAAAGTTACTCATCACGTTGGTGATGGTAGTGTGGGGTTATAAAAAGTTCAAGTGGCAGCATATAGGTTAACTTAGCTGCCAATGATGATTCTAATCCTCCTCCTGATGGGTAGGTTTTCTGTACACTGCTGTCACTCGTCTCTGGTCAAGGTTTGTAGGGTGAAGCTCGTTTCCTAGGAAAGTCTAGGAGAGTCTTCAAAGCTGGTCTGCCGTCTTAATGCGTAAACCGCTTGTCCCTGCTTGTGCCAGAAATGGTCCTTTCTGCTGGTACCACCAATAACTGATAATAGAAATAGAAACGAAACCCTCTTCTGAGTATGGCGTTCTCCCGACACAGTTATGTGCCCCCCTCCCCCTCTTCTATTCTACCATCCCATCTTAGAATTTGACGTCACGTAATTTTCTGCTATTTTTTACACCCCCCCCCCCCCCCCCCCCCCCCCCCCCCCCCCTCCCACCCCCCCCCCCCCCCAACCCCCGTCACATTTCGTCACAAAAACCCAGACCCCCTTACTTGATGTCACCCCTTCCCCATCCTTCTTTTTCGAACTTGTTTTCGTGTGTAATACTAGTCATCATCATCATCATCTTTCAACTCCCTAAGGTGCATATGCTTTACGCCCAGTCTTCCTGTCACGTGCCTTCAGCTTAAGGTCTTTCCATATCCCCTTCATGTCTGTCCCCAGCTCTATTCTCCGTGTATTCCCTAGTATTCCACTGCCTCTCTTACCCTGTGGATGACACAACAAGGACTGAATGTTAAAGCTATCATTAGATTTGTTCAGTGCGCGTCCTATCTATCTCTAGCGTCTTCTTCTCATGTCTTGTGATCTGACTCTTTCTTGGGTCCGCAAAGGCAAAGGCATCGAGGAGGGGAACGGGTTACCCCCTCACGAAGCAGATCTAGTATTATGAAGCCTCTAACACTTTAATCCCCTACGGCTGTATCTGCTACGAGACTACATTTTTAACCCACTTGTGAAAGTCCAAAGCTTATTGGTTGTTGTTTTTTCTTGTTCTCTATGCTCAGAGCCATACAATAGGACTGATTTGATGTGTTTCTGATTTTTGTGTTGGGCATCTTTTTGATCTCCATACATTTCTTTGATCTCATCAGACTGTTGCAGGTGATAACCTGCTACTGTTTTTTAATCACATTTTAAACAGTACAATCTATTTAGTCTGTATAATTTTTTAAAAGGAGTGTATTACATTATTTTAAAAAGAAATATATAATTCAAAACAATGTAAAACAGTTAAAGGTTATAACAATTGTCTGATATTTCAGCTGAGATTATAATGTTAAAATTAGTCGTCCACGAGGGAATTGTTCTATACTGCGGATAAAAGTTATCTATTGCGGATAAAAGTTTACTTATGCGGATTAAAAGTGATCTATTACGGATAAACGTGAACTACTGCGGATAAACGTTAACTATTGCGGATAAAAGTAGACATATAATTTATGACAGACGCGGGTATGACTCTTATATTTTTGTGTGATATCACGTTTTTCCTAACCTCCTCCCCCCCCCCTTTCCAATCATCACACAACGTCACACGATTTTGACACCTCCCCCCCCCCTTCCCCAGCGAATAGCAAGTCTCTTATAGTGACCCTTCTGATTTTTGTTTTTGCCTTCAGTCTTGCGATGTTAAACAGTCGGCCATCTGACCTAGTGTGAAGGCATATTCCTTCAGTTGCATCTCTGAAAGCATTTTCAAGAGTGTCTCATAATTTTTGGGTCGATCTCTTGTCCTCTCCGGAAATATTCAATTACATTTGCTGTGCGTACTGATTACGTGAAATTTCCGTGGTCCGCACATTTCTTTCTCTGCTATCAAGCAGATATTTGGTATTTTCAAATCACTTTAAACTCCTTTCAGTAATAGTTATCCTGTTTGTATGCCCGCTTGACCTTGTTAAGAGTAGGCGGATGATGCAACCTTAACCGACAATCCATTGGTAGACATTCTCGTATACCAGAAGTTTTCACACGGAAAACGGCCAGCAAAGGTTGAATATCACTGATAAGACTAGTGTGACGTCTTAGCCCAGATGGTAATACGATGAATTGTTGTTTGCACAAGGACGGGGCGATAATTATCAGTCCGACACACCTGAGCGGAAATGTTGTAATAGTTCCGGGAATATGTAGAAGTTGTATGTAATTTTTGACGAGAATATTCGAATGTCACGATTGCCGTATATGGAAGACGTATTTGAATTTAAAATTCTACATATATATTTTGCATTATTAACACGTGAAATAATATGTTTATATTGACATGTAAATATTAACATGTGAAAATTGCTAAGTGGATGTCCAAGTCATTTGAGGCTGGCAACCTCAGCATATAGAATTATGATTTCATGAGCCACCACTGCAAGGGCTGGTTACTGCTTTATGCGAGTTTCTTATAGAGAACTAAAAGCAGAGGTAGTCCCAAGTTCCGTATGGAGCAGGAAGTGAATGATGAAAGAAATGATGTACATACTTATTATATTATTAACACTTTCAACCTGTGTAGATGTAAATGAAAACATATTCAATCTATATTATTAACCTTTTGAACCAATGTAAAGTTAAACATAAATCTATTCAATTTAAATGTAAAGAAAGTTTTCGCTCTATGTGATTAAGATTAATTCTCATCGTGGGTAAAGTTCTGAGATAGATGGGATGGTGGAATAGCCAGAGATAGTACCCTCAACTGGTACCACCGACTAGTATCACAAAAGAAGAGAACAAATACCCTCCTGAGTATTGAGTTTCCCGACACATACTTCAGACGGGTCTTGGAGACGCGGGACCAGCTTGGTAGTTACTCCCTGACACTTTTTGGAACGTGCTACAACTTTCAAACTTGACCAGTGACAAGTGTGATCCAGTCACCTATCTGCAAAGAACCAAACAACAGCTGGAGCAGAACCTCATTGGCAGCTAAGTAGAAACATAAAAGCTGCCAAGTGAACTCTTGGCTTAAGCTTACCCCGACTTTACTTTGTATATCCTAAATATATATATTAAATACTTCGGCTTATCCGAAATTCTGCATATCATGAATGTCTACCAAAGAAAACTTCAGGCCGAAACCTGCAAAACTGCTTCGAATATAAGTTTATAAACTAATAAAACGGTATTGAATCAGTTTTACAAATAACAGTTCACATGAGACAAGGGACGTTTCGGGTTTTACCCTTCGTCAGCCACAAACAGGTGACAAAGACAAAAATTACATATAGGTACTACAAAACTATACGATGAATAACAATACAAGAAAACCGTAAAATCTAAAAGAAATACTGAAACAAGAAAGTAAATAATCCAACGAAACGAAAAAAAGAAGAATAAACAAATCTGTGGAACTAGTTAAAGTTAGCTTAGCTCGATGCAAAGAATCCGTGGAAGAAAGCGGTAGTCTCTTGTCACAGAATTCGCAAGGAAGTGACGTGCGATAGCGACAAAACAAGAGATATAAAAAGATACGAAACGAACCAAAGCAAAAACACAAGACGATAGATCATAAAGACAACGAATAAAGAATGAAAAAAGAGAAAAGCTACCAGAATTTATGCAAAATGATGTTGTATATTTAAACCGCCGGGAGCTAGAACACCCATTTTAAAAATAAGGCGATTCTCCAACGAAAAGCGAGTCTTGTCATTACCGGCACATGAACGCAGGGCAGTGACATGTATATCGGAATTACCTGAATGGTCCGGTCTATTGAAATGAAGAGCCACCGGTAAATGTTTGTCCTGATAGATGTCATTCAAGTGCTCACGAAACCTGTCTGCCAAACGCCTACCAGTTTCACCAATGTAGGTCATGCCACATCTCTTGCAGATGATAGCATAAATCAGGTTTCTGGATTCGCACGTAAAAGACTCTCTAATGATAAATTTTCCTTTAGGAAAAGTGACTGTCTGAGTTTGGAGTACAAACGGACAGGTCTTGCATATCCGGCGTTGGCACGGTTTAGTACCAAAGTAAGATGGGCTAGAATGTCGCAAGCGACTGTGTACAAGAATATCCGTAAAATTCCTATCCCTACGATAAGCTACCAAAGGTGTATCACGAAATAACTCTTTGGTATCAGGATCAGAGTTGAGAATAGGCAGATGTCGAAACAGAATTCTCTTTGCCGCCAGGCAGTGAGGATGGAAAGTTAGAACCAGTTTGAGTCTGTCAGATTGGACAGAAGGTTTAGTAGTGAGTGCCGTCTGACGAGTAACGCGTGTGATACGATTAAGGGCATCAGATAACACATGTTCTGGATAAAGACGTTGGCGAAAGAACTCAAGCATCTCTTGAGCTCGCTGATGAAAATCATCGTCATCGTGACATAACCGACGCAAGCGAAGAAGTTGAGAAAAGGGAATGGAATTTTTACAGCTAAGAGGATGCGATGAAGTATAAAGAAGGAAACCATGAGCGTCAGTAGCCTTATAATAGACAGACGTTTTAAGACCAATAGGGCTAATAGTCACAGTGATGTCAAGGAAGTTCACTGAGGTCGTAGAAATTTCAGAAGTGAATTTGATGGCAGGATTGAAATTACCAACATATTCGATAAATCGACGGAGGTCTACCTCAGACATGTCAGTAATGCCAATACCATCATCAATGTAGCGGCGGTAAAACTCGGGTATTGGCCCATCATAATTTTGAAAGACCAAATATTCAAAGTGGCCCATAAAAAGGCAAGCGTAACTAGGGCCCATCTTAGTACCCATAGCAACGCCACTGATTTGGTTGAAGAATTGGCCATTAAACTCAAAAGAGTTGAGATTAAGAACCAACTCAGCAAGGCGAAGAAGCGGACCTGTACTTATAGTAAGATCAGTACGCTGGTCGAGAAAAAAATTGGAGTGCCTTAAGACCATCAGCATGTGGAATAGAAGTATAAAGGGAACAAACATCTAGAAGGAAAAGACGGTAAGTGCGATCAGGCGTGAATCTGATAGAATCAAAGGTAGTGATAGCATGAGTAGTGTCTTTCAAATAAGAAGGCAGATTGGCGACCAAAGGCTGGAAAATACTATCAAGGAATTCAGAAATACGTTCAGTGGGACAAGAGCAGGCTGAAACAATAGGCCTACCAGGGTTAGCAATTTTATGCACCTTAGGAAGCATGTAGAAGGAAGGCTTACCAAGACTACTATCAAAAATATGGAGAGATAAAGCACCAGAAGGGAGATGATCATCATGGACAAGGCCCCGGATAGTCTCATAAACAGTATGATTATTCCGGACTGTAGCATCACCAGAACAAGGTGAGTAAAAGGTGGTGTTACCTAGCTGTGTAACTCCTTCATGAATGTATAATTCCTTACGCCAAACAACCACAGCACCACCTTTGTCTGCCGGCTTGATAACAATATCATCACGGTTTTTAAGGCGTGACAATGCCCGCCATTCAGAAGACGTGAGGTTAGATCGACGGAGACGGCGTAGATTGAGCTGGTCAATGTCATGTAAAGTATTGGCAATATATAAATCCAGAGCACGAGAAGCTCCTGGAGCTGGAGTCCAGTCTAGTTTACGTTTGCCGAAACGACGAAAGATATCATCAGTATCGGAAACCCTGGTAGAATCATTACCATTACGATGGTAATATTTGAGACGTATGCGGCGATGGAAGCTGTGAACATCCTGAAGCAGAGAATATTTGTCAAAATTAGAACGAAGAGGAACAAACTTAAGACCTTTGCTCAGGACAGACAATTCATCAGGAGATAGATGCAAATCTGGAGGAATGCAAATAACTTTAGCTTGGGTAGAAGACTGAATAGAGGACCCTAAAGGAGGTTGCGGACGGAGGCGGCGCAATTTCTCTTTTTTATGCGTGCACAAACGAGTATACAGCTCCCTATTCGTGTCATGGATTATAGTGCGAATAAGAGGGAACGCTGCCGGGCACAAAGAAGTCAGTAGACGTAGCTGTTGTGTAAGGTTGGATTTCGAAAGTTCAAACTCAGTCAGCTGGCGTTTATGTATAGCAATGACGCACCTCATACGTTGGAAGGAACATTTCTTCTCAACTTGTTGTAAGCGATGCTGGTCGGCAAGATGAGGAAGTCCCGCCGATAGATGGAAGCTAGAGACAAACCCTTTGGGAATAACTCTAGCATGGAGACAGTTCTTGAGAAAATTAATGTGACATGTACAGCGTGTCTTCTTGTATATAGTAAAGGCTAAGTCACAAGCAGTACGAGATATATCAGAAGGCATGAGAGAAAATGACTGGGTGATAAAAGAATGAAGAGAAGAAATCAAATGTTTCTGATAAGGCATAATGAACAAATGTAAAAATATGAAACAAGAGATGCACACAAAATATAGTAGTCACGAAACAGAAACAGGGTAGCAGCAATAATTGTAGTATAGTATAAGTAAATAAATTAAGGGGCTGCAGTAAAACTGGTAAGGAATATAAGTTTATAAACTAATAAAACGGTATTGAATCAGTTTTACAAATAACAGTTCACATGAGACAAGGGACGTTTCGGGTTTTACCCTTCGTCAGCCTGCTTCGACTTAACCGAAATTCGGCTTTAGCGAGTTCCGCTTATCCAGACTAGAGAGATCATAATGATGAAGACACGATCTAGAGAGATAATAAAGAAGCGGATAAAGTCTATAGAGATCATGAAGATGTAAGCAAGACCAAGATAGATCATAAAAATGTGGACAGGATTTAGAGAGATCATAGAGATGTGGACATGATCTAAAAAGATCATAAAGATGTGGACAAGACATAGAGAGATAAAGATGTATACAAGATCTAAAGGGATCATAAAGATGTGGACACGAGCTAAAGAGATCATAAATATGTTGACAAAATCTAAAGAGATCATAAAGATGTGGACAAGATCTAGAGAGATCATAAAGATGTGGACAAGACCTTGCGAGAGATCATAAAGATGTGGACAAAATCTAAAGAGATCATAAAGATATGGACAAGACCTAGAGAGGTCATAAAGATGTAGACAAGATCTAAAGAGAACATAAAGATGTGGACAAGACCTAGAGAGATCATATATATATATATATATATATATATATACACATATATATATATATATATATATATATATATATATATATATATATATTATATATATATATAATATATATATATATATATATATAAATATACACATATATATACACACACACACACACACACACATATATATATATATATATATATATATATATATATATATATATATATATATATATATATATATATATATATATATATATATATATATATGTGTGTGTGTGTGTGTGTGTATGAGAGATTTAGAGGGCTCAGTGTTTCTAAAGTAGATCCCAAAAGCTCCTGTGTTGCCGACCCCTGCCTTAATGTCTTAGTTATATTTTATAACCTGTGTACATTTTGCTTACGTCTACATGATTTCTCTAGATCGTATCTACATCTTTCTGTCTCACGCCCTCAACATTTCGAATTTCTTATTCTCAAACATATCACGACATGTCACTATGACTTTCCTGACAATGAATGCTCTTCTGCATCTTCAATTTGTTATTGTCATATTCTTATGGACATTGTGAGTAATCTTTGTGTTGTTTAGTATAATCTGTGTTTCCAGTACTGGGCCGGTTTTGTTGACTACTCTCAGTTTCTGGACTAAGCGCAATCCCAAGCTAGTATTGTTGACGAGCTCAAGAGCTACGGAGTGAATGTGCTCATAGCTGGAGAGTTGCCGAGGGACAAAAATCAATAATTCTGAGATCTTTTGAGGAGTCTTTTTATACGGCGAAGTCTGGAGAATTTATGGCAGGGGTCAGAATTCTTGCAAGAAAGCACGTTGTGTGTGGCTCTCAGTGTTTATGCGTGTATTTGTATTATGAGAAGTAGAATATGTAGCCTTAATCGCCAGTTTTCCTGTAGTTTACAGAAGTGCGTTGGGGGCAGAGAATAAGAGAATCATGAAAATCTCCATCAATTATCTTTATGTAACAGGATATGTGTACAAATAATGAACATCCTACTGTAGAGAGAGAGAGAGAGAGAGAGAGAGAGAGAGAGAGAGAGAGAGAGAGAGAGAGAGAGAGAGAGAGAGAGTGTGTGTGTGTGTGTGTGTTTACGTGCCAAGAACCACGAAGTTGCAGACTTTCAAAATTTGGTGCATGCGTAAAGTACTTAGATTGAAATGATGTTTCTACATCATCAATGTGGAGCTGATGGCAAGAACCAGACAGGAGACAGTGGAACAGGACATAGGACAACAGGACATAGGACACACTGAAGAAACATGCTGATAACATTTCAAGGTAGTTCTTACTCTGGAATCCCCAGAGTAAGAGAAGAAGAGGCGGGCCGACCAAACACATGGAGAAGAGAAATGGAGAAAAACATAAAAGGTATATAGAAGATACGTAAAGACCTTGAGCGAATGGAATAGGTCAGGAGAACTTGACCTGCGTTTGTTGAATGCCTATGTTAGTTAATGAGCTGAAGTTTAAATGAACATATATATATATCTGTCTGTCGGTCTACCTATCTACCTAAGATATCAGACCTAAAAGGTCTTTTATGTTTGGGCATGCACTCTAATATAACCGACTAGATTCAAATGTTTGACTTTAGTATGTATATCCCCCCCCCCTCCCCCCGTTCCCTCCAAAAAATTCTACATGACACAGGTAATTTCAAAATCCTCCCATATGTCACGGGATTTACTTCTCTTGCTCTGCTGTGATGGTCCAACAATGGCCAAAACCTAGAGTATCTAATGAGGGTCTTCAAAGGTATCTAACTTCGCTCAAGATTACTCCTGGAAGAGTTGTAGATAGAAGGATGATGATGCTTTTATCTCGCGGGAGTTTTCATAAGATAATTCAGAAATCAAAAACAATGCTGAACTGGACTGAGCAATTGTTAACTTTGTAACTGCCCGCCACCTTTTATGAAGAATTATTATGTATTTTAGATCGTTCAAGCTGTCGCGTAGCGTTTGAAGGATATGAATTTATTAGAAGAAATAAAAGATCTGACTGTGGAAGATTTGGCTCAAGGAATTCCTGCTGGGTTTTCCACCACTGAAGGGAGACAAAGAGGGTAAATTCTCCTAACTAGACAAGGTCTGGAAAAGGTTGTAAGGAGATATTTGGTCTCTCGCTACCATAGTCCCCTTCGCAGTTATCTATTATTGTTATCCTTAAATTATATTATATTTTACGAGCCCCCCCCCCCTTATAAAGGAAGATAAACATCAGACAATATTCAACATCTAATAGAAGGAACAAAGCATGGAGTACATTATATACACCCAATTGGTTTATTGCAATTAAAATTAATAGATGGTGAATGATAGTATTGTCGATGGAATTAGTGTCTGCTGTATGTAATATGTGTCTCACAATTCAAGTGTTTTTCATCATGGATGACAAAAATATGGCATTGATATGGTGAGTTCCCTTTTTCGTGGAACTTATCTTTTCAGCCCCTGGCTGATAGTGAAGCGTGGTTAGTTCTCCGGTCTCCTGACGTTGCCCCAGGTAGGTCTTGAATGGTTCGGATTTGCCTTCTCTGTGCTCGACCCCGTATTCTGCTCTGAGATTGGACTGTCGTGCAAGGCTCCACCATAGACTACTCAGATGGACGCTAACCCGCAAGTTAGACACGTGGCTTCAGTGCTTTTAATGCGTGAATTCGCCGATATCTTAGGTCTAGCTGTCTCGAGGTTTCCTGGGCAAGTGAAAAATGGCTGGATTTGCCGCACTTTTAGCGGGTCATTTCCGCTTGGACACGTGATCCGAAGCGTGCATCATGTGACCTTAGCATCATATAGACGCTCCAATCAACAACGTTAAAAGTCACGTGGGGGGTTCCGAAAAGTGGCATAAACTGGTTCTATCTAAGTTTATGTAGGTCCTAAATTAAAACAGGTTTCTAGCTACCGAGGTCAGGGGTCAACAATGACGTCGTATCTAAAAATAGCATTAGACTCGAGGAGAAAATCACTGAACGCTAGGAGAATATCCGCAAGTGACATTTCTCGGGACTTTACGGGCTTTCGATCATGCATTGAAGATGATAAAAAATGATGTGCTCGTAAATAATAATAAAAATGAAGAGAAGATTGGGCAAGTCGTCACACAAGCTCCCAATTGATTTAATTCAGTAAAATATTACTTAAATAGCTCTGTTATAGGTATTTAAAATGACTGAACCATACGGGTGCAGTTCACTCAAATGACTAAATCAACTATAAATTTGTGTAGTTACAGATAGCAAACTGTAAGAGTAAATTATCGTTAACAATTGTAAAATAAATAAGGATGAAGCGAATTTAGATAGTCTTTTAAAATTTCCTCACAGGTGATGGTCTGATTTGAAAAGTTGTTTCTGATTTGAAAATAGACAGTTCACTTGTCAGCTTTGAATGGGTACTAGCTGCCAGTAAAGCTTTGGTTGGTTTCTGCCCCAGCGGATGCTTGTTCCTTGGACTGGTTCACTTTCGCCACTGGTCAAGTCTGGTGGCTGCAGTATCGTAGTATCGTGGTGTAATTGCGAAGATGGTCCAGCGTCTGTTAAGACCCGTCTGCTGTAGGTGTCTAGTTTTGACTGCATGCCACTTATACCACTAATGTTCCAAAGATAGCACCACCAATTGGTACCACGACTAGTATCATGAAATAAGAGAGAGACAAATACCATCCTGAGTATTGGGTTTCTTGACACAAAATCAGGTGTTCCCCTTTTCGTTCTACCATCCCATCTGCATCAGATCTTTACCCTCTTTGCGCTTTAATATTAATCCCAGTGAGCGGAAAATACTCATTGCATTTATATTGAACATGTTTACATTTACATTTTCACTACTTGAAAAGGTTAATATAATAAGTATGTACATTATTTATGTCATCATCCACTCCCTGCTTCATATGGAACTTGGGACTACATCTACTTTTGGTTCTCTATGAGAAACCCGCATAAAGCAGTCACCAGCTCTTGCAATGGTGGTTCAGGAAATCATCTTTCTATATGCTGAGGTTGCCAGCCTCGTATGACTTGAACATTCACTAGCAATTTTCACATGTTGATAATGCAAAATATAGAATTATAAAATGCATAACTTACCACAAAATCTCTTTTGGGAATACCGACTTGTGGCCTTGAGAAATAGTTAAGGCAACTTGATTAAAATGCCTCTTACACGTGGTCTGGGGTATTACCTTACAGAACTATGACTTATTCAGGTTCCTAAGATTCCGAGCTTTCCGTATTAATGAAATTAGAGTTTTCCTGGGATACATGTCTACAAGATGCTCAAACACGTTGCCCAGCCCTTTAAACTGGAATCCTGATCCTATTGCTTCTTTTGGCTTGTCTAGCTGTCTTCTTGGCGATTTGAAATTCACAGTGCGGTAAACTCACAAGGTGCTAAATTATAAGGCAACATTCGGCCCACGTCCAGATTGCTTCAATATGACAAGGCTCCAATCAGAAATGTTGTATTTTTACATTTCAAATGCCAAACCTATAGCATGCAAGATGCATATATTTCCCCTTTTCTCTCACGAAAAATGCCTGCGTAAGAAAAGCACAAATAAATGTGTTGTTTACAGTCAACATATATGGTATGTCAGCTTCCGTCTGTTAGCGATCATGTTTACAATCAGAACGTCGTAATTTATCACAGGTAACCTTTATCAAGATTGATAATTATTCTTCCGACAAGTCTTGTCCGGAAACGATTATGACATTCACCCGGCCCAGCAAACAATGACAACAACTTGGTCTGACAGAGACATTCCCAGCGATAAGATAATCGACTGTGGTCATCCCAAGGTCATTTTCTTATTAATCAGCCGCAGGAAAATGTGTTATACATTTTAAACCACACTTCTCTCTATCGATCTCAGGTGTCAATATGGGTTCAAACGAAAGGGATTGATTACCCTAATCAGCAAAAGATGATTTCTGAAGTCTCGACATAAGAATAATTGAGGGAAGGGAATTAAACAACGAATCGAAAATACCAAATACTGTCAGAGGTGGGAAAACTAAAGTGAAGAGCACATAATAAATTATAGGATAGCACAAGTAAATGTGACGTTCGAGGTTATTCTGCCACACCAAATAAAGTATTAGCGCTACCGCTTTTTAGATGACTCATATCTGTAATTCGTTACAAACTCTCAGTTTAATCTTCTTATTCTTCTTTTATCCTTAGCCGCCGACCGTCAAAGCAGTCAGTGGCCATCACGCCTAGTGGCGTCTTGTAGGGCAACAACAAATTGATTCCACTTTGCTCGGTCGGTGGCCATCCTTCGTGCAGTGCCCCAACTCTGGTTCATTCTTTGCATCTCAGCCTCCACAGTCCTCCGCCAAGTTGTTTTTGGTCGGCCTCTCTTTCGTTTTCCTTCAGGGGTCCATAGCATAGCTGTTCTTGTGATGGCATCTGGGTCTCTTTTGAGGACATGGCCAACCCAGCTCCAGCGTCTGCCAGCTATGATGGTGTGCATGTCCTCTTGCTTGCTCCGAGTAAGCAGATCTTGGTTGGGGATGGTATTCGGCCAAAAGATTCGGAGAATTTTTCTTAGGCATGTTGTGTGAAAAGAGGACAATTTCGACATTTCCTTCTCTGTAACTCTCCAGCATTCCGCCCCATAGAGAAGCACAGAAAGCACACAGCTCTGATATAATCTTAATTTTGTGCTTGTGCTGTATTGAGAGGACTTCCAGATGTTGTTTAGGCTAAAAAAGGCTGTTCTGTCTTATTCATTCTGATGTTGATGTCTTTGCCTGCCCCGCCGTCTGGTGTTACTATGCATCCTAGGTATGTGAAGGTATCTGTCTGTACCAGTTGCTGATTCCTTACTGATATGGGCTCAGGGTTGCTCACATTGAGCGTCATGACCTCTGTCTTCTTTAGGTTGATGTTCAAGCCCACCTGCTGGCTATACGTATTAAGTCTATCCGTTTTTTCCTGTATGTGTTTATGTGAATCTGCTGGTAGTGCAATGTCATCTGCATATTCCAGATCTTCCATTGTAGAAAACGTAGTCTATCTTATTCCTCTTGGACTGCCCTCTGTTGTCTGGCGCATCACCCAGTCTATGACTGTTTAAAATAGAGTGGTTGATAAGGGGAAATCAGAGGCACATCTCCAATCCAACCTGCAAGTCTGGAAGGAAGAGCTGGAGAAGAGAGGGATGGTCATAAGTAGCTCTAAAAGAAAATCCATGGTGATATCACGAGAAGAAAGAAAACATCAGATTAAGCTGGGAGAACAGGTCCTGGAGCAGGTAGACCACTTTAAATATCTCAGAGCTATTATAGACCGAAAGGGAGGCATCAAAGAAGAGTTGCCACTCGAAAAGCAGCAGCTGGGAGACTTTTTCTGGCCCTAAATCGAGGATTCCTCAGCAAGAGAGAAGTTGGTAAGAAAACGAAGATGGCTGTATACTGCTCCACCTATGTCCCAGTCTTGACATATGGATGTGAGTCATGGGCAATGACTACAACCCATAAAAGCCAGATCCAAACCTCAGAAATGAGGTATCTGAGGAAGGTGGTGAAGTAACAAGAAGAGAAAGGTCCGCAACCAGACGATACGTCAAGGCCTAAAATCCCACCCCTTGCAGACCCAAATAGAACAGTCCCAACTAAGATGGTTTGGCCATGTCTGCAGAATGGGAGAAGATCGGCTACCACGACAAGCATGAGAAACAAAGAGCCAGGGATCTAGACCGCCCAGGACGACCCAGAGTCCGCTGGGAAGACAACATTAGACAATCTTTGAAGGACCGAGGACTAGAATGGAACCAGGCCAGGAGGAAGACAGCCGATAAGATTGTCTGGCGCTCTCTCTTCCAAACCTCTACACCTCACGGTAGAAGGGGAACGACTAAGTAAGTAAGTAAGATAAGGGGCATCCCTGTCGTACTCCTGTCTTCACCTCAAAGGTTAGGTTGCTCTGCCCAACACTACACGTATAGTTGACATAAAATCTTGTTATGATTGACACTATGCAGCTTGGAATTCCATAAGCCCTCGGTATTTTCCATAAACTGTCCCTATGTATACTGTCAAAAGCCTTTTCAAAATCAACGAAATTAATGTACAGCTGTCTTTGCCATTCTGAGCACTGCTCTATAATGCTCCTGAGGGTAAATATATGATCTACACATCTTCTGTATAATTATCCTGCCCAGAACTTTGCTGGGAACTGAGAGAAGAGTTATTCCTCTCCAATTATTGCAGTCTGCATGGTCTCCCTTCTTGGGCAATTTGACAATTATTCCTTTGTTCCACTCCATTGGTGTTGTCCCTGTTTTCCAGACTTGTGCAAATAGTGTTTCTAATAGTTCTGCTGCTAGCTCAGGGTCTGTTTTAAATAGCTCTGCATTTAAGTTATCATGGCCAGGAGCTTTTCCATTCTTTAACCCTTTGATTGCTGTGATGATTTCTTCTTTTCGTGGAATGTCTGTATTAACATCTAGATCATTTTCAGCCTCATTCAATTGTGTCTCTGGTGATTCCTTGTTCAGAGTTTCTTTGAAATGCTCTGCCCATCTTGTTTCCTGTCTCTCTGCTGTCGTATGAGATTTCCTTGCTTATCTCTTACTATTGTAATATTGAGGTACAATATTACTGTTAAACTCTGTTTAGTTGTTTACTCATACTGGCTACAAGTTGCTGAATCACGCTTTATTTGTTAAATGACGTGAATGTCCACCAGTTGATAAATGTAGATGTTGGGACTGGTGTAGTAAAGTGTAACGATTGTCAACTCATTAAACCCAGCACAGTTTTGGTTATACAGGTCATCTTGTCCTGGAACGTGATGAGGCTCCGACAAGAATGTGAGTGTAGACAATGAGTGTGTATCTGAATGTCAGTACGCGAATGGTAGAATGATTCGATAGAATTGACAGGTTGGTAGTACATCACTCATACTCACACTGTTCGAATTCAAGAAGTACTGGAACTACGGTGGTCTTTTTATAACATTTAATGGGACGCACACTTGGACAGTACGTGTATGGTTACAGGAACAAATGTCGACATAGACAGCATAATGTTGATCACAGGAATATCATCTTAAGTTAGCATTCATGCTTGGCAAATATCATAATGGAGCATTCGTAAATAAGCATTCAGAGTTCCATCATGTAAATCATCTGGCTTTACTGACTGGGCACGTCAGACCATAACCAATATATAGGAAGGCTCCTAGACCTAACCTCGTCTAGTGAATATCCCTTCACGTAAAGTTCAATATATATATTTTCCATAAAGATATAGGAATCCCAGACATGGGTTCTCACATGTAGCAGTGATCTCTTGGTTCATCGAGCGATAGTACAGGCATCCCTTTTTCTCACTCGATAAATACAAAGTATATGAATTTCAATTTGTGTCATCTCTCGGTTAAAATTGGTCTCCAAATAAATGCCTCTAAAACTAAAGCTATGAACTTTTCTAACGAGACCTTTGATATCATCTTGAACGGGGAAAAACTACAGAAAGTTGAAAGTTTCAATTATTTAGGCAGTAAAATGACTCAGGATGGTGACACAACAAGAGAAATCCATACTAGAATTGCTTTGGCAGCTAGCGCCTTCAATAGATTATCTAACATTTGGAAATTACGATCATTGAATATACATACCAAGCTTCGTCTGTTTAATTCAAATGTTATCTCAGTGTTAACATACGGCTGTGAGAGTTGGAAAATAACAAAATCATTGGAGAACAAGCTGAATACATTCGAGAACAAATGTCTTAGAAAACTCATGAACATCAGTTGGAAAGAATTCAAGACTAATCGACAAATAAGAGAAGACTCTAGGCAGAAATATGTCTCCGACTATATAAGGAAAAGACGATGGTCATATATCGGTCATGTCCTACGAATGCAAAACAACAGAATACCACTACAGGCGCTCACTTGGGTTCCTGAGGGTAAGCGGAAAAAAGGAAGACCAAAAGAAACACTCAGAAGAACAATAATAAGAGAAGGAAGAACGTTGGGCCTAAATAATGTGCAAGAGCTAAGAGGAGTGGCGTCACAACGAACAACCTGGAGAGCACTGGTTTCTGCCTTATGCGCCGTGTTTGGCGCTTAAAGAATTTATTATTATTATTATTATATGAATTTCAACATGGCTGTTCTTCTCTCGTGAGTTTCACTCACTATAGGACCCAGACCAAAATTGGTCATTCGTTAAATGTCCTCATTTCTTCATGACTTCTATCATAGAAGTAATTGAATAATATCATATAATCTAGTGCTGATACATAGGAATGTCGTCTTCCTTTGAATAAATATTCTTTTCAAAAGTACCACTGTGCATCTGTTTATCAACAACGATGGCGAAGCCCAAGTTCATAATAAATTGTGGTTTTACCTTTCTATGCGAAATATAACTTTGCCATTCCTTGGCAAAAGAGAATAAACACTGGGGTAAAGTACATACAACATGTCTAAATGACTATCACTTTTCCCCATCCACATATAGATCACTTTTTCGGCGATAGGCCGGCTACCACAAAATTCTACATCCAGACAGGATGACAGCCATGAATCACACCCCTTGCTAGCGATACTTCCGCTGCATAGCCTTTGACCTTTTCTAGCCACAACCAACATAGTTCGACTTAGAAATGTAAAGATATCCATATATAAGACAGACTCGTCCTACTCATACAAACACTACGTATAAATTCAGGCCATAGATATACTGAAGCAAGAACAATCTATTCCTACCCAGCCAAAGAATAAATCGCAGTAGGCCTAGACTCGTCCGCGGAGTCCGATCGAAGATGATGGAACTACTTTCAAGGGAAGTAACTCAAAAATGACTTCTCCTTAAGCACTTAAAAAGGAAATACTTTGATTACCAAATATTTGCGAACATAATAAGTATATAAATGTATTATATTGCAAGATAGTAAAAATTGCCCTTTACAGACTTACCACACCTCCCGGGAAAAAAAAATAAATTTTTTTTTTTTAAATACATCTAGGAGCAACGTAGAATAGGCTCACAACGCAAGAATACTGCGCAGATGCAAATATCAGGAATAACTATAATTCCTAATATGACCGGTGAGAATATATCTCAAAATCTGAGAGAAATTGTTTCTCTACGAATAAATGTTTCCAGGAAGGTGTGATGTACGCATAATACAATTCTGGTAATTATACAATGCATACCAAAAATTCACACTATAATCTTAAATTTATGATTTATGAAGAAACAATCATCAAAGAACAGCGGTGAATAAACATCAATAAACCGCTAAGTAGCGATACCATCATTCTATTATTAAATTACAAATGTGTATCTTAGTAAAGAAACAAAAAATAACTGTTGTAAAGTTATACATATTAAAAAGATCCAATATTTAACAGTTAAGTGGCATCATGTGGGCATCTGGACAGAATGTCCGCCATCACATTTTCTGAACCACGGATAGCTCGTACCGAAAAATGAAAAGGTTGAAGAGCGATTGCGTATCGAGTTGATCTCGAGCTCTTCAAGTTCTTACTTTGGATAGCCGTAAGAGCTTTTTGGTCAGTTTCCACCACGAAATGCGCGCCCAGAAGGAATCTTTGGAGTTTGAGAATTGACCAAACCATTGCCAATAATTCACGGTCTAAAACCGAGTAATTCCTTTCTGCAGCATTAAGTTTTCTGGATATATACATTACAGGATGCAGAGTTCCAGAGTACTCTTGCATTAGTGCCGCTCCAATCCCAGTGGATGAAGCGTCACTACGAAGAACAAATGTCTTATCTGTTGTAGGTAACACTAAAATAGGTGGTGATGAAAACATAGTTTTGATCTTCTCTAGTGAAGATTGGCATTCATGAGACCAGTGAACCATGTTAGGCGACCCTTTCTTTAATAGTGTAGAGAGAGGTGCCATGATAGAGGACAGATTCGGAATGAAACGTCCATAAAATTGTATGAGACCTAAAAGACTTCGCACTTGCTTTTTAGTCCTAGGGATAGAGATGTTAAGTATCTTAGTGATATTATGGTCTTCTGTCTTCAAGAAACCGTGACCTACTCGATGGCCTAAGAAAGCAATTTCGCTAAAGCCAATACAAGCTTTAGATGGTTTTGCTGTCAGGTTATACTCACGCAGAGTTGATAATAATTCAACTAACCCTGAATAGTGATCTTCCCAAGTATCGCTGAAAAGACAGATGTCGTCTAGATAAGCAATGACATCTGACCGATACGATAGGATTCGACGCATCATGCGTACAAATGTAGCTGGTGCGTTCATAAGGCCGAAAGGCATAAAATTCCATTGGAAAAGGCCTCTGGGAGTAGAGAAAGCGGTAAGAGGTTTGGCGCGTTCGGATAATGGAACTTGCCAATATCCTTTAGACAAATCAAGTTTAGTGAAAAAATGCGATTTAGAAAGACGAGTAAGTAACTCTTCTAGTAAAGGCATAGGTTCAGCATCGAACTTCGTAACTTGATTCAATTTGCGATAGTCAACGCAAAGACGTATGTTATTGTCTTTTTTTCGAACAATAACCATCGGCGAAGAATATGCAGAAGTGGATGGTTCGATTATTTGTAAATCTATCATTTCATCCAACTCCTTTTCAACCTGTGTTTGGAAATGTATAGGGATAGGATAAGGTCTAACCCTAATTGGAGTATGTTTAGTTAGAACAATGTCATGCTCAATGACATGAGTTTGTCCAGGGATGTCAGTGAGGACATCCTGAAATGTTTGTAACATAGACGAAACTTGTCGCCGTTCTCCTAGAGACAAATCAGGAGAAACAGTAACGTCTTTCCATGATTCACTAGAATGAAGTGGGATCATTGGAAGCGGAAGATTAACATCCGAAAAACTTGTTTCCTCATCCTGTATTACAGACAGTGATGAGTAATGACCATGTTTGACATGAGAATCGTCCGTTGCCTGGAAAATAGGCTGTAGATAGTCAGGACGTTCATGGAACTCCGTAAGCATATTGATGTGGAAGGTTTTATGCTTCCCGTTGATATCGACGATGTAGTCAACATCTGAAATTTTCGATATTATATCGTACGGACCTTTCCAACTAATAAGGAGTCTATTTTCACGACAAGGTAGCAAAACAAATGCTTTGTCACCAGGACAAAGTTGTCGTAAAGTTCTCTTCTTATTAGCAAATTGTCTTGCCTTCTGCTTAGCAAATTCAGAAGAGGACGTTGCCAATTTGCATGCTTCGATAATCTTCTGTCTCAGCGCGATGACATACTCGTAAGAAGATTTTGTGTCATCGTCAATATTGTCAGCTGTTATAAGATCATGCAGCAAAGACATTGGGCCGCGCGGTCGCGCGCCAAAGACAAGTTCAAAGGGAGAAAACCCTGTATGTTCATTGGGGACCTCTCTGTACGCAAAGAGGGCCGCGGGTAAAACCCTATCCCAATCTTGAGGATGATCCTCAGTTATCTTCCCTAATAAGTTCTTAAGTGTTCTATTTAGTCGCTCGACCATCCCATTGGACATAGGATGATAGATGCTACTCAAAGATCTCTCTATCTGTAGAGTAGACATTACTTGAGACATGGTATCCGATATCAGTTGGGTGCCATGATCTGATAATATTTCTCCGGGGAATCCCAGCCGAGAAAATATAAGCCAAAGAGCATCTGCAATGTCAGCGGTAGTAATGCTCTTTAGAGGGATAGCCTCTGGCCAACGTGTGCACATGTCTACACACGTTAAGATAAACTGATGTCCTCTAGCAGATTTGATCTTGAATGGACCAATGATGTCTATCGCCATTTTCTGGAATGGACGAATAGGAATATCTGCAGCCTGAATAGGCGCAGCATGACGAGGACCTTTGGATTTGACTTCTTGACATACTTTACAGGATCGACAATAGATCCGTATGTCCTTGTTCACAAAAGGCCAAAAGAAAGCCGCAAGAACTCTTGACTTTGTACGGGAAAAACCCATGTGACCAGCACACTGAGAGTCGTGTGCATGTTGTAAGATCTTAACTCTCAAATTCTTGGGTACAAGAATCTGAGAATGACTTGACTTAGTGGAGTCTTGCACCATACGTACAAGTACGCCATTCTTCATTGTAATCCAAGATTTACAATTTGAATCTTTATTCGGATCACCTTTCGTTACAAGAGTGAAGAATTTCTTAAGAGTCGGATCTTCTTCTTGTTGTTTTATAAACGAGTCACGAGAAATTACCAAGGGATCATCTTGGTTATGCACTTCATTATCTTCAACAGATGAAGTTTCAGGCATATTGAGAGCTTGAGCTCTAGTGACTACTGCATTAGCAGATTGCATATTTTGATTTTCCCAAACGGAAATTTGCTCCGGAGTGCATTCTTTGACTCCGTGAATGCGACCGATGATAAGATCAGCGATCGGATCCGGCAAAAGACATGCGTGTACATCTCCTGTGAAGAAAGGAGTAGCAATCCTAATGATAGCGGTAGAGTATTTCTCTATGGTGCCGCCAAATGTTACGCATTTGACTACTTTGCCTGTAGAATGAGAAGGATCTATGAGTGACTGCCTAACCCCAATAGTTGTGCATCCAGAATCAAAAAGAACTGAGACTGGATTGTCATTTACTAAACCTTTGTGTAAGACAAGAGAACCTCTCCCATCATGCGCGATTGACGCAGGAAGAGCGGGAAGAGGATGCCCACAGCTTAAAGTAGACACTGTGGTTGGCTCAAATAATGTTTTGCATTGGGGGCACTGAGATGCTCTCCCAAAATCAAAAACGGCACATGCCATATTATTAGAGTCATCATTATCTTTATTTTGTTTATAGGCTTCGTGGGACTCTTGCTGTGCAGAGTTCGCCTGGTAATGAGCTTTATGTTTTTTGAATTGTGCTCTACCTCTGTTATTATTGCCTCTGTACTTATCATTGTTTCCACTATTATAACCTCTACTCGGGTTTGAATCATAGCTCCTTTGGTTACTATCATCATATTCATTATAATGAGTATCTCTGTAATTATGATCTTGTTGTCTCCATGAAGGAAAACTTGGATAGTTTCTAGAATGACTTCCTTTGCGAAAGTTCCTGTAATTATGACCACCCCTGAATCGAGGGCTGTCAGCTCTTCTCCAGGTATTCGAAGAAGAACCCTGAAATGATTGGTTACCTTGGTTCTGATAACTGTAATAGTTACCTTTTTTATTAAACTTATTTTGAGGTCCTTGGAATTTGTGAGAGTGATTAGGGTTGTATGGTGTTGCAGAAGCAACTGGCATACCTTCTTTAACCTTATTGTTGCTAATAGCTACGTCCGGATGTGCAGTGACGTATTGGGTACAATACTGTTCCATTTCTTTTAGAGACTTAGGTTTACGCTCATGTAAGAATTCGAGGAAAGGTTTATTTATACTTGACATAATCTTGTCTCTGAGTATCAAGTCCATAAGGGCTTCATAAGTCTTTTCTGTTTTGGATAGCTCAATCCAACGATCAAATGTAAGACGTGTCCTTGCAATGAATTCTGAGAATTCTACACCTGCCTCAGGCACCATTGTCTTAAACAACTTCCGATAACCCTCTTCAGACAACTGATACTTCTTTAATAAGGCTGCCCTAATAACATCATAGTTATCTTTGTCAGCCTCTTCAACCAAACTTAAACTAGTCAGAGAATCACCTTTCAGATTTTCTGATAACTGGTTAGCATATTGTGATTTGTCCACATTATGGGCTCGACACGAGCGTTCAAATCTATTTAGCCAGAATGTTATGTCATCACTGGAAGGGTTGAACGCTGGTACCTTGACCTTGTAAGTAAAGGGTTTACCATTACCACCAGATGCTTGATTACCATCACTTATGTTTGTTAACTTTAACTTTTCTAACTCAAATGCTAAAAGTTCTTTTTGGTGTTCATGTTCTCTTATTGCTTTTTTCTCTTGAGCTTCAGCTTGTAATTTTCTCTCTTCTGCAGCAGCTTCATCCTTTCTTTTCTCTTTTTCCATTTCCATCTGGAATCTTTTTTCATCAGTCTGTATCTGCAATTTCTTTTGTTCATACTCTCTTTGTAATTTTCTTTCCTCAGCTTCTAATTTTTTCTCCTCAGCTGCTAATTTCTTTTCTTCAATCAATGCTTTTCTTTCTTCAGCAGCCAATGCTTTGTCATATTGAGCAACTGCCCATTCTTCTAATTGCTGACCAGTCTTATCAAGAATCTTGCCTTGTGTGATAAAATAATCTAAAGTAGACATCTTGTCTAATAAGATCAGTAATTTGCAAAAGTAAATAAATTCACTTTCTTAGTCTTAATCAAAGACCTTGTATGATAACTTTGTAACCTGTGGAAAATAGTACTTAACTATCCCAATCACTGTGGGAAACAAGCCTTACAAAGGTCTTGTATAAATCCTTATATAATAACAGCTATAAGTTGCTGGTTCACTCTATAATATAAGTGCAGTGCACCAGAAATAGTGTTTTATATCATCAACTGTGTACCTTTAGTAATAGCAATTAACTATCAGTTGATTCTTGTACATCAATTTATATGATCAACTATATTTTAAATAGTGTATGTCGATCAGGCACAAAACAAAACAGTTATACAGGAGAACATGAAAACATTTGCGGAGATGAAATAAATCAAATGGGAAAAACAATAAAAGATAAACCGCAAGAGGATAACAAATACAAATAACGCCACAGTATATAAATATAAATTGAGAATAGAACTGAAAGATAGAATAGGGTAGACCAACAAATTACAAACAAATCAAAACAAACTAAAGAACAGAGGAATATTACAAAAACAACAATGAGTACAGTCTTCACAGCTAACACTAATAGCAACAGCTGTCGCAGCAAATTTTCAATCAAGAAAATTGCACCTATAGAAACGCACACATCAGACCCTCTATTACGTGGGATACTCTGTTGTGTGACACCGCCCAACGAAAACAACAACCCGCTGGATACAAACAAATATCACATATAAATATTTAAACATAAATACATAATTGCATAAATAGTATGGCAATATGATGTAAATAGAGTGTTGCAGAAAGAATGTGTTGTAAAGAAGGCTCAGTTACACTGCCTAATAGTACAGTACTGTGGTACTTTATTAAACAAATACTTCTGGTCTAATTATTTTAAATTCAACACAGAAATAGAAGCTCCATCGTTGATGTGAATGATAACAATCGATGTAGGACTTCTCAGTTCAATAACATTTCCTTTCGCAAACACTGTCAAATATTCTCCAGTCCTGATGTGTAATGTTCTATGTTTCAACCAAGCTTGCTGTGTAACACTGTCAGTTGTATGGCAAATGTCCAACGAACCAAATGTCAACAAACGCTGACCTAGTTACTGCATACTGTCGACAGGACAGGTCACGCTGACATCACTGTAGAGTTGTACTGCTGATGTATTTGTGTGTCGTAACAGACCCCAAGGAACGTCTGGTCTCAGTAGTTTACTTCTCAATATGGTCACTGTGCAGGTTGACCCAGGAAGCTGGCACACCAGTTGTTAAACTCTGTTTAGTTGTTTACTCATACTGGCTACAAGTTGCTGAATCACGCTTTATTTGTTAAATGACGTGAATGTCCACCAGTTGATAAATGTAGATGTTGGGACTGGTGTAGTAAAGTGTAACGATTGTCAACTCATTAAACCCAGCACAGTTTTGGTTATACAGGTCATCTTGTCCTGGAACGTGATGAGGCTCCGACAAGAATGTGAGTGTAGACAATGAGTGTGTATCTGAATGTCAGTACGCGAATGGTAGAATGATTCGATAGAGTTGACAGGTTGGTAGTACATCACTCATACTCACACTGTTCGAATTCAAGAAGTACTGGAACTACGGTGGTCTTTTTATAACATTTAATGGGACGCACACTTGGACAGTACGTGTATGGTTACAGGAACAAATGTCGACATAGACAGCATAATGTTGATCACAGGAATATCATCTTAAGTTAGCATTCATGCTTGGCAAATATCATAATGGAGCATTCGTAAATAAGCATTCAGAGTTCCATCATGTAAATCATCTGGCTTTACTGACTGGGCACGTCAGACCATAACCAATATATAGGAAGGCTCCTAGACCTAACCTCGTCTAGTGAATATCCCTTCACGTAAAGTTCAATATATATATTTTCCATAAAGATATAGGAATCCCAGACATGGGTTCTCACATGTAGCAGTGATCTCTTGGTTCATCGAGCGATAGTACAGGCATCCCTTTTTCTCACTCGATAAATACAAAGTATATGAATTTCAACATGGCTGTTCTTCTCTCGTGAGTTTCACTCACTATAGGACCCAGACCAAAATTGGTCATTCGTTAAATGTCCTCATTTCTTCATGACTTCTATCATAGAAGTAATTGAATAATATCATATAATCTAGTGCTGATACATAGGAATGTCGTCTTCCTTTGAATAAATATTCTTTTCAAAAGTACCACTGTGCATCTGTTTATCAACAACGATGGCGAAGCCCAAGTTCATAATAAATTGTGGTTTTACCTTTCTATGCGAAATATAACTTTGCCATTCCTTGGCAAAAGAGAATAAACACTGGGGTAAAGTACATACAACATGTCTAAATGACTATCACTTTTCCCCATCCACATATAGATCACTTTTTCGGCGATAGGCCGGCTACCACAAAATTCTACATCCAGACAGGATGACAGCCATGAATCACACCCCTTGCTAGCGATACTTCCGCTGCATAGCCTTTGACCTTTTCTAGCCACAACCAACATAGTTCGACTTAGAAATGTAAAGATATCCATATATAAGACAGACTCGTCCTACTCATACAAACACTACGTATAAATTCAGGCCATAGATATACTGAAGCAAGAACAATCTATTCCTACCCAGCCAAAGAATAAATCGCAGTAGGCCTAGACTCGTCCGCGGAGTCCGATCGAAGATGATGGAACTACTTTCAAGGGAAGTAACTCAAAAATGACTTCTCCTTAAGCACTTAAAAAGGAAATACTTTGATTACCAAATATTTGCGAACATAATAAGTATATAAATGTATTATATTGCAAGATAGTAAAAATTGCCCTTTACAATTACATACCTCAGTTTAATATGTTATCATAAATGCTAACAAATAGGAGTTCAGCGGCGGTAATGTTGCATAACATTTCTGCCACGCCGAAAGTACATTCGCAGTTTATCTTTTGATTAACCATAAGATAAGTATGGGTGCCAAGCTTGGTGTTAGCGAGATACGTTCACGCCTGCGTTTGTTTTTAACGAGGTAAGGCATGTTATCTGACTGCTCCCAGCTGGGTTGTTAACGTTATCTCTACCTACGATAGATTATGCGAAAATAGCAACGCGAAACCTGAGTCTGCGTCCCAACATGAGATAATACGGGGAAGAAATAAATAAATGGAAGGCACAAGAAAGAGAAAACGACGGGTAGAACACGAAAAAAAATGAAAGCACGGTAATTTCGTGACAAATGCTACACACAAGTTTCTTTAATGTGTGTCTTATCCATCCCCAGCGTCTTCTTCTCATTTCTTGTTCCACATTGAAAATTGACGAGGCATTATTATCTTAATACTAGCAACCAAAAAAGAAAATGTATGTGCTATAATGTTGAACTGTTACAAAATAACAACACGGTCAGGTAATAAAATAACGTTACTTCTGTTACAATACCTGCTGTTTCAATAGAAGCTTCTTTCATAAACTTGCTCAAAATAACACGCTACCATAATATGTTCGTTCCTGGCTTTTTTTTTTTTCGTTCGGGAATGCGTGCACAGAGGAATGTAATGAGTATAACAAATTTGCCTGTCACAAAGGAAAGCAATTAAGAAATGTGATGGGCGATAGAGCATGCACTGAACAAAGGCAGACAGCTGATATCTGTAAATGAAGGCACCAGAGCATATACTTCTAAAGGTTTTGTTATTGCCCATGTTAAATATGTGTAAATATTGCAGTTAACTAAATAAATGTTAACTATTACCTGCTTGCTTCTTCTGTCGTCTATTTCTATCTATCTATCTATCTATCTATCTATCTATCTATCTATCTATCTATCTATCTATCTATCTATCTATCTATCTATCTATCTATCTATCTATCTATCTATCTGTCTATCTGTCTATCTATCTATATGCCTTCCTACTTCCCTGCATACCTTACCTACAAACTGTCTGTCTGTCTGTCTACATACCTGCCTACCACCTTTCTAATTACTGGAACAGGCGTAACAATTTTATTAAAAAAGAATGAAAAGGTTAAATTATTCTGCATACTCGAAAAGGAGTGTCTGAAAAACCAGGTGACAACGTGCGAGATTATGAGGACAAAATATGCAGCGAAGACCAAAATGTTTTATCTACAACAAATCTCCCATCACCAACCAAGATCTGCTTACTCGGAGCAAGCAAGAGGACATGCACACCATCATAGCTGGCAGACGCTGGAGCTGGGTTGGTCATGTCCTCAGAAGAGACCCCGATGCCATCACAAGAACAGCTATGCTATGGACCCCTGAAGGAAAACGAAAGAGAGGCCGACCAAAAACAACTTGGCGGAGGACTGTGGAGGCTGAGATGCAAAGAATGCACCAGAGTTGGGGCACTGTACGAAGGATGGCCGCCGACTGAGCAAAGTGGAATCAATTTGTTGTTGCCCTACAAGACGCCACCAGGCGTAATGGCCACTGACTGCTTTGACGGTCGGCGGCTAAGGATCAAAGAAGAAGAAGAGACAACAAATCTCAGTGTAATCCTTTCCGGAGTTCATTCTCTCTCTCTCTCTTTTCTCTCTCTGTTTGTCTCTCTCTCTGTTTATTTCTCTATATATCATAAATTCTGTTTTGTCTTCTGTCGTGGTGACGCTCTTTCTAAAATGTACGTCAGGATCAAACCTTCTCTATACCCCGGTTGAGTACAGTCCCTTGCTTGTTTTGGTCGTCCCTTTCTTTGTAATTAGTACGCGACCGATCCTCCTTCAGCAATGGATCTCGATTGATGGTCTTCATTCCTGTCTCTTCTTGGATTTTTGTGTGTCTTTCTTGCCTTGTCTTACCACGACACTTATAACATTCTTAAAGCTGTACCTTTCAATGTTATCCACTATTGAGTATGCTCTCTTGTTATCTGTTGTTTGTGTTTCTGCTCCATACAGAAGAACAGCGCTTGTGTGTCATTTTACTGCTATGTCTTTGTCGATGGGTATCTATTACTTTTGTATGCGAACACAGCATATTGTGTTACCGGCACATATAATATTTGTATAATAGCAATAGTGTATCCCACACAAATCCATAAACAATATATCACCAAGCCCAGAGTCTGTATTTCTGTGTGACATTCACTCACTGAGAACCACAGCAAGAGTTTGACCTTATCGATTTTTGTGTGTACACAGCCGAGTTATGTATTAGATCCTTTTCAAGAAGACATGTTTTGCAGGAAAGGTTGGGGGGGGGGGGGGGGGCTGGAGGGGAATTGATTTGGTAAAAGGAGGGTTTTCTCACATTCTACGGGGAGGGTGCGTGAGAGACGCCTCAGCTCGCAGTAGCCCCACTTCTTTCTTTGTCTCCTCAGACACCCTGAGGAACTGCACGAGACAGAGCGAGACTATACGTCAACATTTATTTGTTGTCTCCTTTTCTTTTTCACAATCAGGATTTACCAACTCAATGGAAGTAACTGCAGCACAAGGATTTATCAACTCAATGGGAATAACTGCAGCATAAGGATTTATCAACTCAATGGGAGTAACTGCTGCATAAGGATTTATCAACTCAATGGAAGTAACTGCAGCATAAGGATTTATCAACTCAATGGAAGTAACTGCAGCATAAGGATTTATCAACTCAATGGAAGTAACTGCTGCATAAGGATTTATCAACTCAGTGGAAGTAACTGCTGCATAAGGATTTATCAACTCAATGGAAGTAACTGCTGCATAAGGATTTATCAACTCAGTGGAAGTAACTGCAGCATAAGGATTTATCAACTCAGTGTAAGTAACTGCAGCATAAGGATTTATCAACTCAATGGAAGTAACTGTTGCATAAGGATTTATCAACTCAATGGAAGTAACTGCAGCATAAGGATTTATCAACTAAGTGGAAGTAACTGCAGCATAAGGATTTATCAACTCAATGGAAGTAACTGCAGCATAAGGATTTATCAACTCAATGGAAGTAACTGCAGCATAAGGATTTATCAACTCAATGGAAGTAACTGCAGCATAAGGATTTATCAACTCAGTGGAAGTAACTGCAGCATAAGGATTTATCAACTCAATGGAAGTAACTGCAGCATAAGGATTTATCAACTCAATGGAAGTAACTGCAGCATAAGGATTTATCAACTCAATGGAAGTAACTGCAGCATAAGGATTTATCAACTCAATGGGAGTAACTGCAGCATAAGGATTTATCAACTCAATGGAAGTAACTGCTGCATAAGGATTTATCAACTCAGTGGAAGTAACTGCAGCATAAGGATTTATCAACTCAATGGGAGTAACTGCTGCATAAGGATTTATCAACTCAATGGAAGTAACTGCAGCATAAGGATTTATCAACTCAATGGAAGTAACTGCAGCATAAGGATTTATCAACTCAATGGGAGTAACTGCAGCATAAAGATTTATCAACTGAGTGGAAGTAACTGCTGCATAAGGATTTATCAACTCAGTGGAAGTAACTGCAGCATAAGAATTTATCAACTCAATGGAAGTAACTGCTGCATAAGGATTTATCAACTCAGTGGAAGTAACTGCAGCATAAGGATTTATCAACTCAATGGGAGTAACTGCTGCATAAGGATTTATCAACTCAATGGAAGTAACTGCAGCATAAGGATTTATCAACTCAATGGAAGTAACTGCAGCATAAGGATTTATCAACTCAATGGAAGTAACTGCTGCATAAGGATTTATCAACTCAATGGAAGTAACTGCTGCATAAGGATTTATCAACTCAATGGAAGTAACTGCTGCATAAGGATTTATCAACTCAGTGGAAGTAACTGCAGCATAAGGATTTATCAACTCAGTGTAAGTAACTGTTGCATAAGGATTTATCAACTCAATGGAAGTAACTGCAGCATAAGGATTTATCAACTAAGTGGAAGTAACTGCAGCATAAGGATTTATCAACTCAATGGAAGTAACTGCAGCATAAGGATTTATCAACTCAATGGAAGTAACTGCAGCATAAGGATTTATCAACTCAATGGAAGTAACTGCAGCATAAGGATTTATCAACTCAGTGGAAGTAACTGCAGCATAAGGATTTATCAACTCAATGGAAGTAACTGCAGCATAAGGATTTATCAACTCAATGGAAGTAACTGCAGCATAAGGATTTATCAACTCAATGGAAGTAACTGCAGCATAAGGATTTATCAACTCAATGGGAGTAACTGCAGCATAAGGATTTATCAACTCAATGGAAGTAACTGCTGCATAAGGATTTATCAACTCAGTGGAAGTAACTGCAGCATAAGGATTTATCAACTCAATGGGAGTAACTGCTGCATAAGGATTTATCAACTCAATGGAAGTAACTGCAGCATAAGGATTTATCAACTCAATGGAAGTAACTGCAGCATAAGGATTTATCAACTCAATGGGAGTAACTGCAGCATAAAGATTTATCAACTGAGTGGAAGTAACTGCTGCATAAGGATTTATCAACTCAGTGGAAGTAACTGCAGCATAAGAATTTATCAACTCAATGGAAGTAACTGCTGCATAAGGATTTATCAACTCAGTGGAAGTAACTGCAGCATAAGGATTTATCAACTCAATGGGAGTAACTGCTGCATAAGGATTTATCAACTCAATGGAAGTAACTGCAGCATAAGGATTTATCAACTCAATGGAAGTAACTGCAGCATAAGGATTTATCAACTCAATGGAAGTAACTGCTGCATAAGGATTTATCAACTCAATGGAAGTAACTGCTGCATAAGGATTTATCAACTCAATGGAAGTAACTGCTGCATAAGGATTTATCAACTCAGTGGAAGTAACTGCAGCATAAGGATTTATCAACTCAGTGTAAGTAACTGCAGCATAAGGATTTATCAACTCAATGGAAGTAACTGCTGCATAAGGATTTATCAACTCAATGGAAGTAACTGCAGCATAAGGATTTATCAACTAAGTGGAAGTAACTGCAGCATAAGGATTTATCAACTCAATGGAAGTAACTGCAGCATAAGGATTTATCAACTCAATGGAAGTAACTGCAGCATAAGGATTTATCAACTCAATGGAAGTAACTGCTGCATAAGGATTTATCAACTCAGTGGAAGTAACTGCAGCATAAGAATTTATCAACTCAATGGAAGTAACTGCAGCATAAGGATTTATCAACTCAATGGAAGTAACTGCAGCATAAGGATTTATCAACTCAATGGAAGTAACTGCAGCATAAGGATTTATCAACTCAATGGAAGTAACTGCAGCATAAGGATTTTATCAACTCAATGGAAGTAACTGCAGCATAAGGATTTATCAACTCAATGGAAGTAACTGCAGCATAAGGATTTATCAACTCAATGGAAGTAACTGCAGCATAAGGATTTATCAACTCAATGGAAGTAACTGCAGCATAAGGATTTATCAACTCAATGGGAGTAACTGCAGCATAAGGATTTATCAACTCAATGGAAGTAACTGCTGCATAAGGATTTATCAACTCAGTGGAAGTAACTGCAGCATAAGGATTTATCAACTCAATGGGAGTAACTGCTGCATAAGGATTTATCAACTCAATGGAAGTAACTGCAGCATAAGGATTTATCAACTCAATGGAAGTAACTGCAGCATAAGGATTTATCAACTCAATGGAAGTAACTGCTGCATAAGGATTTATCAACTCAATGGAAGTAACTGCTGCATAAGGATTTATCAACTCAATGGAAGTAACTGCTGCATAAGGATTTATCAACTCAGTGGAAGTAACTGCAGCATAAGGATTTATCAACTCAGTGTAAGTAACTGCAGCATAAGGATTTATCAACTCAATGGAAGTAACTGCTGCATAAGGATTTATCAACTCAATGGAAGTAACTGCAGCATAAGGATTTATCAACTAAGTGGAAGTAACTGCAGCATAAGGATTTATCAACTCAATGGAAGTAACTGCAGCATAAGGATTTATCAACTCAATGGGAGTAACTGCAGCATAATCTTTCAACTTAGCAATAAGCTAAGCATACATTTTATTTCAAATTAAGATGGTTCTGTGTCTTATATTTTGTTATAATAAAAAATTAACTACTTTTATCTTAGGTTACAATTTTTTTGAAATAAAAAATGATATCAAAATTACATATGAATAAACTTTACTGACTAGCTGTAATCAAGGGTTTTAAAAATATTAATTTTGGTATATGAAAGTAATTAATTTAGTGGTGAATTTTGTTTTAAAAGGGGTATTTGAGAAAAAAAAATCAGAAAGGAGGCATACTACAGTATTAAAGGGGGGAACCATAAAGTTTTGGAAACACTGGGCTAAGGCAATGCTTCTCACACCTTGAAGGAAATGAGACCATCGTAAGTGGTACTAGCAGACTTTCCCAAAATTACGTCAATGTACAATAATAATAATACCCCTTCAGTCATAACTGACTATGGGAATTGTCACGAAATGGATTTAAGACTAAAGGCTGTCTACATATAGTGACAAGACATTAGTGAGAAGAAAGACTGAAATGATAGATTCAGATGAAAAATGACAGTGCAAATGTGAAAGTGAGACCATTGGCTCCGAGGTTGAGAACCGAAGTTAACTCTTCCTCGCCACTTCGGACGTCTTAATTGCTATGGCCTCGACCACCTCTAACTACCCTAAGGGGATAAGGTTCAATTATGATTTACATACACCACGATACAGACAACAGATAGCTACTGTACGTAAATGAAATGACTGATTCCAGCTCTAATTTACAAGTTTTATTTACACCTATAAACAAAACTCATAGACATGTCAAATACATAAAATTGCAGTGTAAGCACTCCTGAAAACAAACAAATTCAGGAAAAATTACAAATGTTGTATCATCAAAACCCAACCCTTCACCCACAAAGTTCACCTGTATGGAGAAAGAAGGTAAGATTAAATGACATAAACCACACTGCACTTGGTGGGGTCTCAGAAGTCGAGCCTCCACTCCAAACTAGCTATGCTAAACTCTAATGTTACTGCTAAGTTCACAGTCCTCTGGAACTACCACGAATTTTCTACACAATCACTGCGCAGACTTCGTTTCTACCACGCCTCTCCTGAATTCTCTTGCACAGCTACCCACACCACTACACTTCAACAGCTGTCCTCTGTTATGATCTACACAAAACTATGTCTCAGTTCTGTCTTTCTGGTCTACTACCTGTAGACTACACTTCAGCAGCTGTCCTCTGCTCTAACATCTGTAGAGAGTATTTTTACCCTTTTTCTCTCCACACATTCAGGAATTGATGACTCGGTTTAAACGCTGGGTTCTGGGCTAGTTAGCTGGTTTTTGCTGCTACCACTGGTTTTACCTGCCCGCTCCCGACTCTGGGTTCAGGCCTTCGGCGTTATTATGGCCGGGACGAATCGAAATAAATTTACAACCACGCTGGCAACTTGCCGATTTGCGGGTGTAAGAAGATTGAGCATCAGAGCTCCGGATTTTCCACCAAAATCCCTTTCAACTGGAGAATGTCTTCCATGCCTTGGGAAAACGTATTTTCTTTCGCTCCGTCCGCCACTGGCAATTAACGCACGACTTTACGCTTCGGCGAATGCCACAACTTTGCCGTGGGAGAAATTTTGTGGTATCAAAAATTCTGCTCTTCCCCACAAAAGCCGGTACCTGCTGTTTAGACAAAAAAAACAAAACAACAGCTAAACACACAGTAATAATATATTTCGAATAACAAATAACTCCCTTACTTTAACATTTTACACCCAAGTCTTTAACACTTAACTCCCCTACTCTCTTCCCGTGTCAAAATAAACATTGGCTGACCAAGATCTTCCGTTCTGCATGACTGGTTACAATCACAACAGTTTTTCACTGAGGACCGAACTGTCTAAAATACTTTGGCCCACTTCTCGCTGACACTGAATGCAGCAAAATGTTTACCACAATTAAAATAGCCCTCTCTAGGAATCAGATTCCCGTTCAGTAAAATAAATCACTTTCAAAAATGTAATACAAAATAATTTCCTTTAAAAGAAATAATTCATCTCCGTCTTCTGAGTACACAGAACACCAATGCACAATCAATAACGTATAACCCTGTTAGATGCTAGCATATACATACTGCTTACATAACCCCAGGTTATCAAATTGAAAACCCCGTAGTTACAAACACGTGATTACAATTCTACCACCACGTGCTCCTGCATACTTATTCATAATGACAGCACCCACGTGCTTCTCTCCCCCTCACCCCCTCTGAACATCGTCTCGAATAAAAAATTCCGTAACCCGCGCACGTGCTTACAAATTACACCTCTTTCACTCCCGTCCACAGATAGATGTGTAACTATATAAATAACTAGCAGCATTACATTCTTAATAAAATCACAATTACCCACGCGCCCGCCATTCTGCAATTAATTATAATTCGCAGATGCGGGTTTCTCTACAGACCTGCTTTGCAATAATACAAAGCACGCCCGCGGCAACTCAACTTTTAAACCCAGCTTAAATACCGCTATTCCTTCAATAAGGAATTATTATGAACCTCTTAAGTTTCTCAAGTCTATCACTCAGATCGTATTTGATGGCACTGGCGTTGAGAATTAACATTAAACTTAAACTGCCCAAAAAAACTTAAATGATCGGCCTAGGTTTAGAAAAATTAAATAGAGTATCACGCAAAAATTATGCTTACCAAATTCGAATTCCCACTGAAGGCGAACCGACTTGTTTCAGGTACGCAGCTGGCAATTACATTTAGAGACCGAGAATTAAATTACGGCCCTATTTATAATCATATAACAGCACGCTGACCTCGTGACGTCATATACGCGGCTTCGATTCTCCCCCAATGATTTCAAACGCCGTTAGCTCTCGGCCAATCAAAACTGTAAACAATTCTGATGCAACCGGTACTGCTAGACAAAGAAACGGGATTAAGCTCTGCCCTCTACTGCCAATTGAAGCAAAATGGCCGAAATATATATATATATATATAAAATCCCGAAAATGCGTCTAGCCGCATGCCCTCAAATCTTTTAAAAGACTAAACTGGTGCAACTGATCTAGGCTCTATCGTCCTCCCTATAGAAAAATACTGCAACAATTCTCTACACCCCAACTCTAAACACATAAAGAAGAACCATAAAGCAGATGAGATAAAACTCCACCGTTATCTCACTCTGGAAAACGTAAATAATAGAAGAAGAAATATGGAGAAGGATTATCTGTAATCCCTCCTAGAAAAAAAGTGAACAAATTGCAAGGAGAAAAAGACATGGGCCATTTGAAAGACAGAATCTCAGTACTTCCGTCACAGGAATGCGCCCCTGAGGTGACAGCCCTCAGCTGCTTATTTTCCTGGTGCTCCTTTCGACGTTTTCTCCTCTCTTCTGCTTTTTGTGTGAGTTTCTTTTCGCCCAATCTGAGGTGGCGCTGCAGATTGCATCGCCACTTGGTGGGATCGGCAGCTTCATCCTCCCTGGTTGCTGGATGTATGTCCAGTGCCCTCATGTCACTCTTGTACACATCTTTGAACCTCAGCTACGACCGCCCAACTGTTTTTTTGCCATCTGGGCAGTAGTCCGTAGTAAATATCTTTCGGGATGCGACCATCTTCCATGCGGCGGACATGACGAAGCCAGCGTAGTCTTTGCTGTCTAAGCAGTGTATACATGCTTTGAAGGCCAGCACGTGACAACACCTCGACATTTGTCACTTTTTCTTTCCACGAAATGCCGAGGATGTGGCGTAGACACCGTAAATGGAAGATATTGAGCCTTCTTTCTTGCTTAGCATGGGTTGTCCAGGTCTCGCTGCTATACAGAAGTGTGCTGGTGACGCAGGCGTTATATACCGCAGCTTTGGTCTTCATTGCGAGTTTGGAGTTTCCCGAAACACGAGATGTGAGGCGGGCAAAGGTAGCTGCAGCGTTGTCAATGCGGCTGTCAGTTCCAATGTACAAATGTCCAGTTTATTGGGGGCGGGGGGGGGTTGCAAGTTCTTAAAACGATGTCTTCTAGTGACGAAGGCAAAACTCAAATAGGGATTTGGGGAATTTTGGAACTGAACCAGACAACAGGCAATGCAGTTGTCAATTTTAAGACGTGGATACTGATAGGGCGAAACCACAGTTAACAACTTACCAGTATTACCAAACATGCCCTTCAATGAACTCGGGGTGCCGGGTAGAAAGGGAAGACCTGCAAGTACCAATAACACGTAGGACGCTACAACAGCTGTCCGAGTCTCAACAAGACGAGCGTCCCCATCCCACCCCATCCCCCAAAAGGGCGGCAGTGTCAGATGCATCCCTGTGATCAAAGGAGAAAAAGAAGAGGGGATGATGATGAAGAATACTAAAATTAAAGCCCCCATAGTGGTCGTGTATCCAGACAAGATCTCATATAAAAATTAACGAGGACCCTTTCTGGAGTCATTATTTGAGAATCACTGGTAGTTTAGGAACTCGTCACAGCACGCGCTGACATGGTGATATGCAGAGTTGCACAAAAAATTCTCTGTAGGCCTTCTTAGAGAAAATATTGTCGACACATTTATAAAAGTGATGATCTAATAGACTGCTTCCTTCTAAATAATTTGAGTAAAGATAAATCAAGATAATCACATAATGATGCAAGTTTAAACGTAAAGATTCAAGTAAACCCAGCCAAAAGTCGATAATGATGTAAGTGGGCACAAAACAACAATTGACTCTGTCGATGCAATCACGTTGATTGCTCTCCCATGTTGAGAGACAGAAAAAGAATGTAGCAGATCTCTGCCAGCGAAAATTCCACCTGTAGACGACACTTGATCGAATCTCATTTGTTTGTATAGAAAACAATTTCAAATTTATTGTTTCGGATATAAAAGATACTTACTTAGTCGTTCCCCTTCTACCGTGAGGTGTAGAGATTTGGAAGAGAGAGCGCCAGACTATTCTATCAGCTGTCTTCTTCCTGGCCTGGTTCCATTCTAGTCCTCGATCCTTCAAAGATTGTCTAATGTTGTCCTCCCAGCGGACTCTGGGTCGTCCTGGAGGTCTGGATCCCTGGCTCTTTGTTTCCCATGCTTGTCGTGGTAGCCGATCTTCTCCCATTCTGCAGACATGGCCAAACCATCTTAGTTGGGACTGTTCTATTTGGGTCTGCAGCGGGTGGGATTTTAGGCCTTGACGTATCGTCTGGTTGCGGACCATGTCTCTTCTTGTTACTTCAACCACCTTCCTCAGATACCTCATTTCTGAGGTTTGGATCTGGCTTTTGTGGGTTGTAGTCATTGCCCATGACTCGCATCCATATGTCAAGACTGGGACATAGGTGGAGCGGTATACAGCCATCTTCGTTTTCTTACCAACCTCTTTCTTGCTGAGGAATCCTCGATTTATGGCCTGAAAAAGTCTCCCAGCCGCTGCTTTTCGAGTGGCCAACTCTTCTTTGATGCCTCCTTTTCGGTCTATAATAGCTCCTAGATATTTAAAGTGATCGACCTGCTCCAGGACCTGTTCTCCCAACTTAATCTGATGTTTTCTTTTTTCTCGTGATATCACCATGGATTTTGTTTTAGATCTGCTTATGACCATCCCTCTCTTCTCCAACTCTTCCTTTCAGACTTGCAGGTTGGATTGGAGATGTGTCTCTGATTTAGCAATCAGGACAACATCATCAGCAAATGCTAGCTCTGAAATACAGACCTGTCTCATCTTCCAGTACCCAACTGAATACTTTCTTGTTCTCTCCTTACATGCCTTGATGACATCGTCCATGAGGAGTATGAAAAGACAAGGCGACAGGATATTGCCTTGTCTTACACCAGTGGTGGTCCTGAACTCTTCTGACTTATAGTTTGCTGTCCTCACATAATTTCTGCAAGACTTGTAGAAGCTCTGTATAGCATGAATCAGAGGTGCTGGAATGTTCTTCCTTGCCAAACAGTCCCAAAGTTTGCTCCAGGGGACCCTGTCAAACGCCTTTTCCAGATCTATGAAACAAAGATGGATCTCACTCTTGTACTCAAGGGCCTTTTCACTCAGCTGCCTGAGTGTGAAGATTAGGTCTTGAGTACTTCGGTTTGCTCGAAATCCACACTGGGCTTCATCCAATTGTGGCTCAGCTAGGCATCGGAGTCTCTGCTCTAGGATTCTAGAGTAGATTTTACCAGGGACACTGAGAAGGGATATGCCTCTGTGGTTTCCACATTGTCAATTGTCACCTTTTTTTAAAATCGGTGTTATGATGGCAATCTCCCAATCCTTTGGTATGGCCTTGTTGCACTACGCTGCCTGTAGGACCCTTAGGAGTAATAGGTCGCCTGATGCTCCATGTACTTAACCATTTCTGGTGTTATACCATCATGCCCTGCTGCTTTGCCCATCTTGATTTTCTCCAGTGCTGCCTTCAGCTCTTCCATCTTTATGTCATCTTCACCATCATTCGTTTTCTCTTCTGTGCTAGTGGTTATCATTTCTGATGCTTGACCTTGCTCAACATCAAGGAGTTCTGAGAAATATTCTTTCCATCTTTCCATTACTTCCTTCGGGGCAGTAAGCAATTTGCCTTGCTTGTCCTTTATAAATTGGATATAACAGATGTGGATATTAATGTTAGTATTACTCACACTTTCAGTTACGGTAAACTTTTTATTTATGATAAGAATGATCATTCATAATTCCCTGTTTGGTTCTTATGCACCATGGAGCTACTGCTATAGCCGGTAACCTTACAACAAGCTCGAACCAAAGTATTCATGTGCCTTTGTAGTGATTGTTTCTGTAGCTATCTATTCTGCACGATGAAGTTACCAGCCCCTTGCGCAATCTTATATTAGTGGCCTCTTACGGCTTCCCTGAGAAAGCAGTGGGCCCACTGTTTCTTTGTCTTCCCTTAGACCCCCCCCCCCCCCGGAGAGGGGAGGGGGGAGACTACGTGGAGCAGTGAAAATAATGGTGATCAGAGTATCGAGTAAGCTTTTATATATATATATATATATATATATATATATATATATATATATATATATATATATATATATATATATATATATATATATATATATATATATATATATATATATATATATATATATATATATATATATATATATATTTCTCCTGCATAATGTTTTTTTTCTATTGGTCTTTCATGCAAAGTTACTTCACGAACTATTAATGTTGTTACTTTATTAATATTGTTAGTAAACGCTGTTACTTTTAGGGGTCGTCTACATATGACATCATGCAATTTTTGCCATATTTTACCCCTTTCGTCCCCCCTGTCATATTTACTCACAAAAACCTCACGTGACGTCATAAATCTCTTAACCTCTCAATAACCTCAGACCTAAAGGTCTTTTATATTTGGACATGCGCCCTAATATAACCGACTAGGTTGAACGGAACGCGCCTCGCCAAAACGAGGCAAAACTTTATTTTTTTTAAAAAAAACATCTTAACCTCCCCTTTTTTCTTTTTTTGGGTAATACTGAAAAGCAACAACGTCATCTAATGTAAATTAGTTACCAAGTCATCATCATCATCATCATCATCATCATCATCATCATCATCATCATCATCATCATCGCTTTTCAGCTTCCTAAGGAGCATTGCTCAAGGTCTTTCCATATCTTCTTCATCTCCTTGGCGCCTGTGTCCAGTTATCTTCTCCATGTGTGTACCGTGATCTTCCTCTGCCTCTCTTACCGTGGTGATTCCAGAACAAAAACTGCCTGGTACATCTGTCAGCAGGTTTGCTCAATGTGTGTCCTATCTGGCATACTGCCTGGTACATCTGTCAGCAGGTTTGCTCAATGTGTGTCCTATCTGGCATACTGCCTGGTACATCTGTCAGCAGGTTTGCTCAATGTGTGTCCTATCTGGCATACTGCCTGGTACATTTGTCAGCAGGTTTGCTCAATGTGTGTCCTATCTGGCATACTGTCTGGTATATCTGTCAGCAGGTTTGCTCAATGAGTGTTCTATCTGGCATACTGCCTGGTACATCTGTCAGCAGGTTTGCTCAATGTGTGTCCTATCTGGCATACTGCCTGGTACATGTCAGCAGGTTTGCTCAATGTGTGTCCTATCTGGCATTTATCTGGTTCGTGTCATAAATTCCACATTAGTGAACTTGTCACACCACTACAATCCTTCTATTTTAGGCACGCACCTATTTATGAGAGCGTCCTTGTTTAGAGCGTATGCCTCTCGCTGCAAAGGTAGCGGGTTGAAACCACGGTGGCGTCACGCTGTAGTTTATCATATGAATATGGATATCTGCCTCTGCTCTTGGGTCAGGAAAGGCAAAAGCAGAGAAGAGGGAAAGTGGTTGCTTGGTCTAGTATTGTGAAGTCTGTAACACTTCTCTCCCCTACGACAGTATCTGCTTTGAGACTACTTTTTTATTTTTTACCCATCTGTGAGAGTGTATCATAGCTTGTGGAGCTTTTTGGTTGTTTGTTTCGTTGTTCTCCGTGTTCACAGCCATACAATCGGACTGACACGACATTTGAATTGATTCTGATTTTTGTGTTGTGTGACTTCTTTCGATCTCTATCCATTTCTTTGATCTCATCAAACTGTTGTCGCCATTCTGATAACCTGTTACTGCTTTTTTTAAAATCTATCCGATATTTCAGCTGAGATTATATCATTCTATTAACCTGTAAATATACCCGTCAAAATATTGACGGACAAAGAACTAAAGCAAACGTCGAAACCTTTCACCATCTGCAGCACATTTAGAAGACTGGGGAAATCATTTTATTGATTCTGAATGAAGTTATTTTATCAATTTTTTAAAGTTTTGAAAACAAATTCTGTTGGCTTTTTTTTTTTTTTAAGGGGTGCAATTTATCCTCTTCCTTCTGAAAGGAAAAAAATCAAATGGCAAAAAAAAAAAAAATAATAAAAATGACAATAAAAATTTGTAAATTATTGACACTCTACTGTGTGTTTTATATATATTATTTAAAATATAACTACAACTTTGGTGAGGGAAAAAGATAAATTAATATGAAACAAATATAAAGGTATGTTATAAGGCACTCGTAGGAAATAAAGAAGTAGAACACTAGACAACAGAAACACAACAGACTTTTTTGGGGATGCGTAGATGGCAGGGAGGACAGTGTGATTCACTTGCATAGCTAGGCGGTGTTGTCGCACGGAAGGTCAAGGGTTCAAATCCTGGGTAAGCTACTCATGTCTGTTGTTTTTCTGTTGTCTAGTGTTCTACTTCTTTATTTCCTACGAGTGCCTTATAACATACCTTTATATTTGTTTCATATTAATTTACTGTTTACAGGCCTCGTGGTTTCCTTCCTTATGAGGGAAAAAGATGCGCGCTGTATTAAATACCGTACAGTTTACTGCAAAAGCCAGAAGCACGCAACTTTTATTAATTTAAAGCCTGTAGACAACCCCTTATCGGTGTATAAGTATTTACTTCATACTGTAAACATACTAGTCTAATACGTTCTTATTTTTATAATGAAAGCACAACTTGTATTTAACGCGTTAGAAGGAAGACACCCACTTTCTTCCTGCATGTTATGAGGAGAAAAAAAGCTGGAATATATCCTGACAACAGGAAAGATCGAAGGATAAAGGATAGTATACGACAAAGTGAAAATATACTGGACAGCCTGACATCATGGCACGAAAAGAAGTCAACTGTTAAGCAGTACAGGAGACAGGAAGTTGTGGAGAGACATGATCGTCTATGCCACAAGGCCTGATATTTGAAGAAGATAAAGAAGCACAACTTGGCTATGATCAAATCGGATTGTTTCTTTTCTTTACTTTTTTCCCCCTTGTCTTTACACTAACAATAACGGGAATATTAACGATAGTATTTCATTTAAAATGTTACATGAATTAATTTTTTTTTTTTTAAGACGAAGAAAGGTAATGTCATATTAACGCCATTTTACATTATCTCTTCCTAGATACGGACAAGCAGTTCCAGCAAGCAGTTCAGACATTCTTGACTCGCTGATAGATAGAACAAAGTTGAAGCAACTATAAAATGCATAACTAGAATAACACACACTGGTCTTAACGACCTGGCTGTTTACGACTCAGAGCGAACGAACCAGCCTCGAGGTCCATTTCTGTGGGATATAAACCACTAGAAAATTCTCCGACGAAAAGACTGGCGTATTTGTTCCGTCTTTACGATAATGTGGGATGGATCGATTTGACTTCAACAGACTGTCAGAGGCGGATTACCTCGCAGCCCTTTTACAGGCAACACAATTAACACAATTGAACAGCTACAAATGAGAGATGGTATAGTCAATATTCAACTTCTTTATCACTGTCCTTCTCCCAAAGCCTCTTAGACTTTCTAGAGAGGGTATCCGAGATTCTGTGTATTACTTGCAAGTTGGCCGTCTGACCTAATTTTCAAGAACGGTATTCAAGACAGTGAACCATGACAATCTGTGCGGGAAATAAAATTCTTCAATGCTAGGTTGCTAATGAGGTGATTCCTTGGAAGTCATTGCTATAAATGTTATCCATGTTTGGACTTCTATAAAAATCTCACTGTGACAGTTTTCTAAGTATTTTGTTCCTGAATTAACGTAATTTCAGCTGTTATGGAGAACTGTAAAACCTACACCCAAATGGCATTAAATTGGGAAAATTGTTTCTTTTCACAATGAGCTCCTAGTTTCATGTACATAACTGTACTTGGAGTTTACTTCTGAGGAGTTTCGACCACTGGTTAAGCTCGCTTGATTATACACGAACATATTTTGGATGTGGGTATGATATAAAGAACTTCTAGTTATCTTTCCACCAAAAATCTCGTTCTGCTACAGAAATGAGGCCTCACATTCGCTCGAGCACAGAATATCGTCGAAGATCTACTGCGAATGCAGCAGCACTGGATCCTTTAGCTGGATCAGAGTCTGCCCGACGTCGGAGTGTTAATCTAGCACCAAATGCTGGCCAAGATGGGAGTATGAGAAGGTTGTCTTTAGCTGTCAGTCCACACGGCGACTCAAAAAATGGCGGAGACGGCTATTCACAATCCCAGCATAGCTTGAAAAACTTTCCGGGAACAGGAAGACCATTCTCCCTTTCCAGCATAGTTCTTCGCCGCAGTTCCCTTCCAGCAGGCGTTAATCACAGCACGCGGAGTTTAGACAGACGCAAGAGTTCCGGCCGACCAGTAGACCCTAGTCAACAAGAGTTGAACATGTTCAGGATAAAAGTTCTCGTTGCGTGTTTTGTTGTTATTCTTATTTTTGCCCTGTTGATATCGTATTTCAGATCTTCCAACAACAAGTGATTCCCATAACAGTTCTCGCATGTAAGATTAACGTAACGAGCAGGTGCATAACAACAACAGATGAAATAGTAGAATGAAACAGCAGGTTATATACCAGTATGGAACTGTTGATACCAACTGTGTTGTATCTGTACATAATCTTGTAAAATTGTGATGTTCCTTTTCTTTCTCTTGAGTCTAATCATGAGAAGTCGATCACTAATCGGATTGTATCCAAGTAGTGCTATAGATGCTTTCTTTGTCAGGAGGAAACCAACCCAGCTCTGACCGCCCTTTTCCTTCCCTGAGTATATGAAGGTCTCTCCTGTTTGAGTTATAAAATGACCTTGTCTGGCCCATCTATGTTCAGAAATGCCCAGTATGTCTGTTTTTGGTTCTTTCCATTTCTTTACTAATCATCTGCAGCAGATGATGATGAAATTGAGGAATTTTACAACAGTTTACAAGAGACTTTAGGGAAAGTGGAAAAAAGGGATATCATGATAATTATGGGCGACTTTAACGCGAAAGTTGGCATCGAAAGAACAGAGGAAGAGAAAAAGGTGCGAGGTCCATTCGGTATAGGACAGAAACGAAAGAGGAGAAAAACTAATCGAATTCTGCTTAGAAAACAACCTCTCCATTACAAATACCCTATTTAGACAAAATCCCAGAAGGCTTTATACATGGACCTCACCAGATGGCAACAGCAGGAATCAAATATATTACATCTTGATACAACAAAGATGGAGGTCTGGTATATCATCTACAAAGACACTCCCAGGAGCAGATTGTGATTCAGATCATGAGCTACTAATTGCAGATTTTAAGTTAAAATTGAAAAAAGTGACGAAAGGTGCTCGACCTCTCCGTCTCGATGTAAGCGCCATACCACCTGAATATAACATAGAAGTGCAAAACAAATTCGAAGCACTGATGGCTGTACAAGAGGATATGACACCGGATGAGCTAGCTACACATGCGAGAGATATTCTCATCACATCAGCAGAAAACATGATCCCTAGAAAAGTGCATAAGAAGCAGATACGAAAGAAGAAAATTGAAGCAAACAGGGGTAGAACGGAACAGTGACAAATACAAAAACTGCACAAGAAACATCAGGAGAGAGATTAGGAAAGACAAGAAACAGTACATAACGAATACCTGCAATAGAATAGAAAAGCTGCAATTTCAGGGAAAGGATAGGGATATGTTCAAGGAAATCAGAACGCTAACAGAGGATTTTAGACCATGATTATATGTAATCAATGATAAAAATGGTAACATATTAACAGAAAGTAAGGATATATTGAAGAGATGAAAGGAGTACTGTAGAGAAATGTATACAAAGACCCCAGACATGACGATTGAAAATGAAGAGAGAGAGCCAGAACCTATATTAGATGAAGTACGTGCAGCAATCAAAAGCCTGAAGAAAGGGAAATCACCAGGATGCAATGATATACCAACTGAATTAATCCAAGCAGGAGGAGAGGCCAGTGTCCTCGTTTATCATGCACTATGTGTGAAGGCTTATGGCAAGTAATGAGAAAATTCAATTTTGATACCAACATCATAGATATCATTGAAGCACTATACAAGGACGCAAGCAGTGCTGTTTTTGCAAGCAACGACATTGGAGAATTTTTCAAAACAACTGTAGGAGTTCGCCAGGGATGTATCCTGTCACCAGTGCTCTTTAATATATATCTAGAACATATTATGCAGGAGGCTCTCTACGATTATAAATCAACCATATCGATTGGAGGCCGACCTCTGTGCAACCTACGTTTTGCTGATGATATTGATCTGATAGCTGGATCAGAATCAGAACTTCAAGACCTTACCTCTAGACTGGAGAAAGTAACAAGAACGTATGGGATGGAAATTAATATAGAAAAAAGCAAGATATTGGTGAATAGCCATAAGAAACATGTTCCGACCAACATTACGTTAAATGGGCAAACGTTAGAAGAAGTTAACACCTTTAAATATCTCGGGTCCACTATATGTAGTGATGGAAGATCAAGTAAAGAAATAAAGTCAAGACTTGAGATGGCATCAGCTGCCATGACAAGGTTGAATGTGATCTGGAAAAGTAACATCAGTTTTCCTGTGAAGATCAAATTGTACAAATCACTTGTATTATCTATTCTCTTGTATGGGTGTGAGGGCTGGACACTCACTGCAGATACGGAGCGAAGGATTCAGGCTTTCGAGCATAAATGTTATAGAAGAATTTTGCGCATTTGCTATAAAGAGCACAAAACAAATGTCTATGTTAGAGAGAAGATAAACACCTATGCAGGCCACCAAGAACCACTTTTGTCAATAGTGAACGTCGAAAGCTTGCCTGGTTTGGGCATGTAACTCGTCATGACTCCCTTTCGAAAACGATCCTTCAGGGAACAGTCGAAGGTAAACGGAGAAGAGGAAGGCAGAGAAAATCCTGGGCTGATAACATCAAAGAATGGGCAGGACACGGTTTTTCCACACTTGTACGCATTGCTGAGGATAGAGAGCAGTGGAGGACCCTGTCTACTGATGCTTCCACCATGGCACCCCTACGACCCATGACGGGTTACGGGCTGAGATGAGATGATGTGTGAAGATCTGGAACAGTGCAAGCTGGCCCAAAGCATGGAAAAGATCTGTGTATATCCCTCTCCCAAAGAAAGGCAATTTAAAACTGTGTACCAACTATCGTACTATTGCTTTAATAAGTCATGCCAGCAAAATCCTCTTGCGGATTATCATGAAGAGGATAGAAAGAAAATTAGAACAGGAAATACATGAAGTACAGGCGGGTTTTAGACAAGGCAGAGATACGAGAGATCACATCTTTAATGTGAGAAACATCCTCGAGAAATGCAGAGAATACAATGTAGATCTTCATGCCTGTTTTGTAGATTACACCAAGGCCTTCGACTGCGTACAACATCAGAAATTGTGGAACATCATGAGAGACATGGGGTTTCCAGCGCATTTGATCCATCTAATTGAAACATTATACCATGAACAACAAGCAGCTGTCAGAGTAGCGGGAGAAACATCAGGATGGTTTGAGGTGAAAAGGGGAGTAAGACAGGGTTGCATCCTCTCGCCATACTTGCTTAACACCTAGGCAGAAAATATAATGAGAAATGTTCGGAGTGACCAAGAATGTGAACATTACGATCCGTTCACAATTGGTGGAAATGCGATCCCAGAACTCAGGTACGCAGATGACACGGTTATTCTTTCAAACAGTGCCAAGGGACTAGAACAGTTAATCCTGTCTGTCAAAAGATACAGTGAGGATCAGAACCTTTTTCTGAACACAAAGAAAACAAAGATAATGTCCACAGACAAAACAAGATGCCAACCAAAAATTACCATCAATGATGAGGAAATTGAAAATATCACAAATTTTGAATATCTTGGCTCCATAATTAACAACAATGTAGACTGCTCAAAAGAGGCCAGAAGGAGACTGGTCATAGCAATGCAGAGGTTAAATAAAATGAAGAACCTATGGCATAACACCAGCAAATTAATAAAAGTAAAACTTCTGAGAACGTGCATCTTTCCGGTAGCAACATATGGATGTGAATCATGGACCATTACTCGAACATTAAAGAAAAAAATCGAATCTTTCGAAGCAAAGTGTTACAGAAAAATTCTCAGAATATCGTGGACCAAGAAGAAGAAAAATATAGACATCCTTCACGACCTGAACATCGAGGAAAACTGGCTCATAAACAATATCATGTCCCGGAAACTGAAATATTTTGGCCACATTAAACGCCATAGTGGCTTAGAGAGAGCAGTGATGGAGGGTATGGTACCTGAAAGGCGAGGCAGGGGCCGATCAAGACGACGGTGGACACAGGACATTGAAGACACCTTGAACATGACATTGGAGGAGGCAGGAGGGCTGGCTAGAGATCGAGAATCTTTCAGGCGGGCTGTGATGAGAGCGACTTTCTGCAAAGGACATGCTACATTATGATGTATCTGTACACTGCATGCTGTTTCATGAAGGTCCCCCCTCCTCATATTTATTGAGTTGTCACTAAACCAGTGTTGAATTAGCAACATGCTAACTGTTACGTGTCACCCATGTTACTGGGACCAAGAAATGGGAGAAAATAATAGTAACGCTGTAACCTACCATGCATGTCGTAAAAAGCGACTTAGGATGATTGGGCTAGGGGCGGGTAACCGGGTTTTCTGGATCGAAACCTTGTAGTCTCACGCTTTAGTCTACTCAGCTAGAATTTTTTTTTAAACCACAAAACCTCCAACAAACAACATGGACGGGTCAACTACAGAAAAATAACACTCAGCCATTCAAGACAGAAGGTCCTCTGATAAAGAGACGCACGAGGCGACACAGAAGAAAGCCGAAAGGAGTTTGTGTTGATGACTAACCTTATTTTACAGACATGTAGGGGATGAAGAAGACTTGGCATAAGTTTGTTGAGCTGATGGCACGTGACAGGAAGACTTGGCATAAGTTTGTTGAGCTGATGGCACGTGACAGGAAGACTGGGCATAAGTTTGTTGAGCTGATGGCACGTGACAGGAAGACTTGGCATAAGTTTGTTGAGCTGATGGCACGTGACAGGAAGACTTGGCATAAGTTTGTTGAAGGCCTATGCTCCTTGGCGAGCTCAGGGGGCAATGAATATGTTCCATTATACCCTACAACGGACTCATATCCTCACCCTGTTTGCCTGTATACCGACTCACATCCTCACCCTATTTGTCTATATACCGACTCATATCCTCACCCTATTTGTCTATATACCGACTCATATCCTCACACCATTTGTCTATATACCGACTCATATCCTCACCCTATTTGCCTGTTTACCGACTCATATCCTCACCCTATTTGCCTATATACCAACTCGTATCCTCACCCTATGTGCCTATATACCGACTCATATCCTCACACCATTTGTCTATATACCGACTCATAACCTCACACCATTTGTCTATATACCGACTCATATCCTCACACCATTTGCCTATATACCGACTCATATCCTCACACTATTTGCCTATTCTGATAGATCATAACAGCGCCTTACATGTAATAAATCATTCGGTTATTAACTTTCAGCTTCCCAACGAGCATATTTCTTTTAACAAACGTATGCCAAGTCCTCCTGTAACGTGACATCAGCTCAAGGTCTTTCCATTGTCTTCCTTATCATTTTCATTTCCGCTCCATATCTCTTCTCCGTGTGTGTGTGTGTTCTTTTTCTTTCGTCTGCGTCTAGGTGTCCTACCCGGTGGTTTCAGAACAAAGACTGCCCCGCAATGCTGCTACCAGGTTTCGCAAATGTATGTCCTATCCATACCAGCGTCTTCTTCTCATCTCTTGTTCCGCTGACGCTTGTTATGGTTCTTGTCATCAGTTAGACATTAGTGATCTTGTAAGGTAAAGGTAAAGGATCCCGTTACACGCCCATTGAGGCATAATGGGAATATGGTGTTAGGCCCATATTTTCTTGACCATCGGCACACTAGGGTAGTGATCTTGTAGTACCACTTAAATCCATCTATTCTACACAAGCACACATCTATCAAAGTCTGTAACGTCTCTAACTTATTTATATTGTTGCTGTAGTTTTTGTGGTTTAAATTTTCTACAAGATGGGTTAGCCGGCCCTATGCCAATCCCTCCTTAGTCGCTTTTTACAACATGCGTAGTCGGTTACAATGCTACTATCCATTGCTTCCTTGTTGAGCTCCTGCAACACAGTGGTGGCAATAGACTATGTGATCTTCCCTACCAGTCATTTCTGACCAAAGGAGCGTACCTCCCGAAATAACTTTCGGTGGCACGAGGTTGGGCAATGTTAGATCAAGCTGTTGCCCATGCAGCATGACCCGGCCTGGACGTCAGAGGAACGGTCTAGCCGATACAGTCTGACACCAGTAGCAACAGCCTAGTCACTAGTAGGATACGGAACTTGCCCTCAATCGCTTACCGTAAGCATGTGATCTTCCCTACCAGTCATTTCTGACCAAAGGTAAGCTATATACGACTTAAATTAGCTAGCCTTTCAATACTAAACGTTAATTATACAAGACATCTAGAGAACGATATAATGACTTGGTTTCAATTTCATATCAGGCCAACAAGACGTCCCTAGTGTTTCACACTTTTTTCTATTTTATTTCCGTTTAACGAAACCTGCGGAATGGGCAGTCAACTTTTATTTCACATTGTTGGACACAAAGTTGCAAATATTAGAAGCGTCACTGACTTGACAGAAGGCCCTAATGGAGTGGGACCAGTGGGGCTATCTCAGAATGTGAAATGGTACTGACCTCATTGGAGCTCTTGAAAAGAGCTTAAGAGTAATCTTGTCTGAATGATGCATGCTATTATATGCTAAATAATTCCACATAATTTTATTACACTTACAATTGCTTTGTTTTTTTAAATCTGTCCATTTAAAAAATTTTAAATACTACATCTTTAATTATGAGCTTTTTTCGTGTTTCAGAATAGTTCCTATTTATTTTTGTTCATGTGACCCCGTAATTTTCACACTCATCTTCCAACCAATCATTCTTTCGAATCTGACATTAACAATTAATAATAACAACAACGGTTGGTTATGGTTTCTCTTTGTTTGTTATATAAAATTGATGTTTGATAGCTGTATTCGTTGGATAGACCAGTGGTTTTGGCTACAGTTAACCAAAAACTGTAACTACACACAAATCGTTTTAATTAAAACCTTCGTAGATTGATGTTGCAACGAAATAAACAAAAGAGCGGCAACACTCACAACTCAATTATCAAATTAGTACAATTCGAAGATGCGGATGGTGAAGGACATAAATAGAAATGTTACGACAAGCAAGGTAACTCGATTGACTATTGTTCAACACAAGGCGAGGTAACTCGTTTGACTGGAAATTAAATAGTATGAGTATATGCGTCAGTTAATCAACAAGATAAACCGAGGACAAGGCAGAACAGCTCAACATACTAATCATACAATATGTGTATGTGTCAGTTAATCAAAAAGATAAGGTGCGGGAAAGGCAGCTGGATTCCTTAATCATACAATATGCATATTAGTCAATCAATTAACAAGACAAGGAAACTCGATTGATTAGTCATAGTATAAGTGTATGCGTCAATTAGTCAACACACAAAAGGCGAGGCAACTCGATGGACTAGACATATGATAAGTGTATGCAGAGGCATACTGAAAGTATTTGTTACCCGGGGCGGATGCTACCTTTGGCACCCTCATCCTATAAAGAAAAACGTTTGCAAGTACATTTTTAACGGTATGTACAATCATAATACTGTCCTTTGGCATCCCTTTCCTGGCTGTCACCCGGGGCGGAACGCATCGCTCGCACCCCCCACAGTACGCCCTTGAGTGTATGCCTCAATTCATCAGCATGATATGACGTGTCAGCTCGATTGACTAGACAAAGCATGAGATGTGTGCGTCAATTAATCAACGTGATTACGAGGGTAAGACAGAACAGCACAATGGACTAATCATACAATATGTATATGTGTCAATTGATCAAGAAGATAAGATTCGGGAAAGGCAGCTTGAATTGCTAATCATACAATAAGTGTATTGGTCAATAAATCAACAAGATAAAACGCGGCCAGTCAAAATTGACGAATAAGAGAAGAGGGAAGTTAGAGAACACAGTATTCCATTTATAAGAGAGAAGAAAATAGAAAGAAAATATTGCTCACAGGTATTTAATGAAACTGAAAACAGCTAACACCAGAGACCGCCAAAAAAATGCAGGAACATGATTGGTTAACGCGGCAGGTGATGGTAATGCTGCATCTTTGTGTGTTTGTGAGTGCTTGTAAATACAGGGGCGGCCTGAGTGTTGGGCATTTCGGGTACTGCCCAAGGACCCACTGTAGTTGAGGGTTCACTCTCCCCCAACCTCTCTATATAGAATCAATAATTAGGTGTCAGTGACCCTTTTTCTGCTCCGGGGCCTGTCATACCGCCCCTGTTTAAATAATAATTCACTTTTAGGTAAGGTTGCATTTAACAGAGGTGTGAATATTGATCTCATATTCACGCTTACGCCTGTGACAAAACGTGGTTTTGCATGTACTTTTGTGCCCCTCTCTCACCCATTCATCCCCTCCGGCAGTATCACTTCTTTTTTTCATTTTCTTCATCGTCCTGTTATTTGGCATATTTATTGCCCTTACATTCTTTTTGCTCTGGCCACTTCCAGACGTATTTACGTTTCACTAAGTGACCGTAGTATTACCAGGTTAATACGATTATCACGTAAGTCAGTCTGGCCACCTGTGAAAGAAACGTCAGTTGTTTGTGCAACGTGGTATCGCACGAACACGCATAGAAAGTCAGATTGCTATCTAAGGAAGCCACCCGAGGGACGGGTGAAAACACCAGTGATAATTAGATAATCGTTTCATCTGAGCCTTCTCGGTGTCAATATTGCCGATAATCTATCTGGGTAAGCAATCTTGGCGCAAAATTTTACGCCAGGAAATAGGTTCACAGATTTGTTTGTGGGTTGGAGGAAGCATTACGACATGTAGAAAGAGGTCACGCGATGGAGTTTTAAAATGTAATATTTTAAAACACGAGGGAGAGAATTAAATTAAATACCTCTACCCATATAGTTCAGAGCTTGATTGATTTGAGAAGCCGGAATACACAATGGTTTTCATTGGAAAATTCGTCGGAAGAACAATCTTGGATTTGAACTGAGAAATGAGAGATATAATCTTGCGAAATAGGAGTCAAAGATCAGACTGCATCGCAACGTCAAATTAGAAACTCCTAGAAGCCAGAGAGAAAAGGATCGGACAAAGAATTCCAAGATTATAAGTGACAGATCGAAAGTATTTGGGCAACTTTAAAACTTAAAAGTAAACCTGCATATTTAAATACAGAGACTGGAAACTTACAGGACCGGGACAAATGTATTTGGGCAACTTAAAACTTAAAAATAAAACCCGAATTTTAAATACGAAGTTTGGATACCTAAGGAATCAGATCACCCGTCATAAGAGGATTACTAAAGTTTCCCAGGCCAAGTAATTCGAAAGCATCTAAACTTAGTTGCTAGTGTCCATTATAAACTGTGCGAGAAGATTGTGTTCTCAAATTGTGGGGTAAGTGTAAACATTTATTTTACAGATGTGAATTTGACATTTTTTTTCTTGCTACGTGGTTATATATGAAGCTGGCAACCTCAACCTATGAAAATAGTATATTTATAAACCACTACAGCAAACGCTAGTGGTTTCTTCTTGCTAATCGTACAGACAACCGACAGCAGAGGTAACCCCAGACTCCGACTGGAGCAGAGATGAGTGACGATTACATCGCATGTGCCTCAAGTGTATCATATCATTTTGTGAGATATATGTACAGTACCGTGTTAATTGTAACCCAAGCTAATCATTATTCGCGCTGTCCAAGCACATATTTTGCCAGCTTAATACCCAGAAGAATATTAATGATTTTTAATCATCTTCCCTGAGCTACGCTGTGTACTCAGGAATTTGATTCTTCTGAGCGATTAACATTGGTGGGTGGACAGCGAGACAATGCGTCTGTTGATTTGCAGCCCACAAATGTACTTAGCAGAGGCATTTGTTTTATTTTGTCTAAAAGATCGTGGTACTAAGCTATCAGACCGTTTGAGGAACGAAGCTACAAGACTGTGAAGTGTCATCATCACAAAAGAATCGACAAAAACCAAAGCTGCAGGACTCGCTCATACGAGCTAAGTGCTAACTAACAGATCCAGCAAAAGGACAGAAATATTCTTTAATATAAACCCTGTATCCAGTCTCGATGAAGACAAATTGATTTTTCATCTAAAATTCACCATCATTCTATTGATTTTAACCTGTTAAAGCTAATTGATTATTAAATGTGTTACATGTTATTTTAAAACATAACAATCTTAGTTGATTCAGTTATTATAAGTGTGAAAGCATACGTATGAGCAAGACTATTTAATATATATATATATATATATATATATATATATATATATATATATATATATATATATAATATATATATATATATATATATATATATATATATATATATATATATAATATATATATATATATATATATATATATATATATATATATATATATATATATATATATATATATATATATATATATATATATATAGCTTGTAAACGGGAATTTCGCTGGATTTACACCAGCTGGGGGCTTGTACGGGCTATAACCATTGCTTAAATCTTCATAAAAGGCGGTGGACCGATAATAAGTTAACAATTGCTCAGCCAATGCCGATTTTGTTCTTGGCTTCGGAAATATCTTATGGATCTCCCTGGGGATAGAAGCGTCTTTACCCTTCTATCTACAACTCTGCCAAGAGTAATCTTGTGCGAAGGTAGACACCTTTGATGACCCATTTTAGATACTCTTGCGTTTTGGCCACTGGTAGACCACTACTGCAAAGCAGGGGAAGCAATCCGTGACAACGCCCCTGGCGTTGTCCAACAGATATTAGCGCGTGCATTATGCAAGTGGCTGTGGCTGGCGGTTAGGATCATAAATACAAGCATAAAAATAAAAAGCTAAAAAAAAAAATGGATCAGTCCAACACGAAAATAAGATTATAAAAGAATTCAGGTTATCCTGATTACCGTGTAATATTTTTTACAGACATTGTTCCCAAACCGCTTAGTGTAATTCCCGGGCTGGGGGAGGGTCTAAAGAGACAAAGAAAGAATAGGACTACTACACTCTCAAGCATGTCGTACAAGTCAACTAATATGTGGTTGTGCGTGGGGTGGCAACCTCATCATGTCGTACAAGTCAACTAATATGAGGTTGTGCGTGGGGGTGGCAACCTCATCATGTCGTACAAGTCAACTAATATGAGGTTGTGTGTGGGGGTGGCAACCTCATCATGTCGTACAAATCAACTAATATGAGGTTGTGTGTGGGGGTGGCAACCTCATCATGTCGTACAAGTCAACTAATATGAGGTTGTGTGTGGGGGTGGCAACCTCATCATGTCGTACAAGTCAACTAATATGAGGTTGTGCTTGGGGGTGGCAACCTCACTATGTAAAACAAATTGTCATACAAACCACCCCTACATGAGCATGTGAATGTTTAACGTGTAGGCTTCTCACAAGGGGACCAGCTGCAGAGGTGACGACATGCTCTGCCAGGAGGCGCAAAGAAAAATGATGATGTTCTCAAAGCAGTGGTGTCACTAGGGTTGGGGTCACCCAATGCGGTAACTCATGGTGTCACCCCCATGGACCTCTTCCCGTATCAGACTATACAGAATCCTTAGTAATGTTTTTTGTACTTATGTTACTCGTAAATCGTAATTCCCGTATATCACTGAATGTAATGGCAATAGTAGTGACATAAACAACTAGCAAAATTAAAATTACACCTTTAAATTACAATATCATACGCACAGACTAAATGTATTCACATTTACATAGCTTCATGTGGTTTGTGGTTAAAGTGAAAATTCGGTAAGAAAACAATAGAATTCGAAGTAAAAACGTAAGTATATTTATACAGTACATGTAAGCTGGGATTGCGAAAAATGTTTTTCTGGTTATAACTAACTACAGGGATATTTTTATTTTAAAAAATAATAAATTTCTGCTGAAACACTGCACAACAATTTTGTAAACAGTCATTTTGGTGTCACCCCCCTCTGATGATGTCACCCGGTGCGGTTCGCACCCCCCCCCCCACCCCCACCAGTGACGCCACTGTCTCAAAGCATTCCTCAGATTACTGGCACTATTATAAAGCCTCCTGTCTCAAAACCAAGAAAACTATAAAAGGCTTTTTAAACTTGATTTTTTTTTCTGTCACCATTGTCACACTTTAGTTTCCCAATGTTAATAGGTCTTTAACAAAATTATGCCAAGTCCCGTGCCATCAGCTCAATGTTTTTCCATGTTGTCTTCAACCCTTTCATTTGTGTCTCGAGGAAGTTGAGGGGAACTGCAGTAAGACGTGGACTACAATGGATGGGTGTGAAAAATAGCTGGACCTAGTATTTTGAAGTCTCTAACACTTCACTCTCCTACGGCAGTATCTGCTTTGAGACTACATTTACCTTATATGGAGCATGCAGCCACAACTGCAGATAGACTCCTTGCAGGAAATGTGCCATCAAAGCCCATACTTCTGCTGCGATGTTTTCTGTAGCAATGTTTTTACGTGATGAAGTTGCAAGCTCCTTGCACATTCCAATATTAGTCGTAAAATATGAATGGTTTGCGTTTTCTGCTTGTTCTATTTAACCGTCAAAGCACCTTACTGTAGTCTGTCTACACGTGTCATGTTGATTACATGAATATTACGCATTTTTACAGCCGTTGATCGCAGATGAAGTACGAGCAGCGTTGGCGTGGCTGGAAGTCGTTTTCAGGACAAGTCCTTTTCAGGGCTTCATCAAGCTAGCAGATAGACTCTGCTAGTCCTCTTTAGGACTTATCATCTGTCACCGTTGTACTTCACTTGGGTTGAAAGGAACGGGTCTCGCACCAAGAAAGCAAGACGACTAGGAAAGAATGAATATTCATCCACCGCAGCATGAGAGTAATTTTCACTTCACCCGCCTTCAAGTTTTTTCCTCCATGCTGTAGACTAACCTCTTCAGTAAACGCTTCCGGTTATTTCCTATAGAATTTATTGACCAATAACTATAGATTTTTTTAGACATAGATAGTTTACTCAGGCGCACATTTCATAAATGGCTTCCAAAACAAACATGATTCTAACCTCAGGTTTCGCTAGTTTTACTATCCGAATAAAGAAAAATTTAAGATAACTTTACAGATGCTGAATTCACCTAAAATATACATTAAAAATTATAGTAACAGATGTTGGTGATTCTAAATGCTGGAAAAATGAAATGCTTATAAATGTACGTGAAGTCAAAGGAAAAGAAATATGACAGATTTATCAAATGACAACAGGATTAATGACTATAAACAACAGATAGCTGTTAAAAATAAGCGCAAACAGAGGCAAAGAGAGAAAGAGTAGCATATTCTGAAGCAGGTAGACGAAGAATGACAAATTGAAGAAAATCGGCGATGTGTACGCGTGTGTGTGACTGCAGGCGTGTGTGTATATATAACAATACATGAACACGTGGTACATGTATATGTGCGTGTATATGTATATGTTCATTCTTTCATGACCAAAGGCTTGTTGCTAGCGTTCGGGGCAACACGAGTATGTTCACATTTAACGCTGCTGCTGATTTTATTCAGTATTAAATTTTATATGACATCAATAGATCATTTACAGTAACATATCACATTACATGAATAGGCCACCAACATCAACAGATTACATTACATGAATAGGCCACCAAGATCAACAGGTTACATTACATGAATAGGCCACCAGCATCAACAGATCACATTACATGAATAGGTAACTAACATCAACAGATCACATTAAATTTATATTTAATGTGGAAAAAAATTATCGGAGTACAACAACAGGAACTAAGAAAGAGCTGCAGGCAAGCTGATTACATGAACAAACATTACTCACAGTTCTGCAGTGGTCTGTCAATGACTGTATAAAATACATTGACAATAGATTATTACTTAATGGAAATTTTTTTTCCTTACACAATTACAATGAATAATGTGAACAGTATTTAACCTGCTTTAATGTTTGACATAGGTAACTTTTAGCACGCAGTTATGTAATACAGTAAAACGTTATTTGACATACAGAATAGCATTTCATGAAATGTATTGTTGCTTGGCAATCCTAAACTGTCTCAGTTTGCTAAAACTAATTGTCAATTAAATGTGTTGCAAACTCTAAGGTTTTATTTCAAATTATTGTATTGTAATTACTGTGTCTTTTTTTAAGGTTGTGGCTGTGAGCTCTATTTTTAGCAACGTTATTTATTATGAAAACCAAAAAAGTATGACAAGATCAAGGACTAGACGGACATGATCTCTCCCCCCCCCCCCCCTCCCCCCCCCCCCCCCCCCCCCCCCATCATGGAAAGACTTTGAGCTGATGTCACTGGACATAAAGACTTGCTTAAGGCCTATGTTATGTGGCCGGGGGAGTGGGCGGGAACGGCACCAAATCAAGTTAGATGTGACCGGGCTTGGTCACGGTGACAAATCAAGTCTAGTGTGACTGGGTGAGAATGGGGTGGAATCTTTTATCAATGTTCATCTGTTGTTTTACTGGCGACTGCCAGAGATGGTGATTACAGAATAGGAACATAACCCAGGTAGTTCTTTTGGAGACTCGTAACTGTGTTTATGTTTTAGGCTGCATGATCGTCGAAAATATGGTAACATTCTTTTCTCAATTACCTGATGTAAACAAACGACACTTCCTACTGACGTTCAGGAAATAAGTTCAAGCTGGATTAAATATGAATGAACACCTTTATTAAGTGTCTGCACACTCTGACAACTTCATAATAGTTCATAAATACATGTGCTTCTGTGGTATACAAACCAGTCATCCCAAGAAATAACACACAGCCATCGAACTTACAAGATGGTCCAAACCCCAAAATCGCTGCCTCGCTTGTCTCGTGCCTAAAACCAAATCACTTAACCCCCTTCTCTCAAACCATCACTTCCGTCCTAACTACTGGGCAATTCTACCCCAAGTTCGATGACGTCATTTCTTAACCTTTAATTAAATCACTCATAGGATTTGTGACTAGTGTTATTACGCTAACTAGACACGCTCAAATACTTAGTGTTAAAATCTTGCTTAAGTATTTTTACTCTAACTCTAATAAGTGGCAGCACCTTAGTGCTAATCCGACGTAGTAGTCCGTACTGTCACATACGCCCGGAGCCACTAAAGTGTATCCCGTAGGAGACACTTTATTCCCTAGAAAAAAATTTACTAACTCTAAAAAAAAATTATTGGGATTCATGTATCCCACCATAAATCATGTCTGAAGGACTACAGTAAACAATAGATGGGAATGATGGATGAAATAACACCATTAACATTTCACACACAAAAAATCGATCATGAAGGGGTAGGGACTGATGGACATAACATAAACGAGGGACACATGGAAAACAAAACAAAAAAAACTATGGAGGTTATGGTAGCTACAAATAGTACTGATAAGTGGCAAAAAAAATATATGGGCAAAATAGAACAGTAACTAACAATCATCAACAAACTAACAAAACGCTTTATGGGTTTATAGTCATCAATATCTCGCACACTTGTGCGAATCATAAAACATAAAATAACATGACAAGCGAGTTAACGTCGCAAGGAAAAAAAAACTGGCAAAAAAAATATGGCTGGTGCACATAAAATATAGCGGATGCCCAAAATGGCTGTTACCCTACACTTCACTGAAGTGGGTGATGAAAAAAAAATGAATGGAGGAAACGGAAATAGAACCACAAAACTTGGTGGCAAAGTATGGGCAAAATGGGTAAGTCTCATTAAAAAAAATGACTTTGCCGGTATAACAATAACCGGAAACAATGAATGGAATGGAAACAGGGTAATCAATGGACAATGGTATAGAATATATAAATGGGCAAATAGTTAAATCACATGTATGAGTGTCGGTGTAACAATGACTGAAAATTCAAACAATCATAATGCAATATGGTGTCATCATCAAAATAAATCGTGAATGATGCCAACATTAGTGGCGGGTGAAGATGTACATTAGTTAATCACTTTTATTTGGTACAACAGAACGATGTAAACCTTAAAAAAATTTGGGCAAAATCTTACGTCAGAAACATGGCAAAAAGAAATACACTAAAAAAAAAATCATAGGGTACACAAGATGGTCAAATATTACATCAGTCAAAATAATGTAACATAATGACGCTAACGCGTGTAAAAGGGAACTACATCAACTACAATATATCAGGACTGCAGAGATCGTCTGAATTGGTGGATCTCCATCAGCAGTGATCGAAAGGATGTCGTGAGGGAAATGTTCATGTACTGGCAGATTCGGCAATGTCTTTCTTGCGGACGAAAATGTAACAGCTCTCCATAAATAACGGCTGTTGGACTTTCCTATCTGAACTGGAAATGTGCGTAAAGTGTGTAACCCAGATGTTCAAGGATGCGTAACGATTGGACTTCAAGGTAGCATCAGGATCAAGCAATTCAGCAGGAGGGGTATTGTGTAGGAGACCTGCATCGGAAGACACGAGAAGCAGGGTCAACTTCATGCTAAAAATAATAGCAGGGCAGGAAATGTCAACCTGACCGGAGACGGCATCTGGAGGTAAGTGCAGTTCAATTTGTAAACATCTTTGCAAAAATGTTCATTGCTTCCAATCTTTCAATGGCTTACAATAACAGGCGAGGATCGTACTGTGTAGGTTGGGATGTAGGAACAATGGCATGGACTACGGGAGTGGACGGAACACAACGGGAGGGTCGGGGGGGAAGCTGCGGACTGGTATGAGGATAACGGAGGGGAACACGCAATCTACGGGACGGAGGTGGGACAGGGGGAGGGAGAGGTGGAGGAGAGGGACTACGGTAAGGAGAATGAACAGAACTACGGGAGCGACGAAAACGGGTTCGTACATGGGCGGCCCGCTGGTGAAGGGGCTTAGGAAAGGGAACAGAATCGTAAATGAATTTTGGATGACAACGTCTAAAGAGAAAACGAGCTGAGGAAAGAGGAACATCAGGTCCAATATCAAAAGAAGAATAATCGGGGGAAGAGTCAAGATCAGAGGAAGGGGGAGAAAAATAACCGGAGGGAGGTGGAGGAAAATAACCATTAGGAGGAAGAGAAGGTTCAACATCTGAAGAGTCAGACTCATGATCTGTATCAAGGTCGGAGGGAGGCGGAGGAAAATAACCATAAGGAGAAAGAGAAGGTTCAAAATCTGAAAAGTCAGACTCAGGTTCTGTATCAAGGTCGGAGGGAGGCGGAGGAAAATAACCATAAGGAGGAAGAGAAGGTTCAAAATCTGAAAAGTCAGACTCAGGTTCTGTATCAAGGTCGGAGGGAGGCGGAGGAAAATAACCAGGGGGAGGAAAAGCGGGGTCAGAAGAGAGATGAACAGAGGGAGCAAAAGCGGGGTCTGAAGGGAGGTGAACAGAGGGAGGAAAAGTGGGGTCTGAAGAGAGGTGAACAGAGGGAGGAAACGCGGGGTCAGAAGAGAGGTGAACAGGGGGAGGAAAAGTGGAATCAGAAGAGAGGTGAACAGGGGGAAGAAGGGAGGTAGGGACAGGAGTTGCGGCAGTAATAGGAGGTACAATAATATCATGCTGAGGCGAAGCATGAGAGGGGCCTGGAGTAACGGAGGGTAACTCAGCCAATCGAGCGTCACGGGAGTGGATACGTGAGTACAGCTCAGGAAGAGGGATATGAACCTCAGCGGTGGAACAGGAATGATAACGTCTGTTAAAGGTTTTTCTCCACTGTGTTACTGGCTTTATATATGCTCTTAGTCCATTTTCTGTCGTTACCATACATCTTTGTTGGTCACTGGTAACATTATTTATTTCAAATATCTTTCCTTGTTTGATTACATTGATAACGTTTCTCACTGCTATGCGACAGTGTCTTTTATTGAGACTGTTCCAGTGTGCCCTTCCAGCAGCTGTTTGTTGCTGTCTGTTCTGATAATGTAATGGTTGTGGCACGGGATTACTGTGAGGCTGTGGACTGCTTTGTAGCCGCAGTAAACAGCTGCGCGAGACGTGTCCCCTTTGCCCACAAGTGTAACATATTACTGAAGTTATTTGCTGGACCTGTGGCACTGGTGGATGGTGAAGGCGTCGAGGCTGGTACTGATAATTGGAAGCATTATTACAAGGCATTGGTGACCTTGAAGGTTGCTGCCAAGAGTGGCGGCAATGGCTAACGTCCATCGGTTCGTCATCATATTGGTGTTCAAGACGAGGCTCGCGACCAAGACGGTTGGTAAAGCGTTTCTTCAAGTTGTCCTCTGTGATGGCCTGTTGTATTGCATCTGTGACTGTCTGAGGATCCTTGCGGATCAGATGCAATTTAAGTGCGTCGGATGACAAACCATCAATGAAAATACCAACAAGCTACCGATCAATATCTGCAGATGTGGAAGACGAATCAATGAAGGCATCTTCAGCCAAGTTTAACAGTCTGTCTGCATAAAATTGTACAGGTTCCTGTCTGTCCTGGTGTACCCTACGAAGAAGAGTCCACGCGTGCTGACAGTCAGTTATGGATGAATAGCGACTGACTAGTGCCTTCTTCAGTGACGCGTAAGTTTCTGTAGGGAAAAGTTGTGCACGACGGCGCAAGAAATCAGTTACCAATGACTGGGAGGAGAAGAATGCAACACGCTTTCGGTCCTCATCGGTTGCCGAGGGTATCAAAGACACAAACTTGTCAATATCAACAAGCCATTGTCTAAAGTGAGAAGCATCACCGTGAAACGGCTTGACAATGTTATTAATGTTTTGGTAATTGGCACTCTGTGTTACGGAGCTGAGCGTATTTGCAATGGACTGTAATGTGTTGGATGAAGTATCCGGAGAATCAGGTAAAGTTTTACTCGCTGCCTGTTGTTGTGACAATTGCTGTTGAAGCAGTTGATTTTGCTGTTGTAACAAGTATACCTGATGCTCTAGCTGTTGAATGGGTGAATCCATCATAAAAAAAACAGTTACGAGCTGGTCACGGGCACCAAATCAAGTTATGTGGCCGGGGGAGTGGACGGGAACGGCACCAAATCAAGTTAGATGTGACCGGGCTTGGTCACGGTGACAAATCAAGTCTAGTGTGACTGGGTGAGAATGGGGTGGAATCTTGTATCAATGTTCATCTGTTGTTTTACTGGCGACTGCCAGAGATGGTGATTACAGAATAGGAACATAACCCAGGTAGTTCTTTTGGAGACTCGTAACTGTGTTTATGTTTTAGGCTGCATGATCGTCGAAAATATGGTAACATTCTTTTCTCAATTACCTGATGTAAACAAACGACACTTCCTACTGACGTTCAGGAAATAAGTTCAAGCTGGATTAAATATGAATGAACACCTTTATTAAGTGTCTGCACACTCTGACAACTTCATAATAGTTCATAAATACATGTGCTTCTGTGGTATACAAACCAGTCATCCCAAGAAATAACACACAGCCATCGAACTTACAAGATGGTCCAAACCCCAAAATCGCTGCCTCGCTCGTCTCGTGCCTAAAACCAACTCACTTAACCCCCTTCTCTCAAACCATCACTTCCGTCCTAACTACTGGGCAATTCTACCCCAAGTTCGATGACGTCATTTCTTAACCTTTAATTAAATCACTCATAGGAGACAGAAGTGATTGCAATAACTACAGAGGCATCTCTCTTCTTAGTATTGTTGGTAAGGTTTTTGCCAAAGTCATCTTAATGCGACTACACAAGTTAGCTGAGCGCATATATCCAGAGTCACAGTGTGGATTCCGAGCTGGCAGATCAACAACAGACATGATCTTCTCTCTCCGCCAGCTTCAGGAAAAATCAAGAGAGCAGAAAAGACCATTATATATCGCCTTTATAGACCTCACAAAAGCATTCGACCTGGTTAGTAGGGATGGACTCTTTAAAATCCTCCTGAAAATAGGCTGCCCTTCTAAAATGCTGGAAATGATAAAGTCATTCCATGACGGCATGAAGGGAACAGTCCAATATGCTGGAAGCACGTCACAGCCCTTTGATATACGAAGTGGCGTTAAACAAGGCTGTGTTCTGGCTCCGACCCTCTTCGGAATCTTCTTTGCCTTACTCTTGAAACATGCGTTCAGAGATGCAACTGAAGGAATATGCCTTCACACTAGGTCAGATGGCCGTCTGTTTAATCTTTCAAGGCTGAAGGCAAAAACAAAAATCAGAAGGGTCACTATAAGAGACTTGTTGTTCGCTGATGATGCTGCAGTCGTCACTCAAAGCCAACAGGAGCTTCAGAGCTTGATGAATCGCTTCACTAAAGCATGCAAGGACTTTGGCCTCACAATAAGTCTAAAGAAAACGAATGTGCTGAGTCAGGATGTGGGTGCTGCACCAGTTATCACTATCGATAACTATGAATTGGCAGTGGTGCACCACTTCACATACCTAGGATCTACCATCAATGACAAACTCTCACTGGATACAGAAATCGACAGCCGCATTGGCAAAGCTGCAGCTACCTTTGCCCGCCTCACATCGCGTGTTTGGGGAAACTCTAAACTCACAATGAAGACCAAAGCTGCGGTATATAATGCCTGCGTCACCAGCACACTCCTATATGGCAGCGAGACCTGGACGACCTATGCTAAGCAAGAAAGAAGGCTCAATACCTTCCATTTGCGGTGTCTACGCCGCATCCTCGGCATCTCGTGGAAAGATAAAGTGACAAATGTCGAGGTGTTGTCACGTGCTGGCCTTCAAAGTATGTATACGCTTCTTAGACAGCGCAGACTTCGCTGGCTTGGCCATGTTCGCCGCATGGAAGATGGTCGCATCCCAAAAGATATCTTCTACGGACAATTAGCAGATGGCAAGAGAACAGTTGGGCGACCACAGCTGAGGTTCAAAGATGTGTGCAAGAGAGATATGAGGGCACTGGACATGGATCCAGCAACATGGGAGGATGAAGCTGCCGATCGCACTAAGTGGCGATGCTATTTACGGCACCACCTCAGATTGGGCGAAGAGAGGCTCACACAAGAAGCAGAGGTGAGGAGAAAACGTCGAAAGGAGCACCAGGAAAATAAGCAGCTGAGGGCTGTCACCCCAGGGGCGCATTCCCATAGTCATTTATGACTGAAGGGGCTATTATTATTATTAGGATTTGTGACTAGTGTTATTACGCTAACTAGACACGCTCAAATACTTAGTGTTAAAATCTTGCTTAAGTATTTTTACTCTAACTCTAATAAGTGGCAGCACCTTAGTGCTAATCCGACGTAGTAGTCCGTACTGTCACAGTGCCTTGGAAAATTGAAGGGTGATGGTGATTATGATCTCCTACGCCAGCCGATCCCTAAGAAGACTTATGATCCTTGTGGTGTGTGTCGGTAATTTTACCTGTTTTTGGTTGGAATGTAGAAATTGAAATATCCCTTGGAAAGAAGGGGTCGAATAACTGACAAAGGAAGGTGGAAAACTATACCAAGCCGATATAAAAGAGATGTATGAAGAGGCCAAGCGCTTTATCATGAGCGTAAACTGACGCAGGCACAAACGGGAGATGAATGAAAGAACGAAAATCTTATTTATAAAGTGTGACAAAGATAAGTATCGCAGACAGTTATTTCTACCCTGAAGTACAAGCAAATTAGGTTGAAGGTATTATATGTACCCGGTACACCTGAAGACAGAGAACACAGGTCACAAATAGGATGATGCTCATCACCAGATTGATAGAGAATTTATTTATTCATTCATGCATCACATTTCAACTACATGTGGAACATATGCCTTCAGCAAGTTTACGCCAAAGTTTTCCTTTCAGGTGTCATGCGTTCAAGGACTTTTCATGCTCGATAGAAAAGAACCAGTAAAAATCTTCAGAATCCGCACAGACCACAACAGACTGAAATACCATCTGTGCCCAAACATCACCATAAACCTTCAACTCTCTGTGCAGCTTAGGTCTTCGCCGATCTAATGCCAAGTCTATCTGTTCTGTGCCATCCGTTCAGGTCTCCGTTCTCCCTCTTATGTCTGTCTCCAGTGGCAAACTAAGTGTTTCCGAGTATTCCTCTATTTATCTTTCCCTGGGGATTCAAAACAAGCACTACCTTGTTATGCTGTGTCGGTTTTCTCAAAGTGTGTCAACAATGAAATGCAGAATTGTACATGAAGAACAGCCTACAAAAGCGTTTGAGATAAAAAGTGGAGAATATTTTGATTTCAATAATTTTCCCAGTGCAATGAAGGCTTATTCCGTCTTTTGCATACTTATTTCGACATTACTGTCCGTTCTTCTAGCTTTCCCTATGCTGCTGTCAAGATAAGCTCACATCTTCTAGGGATGTCTCTCCAAGAGCAGTATGGCTTAAACTTGCTTCGTATATTCTCACAATCTTTGTCTTTTCTCTGCGTTTTTTCAAACACAATAACCTGTCAGCAAGTACACATGCGATTTCACCAAGTTTTTGTTTGTTTGTTTATTTTTTTGGGAGGGGGGACGTTGCTTTCCTTAGTCTTTGGCTCAGCCAAATCAAACTGTAAGGCAGCCAGTGGTTTGAAATAAAGGGTTTTCCTTTACCTAGATGGGTTGCCTGCCAAGGCTTATGAACTAAAACATTCTAGTCTTCGGTTGCCAGAAACTCGCCTTAGCTCCTTCTCCTGTTAATTAAATAAAGATCCCGCCACGAGGTCATGAGCTCGACTTCTGCTGTCAGATGCTATTTGAGTCGCAAGATCTGAAAAAACATTTATAACGGAGCTGAAAACTCATCCGCAACTTCACGTCCAGCTATGCCATAATTTTGGGATCGCGCCTTCCATCTTTGCCTCCGTTCTCTATCACTGTCACGATCGATTTTGCCAGTTGCTATAGTCATCATTTCCCTTTTCGCTCCGCATTGGAGCAAAGAGCCACCACTGGCATCTGGTCCACACTGCACCACGCATTCACATACTCTTGCAACAGTGGTTTACGTAGCAACTGGTTTTACAGGATAAAGTTTCCAGCCCCGTGCACAACCTTGACCTTGTATATAAGTCGCCTGTGTGACATGCCTGAAGATACAGCAGTCCTATTCGTTCTTTGCCTCTTCAAAGACCCACCGGGAACAACAAGGGCAGTTGTTACAGTGTGTTCTTCCTTATCTTCTTCTTCGTACACTTTCCTACGTCAACCTGAACATGCTTAAAAAAAAAACAGTGGACTTTCTGGGGTTGTTGGTATCTCCATAGAGTTTATCCTTCAACATATGCCCAGTATGATTTGACTCATGTTTCTGGTACCGTATTTAACAAGCTTTTTTTTTAAACACATTCTTACATGAATGCTTTGGTGCAGGCTTCTTGTAATAGGATAAGCTACTGTAGCGGCTCCATGCTCCATAAAGAGCGAAATGATGATACTTTTTAAAAATGTTATTGTCACGAAGTGGTTTTAAGTTTAAAGAGTGTGCCTGAATGAAAGCAAGGCCCTAGTATGAGAAAGTCTGAGCAAATAGAATTTAAATGGAAAATGACATGCCTGTAGACAGATGAGACTATTGGCACAAGGGATAGAACCAGTGGAAGCTGATCCAGTAAATATATTATATATATTTATTTACATACAAGAAAAACATAACATGGCATCACACGTCATCAAGTCAGTCGATAGCGTGCACTGTTGCACGGCCTGGAAAAACCAAAGTAACAATTAAATTGAGAGACACGAGAGACCAAAAAAAAACCCCCAAATCACATTCACTCTTTCTGTCACCCTGCTGAGGAACAATAAAAATGGTATCTGATTAAAAAACAAATCTAATTTGGTGGGGCTGTCAACTTTAGCCTCCACTCTCTACCACTAATAAGATTACTACTGTCTCAGTTCGGTGGACTCTTCCTCAATGAAACGTCTACACAGCGTTCCACTTGTTAGGCGTCAAGCATGAGGTACTTGTTGAACTGTCGACAAAACTTCTCTGCTGCTGAATAGCTTCCCTCTTTTAACCCGCTCCGGAGTTAGAGGAAAAAAACCACAGCCTTGATTTCCGGCTGTACGCAATTGAAACCAGTCTCACGGCCACCTGCCGTTGCTAGAGACTATAATAGCGATGCTCTCGGCTGTATGATAATTAAACCACGGTCCCACTGAAGCATAGGGACTTCACTGCCAGAGACCATAGGTCTGACCCTTAAGATAGGTCCTGTTGCCGTGGGTAATTTTGCACATGGGCAAATTTATGCTCCCCCACTATTCTTGCCGGGACTCGCTATTATCGTTGGTTTTTCCCACAGTGGAGAACGATAATGCGAAGTCTGACGGCTGACAATTATTTCTTACGATAGAGACTAGGCCGCCGTTTAGCTGGCTATTTATACACCCAGGGACCACTCCTACGCATCATCGCGAAACCCGCATGGCTTAAAATTGCGTCACTTTACCTGACGGCCGCGTGCTTCCGGACACGTCATCCCGCGTGCCGGAAATGGCGATTATTTCGTAAACAACGGAAAATCGCGTGATCAGAAGAAAATAAAACTGGTCGAGTGTAAAATAAACCTACCATCGTAAAACGATCCCATTTAATTTATCTCCTCAAAAATTACCAAACACGATATATATTCAAATGAGAAGAAATAAAATGATGAAAATTCAAAATAAAAGAACAGGATCGGGCCGGTTGAAAGACAGAATTACAGTGCCACATCACATAAGTCCCCCCTTTCAAGTGCGGGAACCGTGCTAAATCACTGAAATCTCTGGAATTCATACTGGTCCGTATCTAGATCTACATCCCGATCTAATCACTGTCATAATTAGCATTATCATACAGGCCCATCTCCATATCCTTGAGAATCTTGGCAAGCCCTGGATCGTGAGGGTCACGCCAGGGGATTTCCTCCTGGCGACTGCAACATGACTGGTCGCCCTTTCTCCTCCCTCTCATGTGTTTCCTTCGCCCACGAATTTTCCTGGCGGCGCGTGGTAAATAGTGATTACCAAATGGTGCAGCCTCCCAGTGTTTGGAAACGGTCTGACTGGTTTGGCCAGACATCACCGTAACAGGGCGTAACGGTTTACGGATGACTGAAGAACCGTGCATGTGTTCCTTCTTGTCAGTATTTCCCTCTTTTGGGGAATTTAATACCATCGGGGCCTAATTCCCGACAACAAAGAAGATACTTCCGAAATCAGAGGCGTCACCACTGTTTGACCTTTAGGCTGAACAGGGCTGACAGGCGAATACGCCTCTGTAAATAACATTCCCCTGTCTTTAGAGGCGTCAATCCTCTTCATAGCAAGACAAGGATGTTTGAGCTCCCGTGGGGCTCCGTGAATTTGGGGCTTTCCCCTTTCACTTCTCTGGCCTGCAGTAGGCCCCCTTGCATTAGCAAGGATCGGTGTGGTTGGGTTTCCCAAAACTAAGTAAGGGCTTCCCAGGATGAAATCATGTGCTGGCTGTGCCATTACAGCTGCCTTGATGGTGCCAGACACAAACTTGCATTTCACCTCAATATTGGCTACGGGCAGACGCTGTGAGATACCTCTTCTCAAAATGCCACCAATCTCAACTATTTCTCCGGTCCACTGCCCTGGTTTCACCAAATGACGAGCGATGATACTGGGGTAAGTAAGCCCGCTGTCTAACAAACACGTAGTGGCTGTCCCATTCACTACGGCTGGTCCACTGTTAGAGAACAACTTCTCTGCCTGGACTGGTTCCCATTTATTCCCTTTAGTCCATCTCACCGGTCTTAAACAAGCTGCATGGTGAGCTGGGGGTTTGTTCATGCACCGGGATGTCCAGTGGGAAGTGGTTCTACAATTTTGACAATACCTCTCATTATCTCCTCTGTTCCTAGCGGGTTCCTCAGAGGCTGTTGTCGGTGCTCGGTTATGCTGCTGGTTGCGATAATTTCAGGCACCAAAGACTCTCATCCAACCCATATGCCTTTGCCATTCTTTGAAATTTCTCCAAGAACACGTCAATCTTCTCATTCCCGTTAGGGAACGAGTCAAATGGGAAGCTCATGGCTGCCATCCGGGGCCCTCCGTTTCCTGAGGTGTCTGTTGCTCCTGCTCCGGGTGAATCTCCATTAGCTGAACTGCCTTCTGAAGCTCGGTACTGCAGTTCCAGAGAACGCAGGGCAAGTTCGTGCTGTCTTTCTGCTGCCTTCTCCCTCTCTTGTGCTTCCCTTTCTTCTTTCGCGGCTTCCAATTTCCGAAGTTCCATCTCTGCGGCGGCTGCCCTCTCTTCTTTCGCTGCTTCTGCGGCGGCTGCCCTCTCTTCTTTCGCTGCTTCTGCGGCGGCTGCCCTTTGCCTTTCCTCAAATTCTGCGGCGGCTATCCTTTGCCTTTCCTCAATTTCCCTCTGATTATGTCTATCATTTTCTCTGATCATGTAGGCTTTCGTCTCCTCTTTATCCATTCCCATGTCCTGGGCTGCCTCACGCCATGCAGCTCGTAATTTCGCCATATCCGCCATCTTACCTGTAAACTGCTGTAAGTTCACAACTGACAGAAAATGACAGAAAGGAGAACAAAAGGAAGGAACTACCTGTTACATAATAGGAAGTATTCCTCCTATAACCGATGTCCCAAAACCCGAACTCAGACTAGCGTCAAGTCTGAATAATAACCTGAAAAAATTTTTGTTAACAAGCTACCTAAAACCCGAAATTACCTTCCTGTTAAAGAAAAAATTTCAGTATGCCATCAATTACTAAATTTCCACCAATCTAACTGACTGTAACCTGTGGAAAAACTTATACTGGATCAGTTCTAATAGCTCAGTCTAGGGGATAATTAAAGAAAATCTATTTTTCAGAACTTCCTAGAGACAATCTATGAATGCAGATCACAGAATTGATCTCAACAGAATGATTCCCGGACGATTGCCGCCCACTTGTCACGAAGTGGTTTTAAGTTTAAAGAGTGTGCCTGAATGAAAGCAAGACCCTAGTATGAGAAAGTCTGAGCAAATAGAATTTAAATGGAAAATGACATGCCTGTAGACAGATGAGACTATTGGCACAAGGGATAGAACCAGGTTTTGATTTTCCCCCTTGCCGCTTCGTGACGTCAAACTGGCTATAATCGCACCCTCCTCTGACTTCCTTTAAATACAAGGAGATAAGGTGTATACAAACGACCACAGACACCACTATACAGACGACATAAAGTAAGTATAGTAAAGAGTGGAAGCTGATCCAGTAAATATATTATATATATTTATTTACATACAAGAAAAACATAACATGGCATCACACGTCATCAAGTCAGTCGATAGCGTGCACTGTTGCACGGCCTGGAAAAACCAAAGTAACAATTAAATTGAGAGACACGAGAGACAAAAAAAAAACCCCCAAATCACATTCACTCTTTCTCATCGCCACTTAGTGCTGAGGAACAATAAAAATGGTTAGTGATTAAAAAACAAATCTAATTTGGTGGGGCTGTCAACTTTAGCCTCCACTCTCTACCACTAATAAGATTACTACTGTCTCAGTTCGGTGGACTCTTCCTCAATGAAACGTCTACACAGCGTTCCACTTGTTAGGCGATATGCGCCGATAACTACACCACTGAAACTGCTAAAATAATAGACTTGGCTTTAGCTGATGGCTCAGGGTCTATCTGTCAAATGAATACTGAACAGACCCTAATGGTCCGGTCTATTTTTCTCCTTCCTTCTCTCTATCTCTCTCTCTCTTAGTCTCAGTGTCTCTCCAACACTCGAGGACTGAGGATGCGGCGTCTCCGCTACTCTCTTCTCTCGTTACTTTCAGGACCTAGGTATGGTAACCCTGTCACCTGTTCCTGAATTCTGCGATGATGATGATGAAGTTCTGGCGTCAAGCATGAGGTACTTGTTGAACTGTCGACAAAACTTCTCTGCTGCTGAATAGCTTCCCTCTTTTAACCCGCTCCGGAGTTAGAGGAAAAAAACCACAGCCTTGATTTCCGGCTGTACGCAATTGAAACCAGTCTCACGGCCACCTGCCGTTGCTAGAGACTATAATAGCGATGCTCTCGGCTGTATGATAATTAAACCACGGTCCCACTGAAGCATAGGGACTTCACTGCCAGAGACCATAGGTCTGACCCTTAAGATAGGTCCTGTTGCCGTGGGTAATTTTGCACATGGGCAAATTTATTTCTTACGATAGAGACTAGGCCGCCGTTTAGCTGGCTATTTATACACCCAGGGACCACTCCTACGCATCATCGCGAAAACCCGCCCCACTATTCTTGCCGGACACGTCATCCCGCTGCCGCGATTATTTCGTTATCGCGTGGGGAAAGTCTGATGATGATCATTGCCTCATGCGCCTAGATAAGCAGATACTCGAACATGTGCTTTCAGCATGCAAGGTGTTATTTGGGTAAGGGCAATAAACATGGCGCCACAACAGAGTACTAAATGAGCTGGTTGCTACAACAAAACTGACAAGGGTGAAGGCAGACAGCAAAGTCAGATCGAGTACCGCAATACAAACTTCCTGCGAGCAGGAAAGTCACCACATCCAAAACCAAATAGCAGTTTACCATCTATTCTTGACTGTGAAAATGACTGGAAGATGGCAGTAGATCTACCTGGGTGATGGGATATCCGGAAATCATTAGGAGATCTAGAATACGACCAGATATGATGCTACATTCCTCACCTTCGCACCAGATTATAATGGTTAACTCACCGTGCCATTTGAATCTAAATTGGACTAGCAACACTCGTTCAAAGTGGCCAAGAAGAACGATCTGGTTACGAACTTGAGACACGGCGGGTTTACAGCAAAAAGTCATGGCTATAGAGGTAGGTGCAAGTGGTCTCCAGAAGTGAAGTTTAAAGCTGCAACCAAGGTGGAGTGGGTTTAATTCCCACCACAGGCTGGAAAGATAACAGGTGGCGCAGACTTGAGAGTCATGACCCAAGTGCGCCCCCCCCCCCCTCCTCTTTAGATTGTAAGGGAGATTAAAAAGCCGAAACAGTTGATCGATGGGGATTCTTTCTGATGATCAGATTGCCGTCCGATCAAGTGCTCGGTATAGCCTCCTATCATCATCAACCAAGACATCTTTCTTCCAGTCAAAACAAACACAACTGCGGTCAAAATTTGACTTAAGAAAAAACGAAAAACAAATATAACCTTTTCACTTACTCCTCCCTAGCACGTCTCTCTCACTTCCTTCAGTTTTCCTTCGATCTACATCCAATTTATTTTCCCAGCAGCTGACAACTGTTCACCATCGGACTCGACTGTTTTGGTGGAAGTAAACAGTTCGGCGCCTTGCTCATTGTCAGCGTATGGCTGAAGAAGGCTATTACTAATTCCCGGGGGTCTCTAATGAGACAAAGAATGAATGTGAGTACTGCTCCCTCAGACGTGTCGGACAAGGCGACTAATATGAGGTTGCGCATGAGGCTGACAACCTCATCACGTGAAACAAATTGCTACAGAAACCACATGAAAGAGCATGTAAATGCTTGGTGCAGGATTTCTATAACGGGACACTACTGCAATGGTGGCTCCGTGTTCCATGTCATAACACGGGCTAGACACTCTGGAATTGCCACGTAAACTAGTGTCTTTATGATAAATTATGAATTGCACAACAGAAATTCTGCTATAATTTTATGGTTAATACCGTTTAAAAATTAGTTTTCTTCTACAACTATCATCGAAAACTGTGCTGTAACTACTTGACTTATCTTGTGCCATCCTTACTTCAGGTTCACCAGCTCTCTTCTCCATTCCTGGGAATTACTTTCTAAATTTCTATCCAACATTCATCTTACCACACTACTTAAACAACAAAAGGGAGAATTATAATAATGATGATAATGTATATTAAGTACCCCTTTCCAAGCTCTTTAGTATATTTCTTGTTACGCTGTGGTTGTAGGTTTCACAATGTGTGCATTCCCAAGTTCATAAGTGTCGTGAAACATTCTAAATCCACATATATAAATTAAAAAGTAAATGTAAAGCCTAACGAATTAATTCAATAAAAGGAAAGAAGACTGGTAAAGAACAGTGCCGTCACTATAGTGTACGCCTGTGTTATAGAATGTCATGCTAGTTAAACAAGAAAATCCCTTTCTATGCTCCGTCTGCAAAATTGTAACGCTTTCACGTTTGATAGTAAAGCCTACTGCCTCAATACACGCGTTCTACAAATAAAACTAGTACTATCTTTCTTAGAAAACCTTGAGATAGACACACTGCGTAATGACCTAGATTTAATATTCCATTCATGTCATTTATGCTCTACGTAAACTAAAAGACAGACGGACTTAGAAGAGAGAGAGAGAGGGAGGTACTGAGGAACGCATGCAACACTAACACGCAGTCGCGCGATATAAAATAATGCCACCCCCAAGCGAAAGGCATGAAGCACTAACTTTTTTTTCAAATAGACAGTGACAAAAAACACTACCAATACGAGGGTTAGGTTTTAAAAACCTGTTTAATGCTTTTGTAAACATGGCCCCATTGGCTAGACCATTTGATATAGTCAATTAGGAGCGTCAGTTCAGTGCCACATTTTGAAAATAAACTTATTGAATAGCAAGTGCGTTGAGATCCAGCTCATATTTTTCTAAATAAAAGCCTGGGACAGAGGCAGATCGGAATTGTGCCATAATTCATCGCCAGTCAACGTATTTGTTTATTATTTCCATGAATTGTGGTAAGCTAGACATTTGATATCTTTTTGATAAAAATTGAATGTGAATTGATAATGTATGTCTGTTTGTGTGTGGTTCAGTAATACACAAGAGGCAAAACCTAGAGATTGCTCCACCATTACCAAAACATGTTGAAGAGGAGTGAAACTGCATGGGATTGCCAAATAGTACTCTGACACCTATCTTATTGAATAGAAGAAAATAATGCTGAAATTGCAGAGGCGTTGTAACCATTAGGGAGAGGAATACTGGTGTAAATTGTTTCAGATGAAGCTAGCAGTTGGACTACCGTGCTGAACTCGGTGTTTGTTATGTATTGTGTTTCAGTGTGGAAATAGATTATAAATTAGTTCTGAAGGGAGGTACAACCTTCTTGTTTCAGGGACCGTGGTCCTAAACTATTAAAGCAGCACCTGGTCTGAGTTTTGCTGAATCCAGAGGCTGATAGCATACTCCTTGGTCCAGATAGCGACCAGTGTTGGTCCTCAAGATTACGGTGAAGCAAGCGAGCAGAGGAGACTGTTTCCTGCCGCCCTCACAGAAGAAAAGATCTCGTGGCCAGAGCAGCTCAATCTTATGTACCCCCCCCCCCCCCTCTAAAAGTGACAGTATATTAAATAAAGAGGGACAAGTAATTGTTTCCAATGACAGGAACTGTGAACTTTTCCAATACTATTTCCACCAGAAACAGACACCTGAAGTCATGATGATAAACAACCACCTAGCTTGAAAAATCCAGTATTACCTCATAGTACTACATCACAACTTACAAAAACATTGTGATAATAATAATATATGTCAATACAAAGATCATATCTATAAATAGTGTACATACAACTTGTAATTACATTTGATTGTGGTTAGAAAATGGCTGACCTGGCCAAATTTTGATCTGCTGCTGTGCAGACTGCTAAAGAGTTAGGAATGGACGGACAAGTTATGATTGCTTATGTCACTACTGAATGTGACAAATATATTGAACGGGAAGAAAGGTGGAGCTTAAAGTTATCTCAAGGGCTTCGTGGTACGGCTTATGAAGTTTTTGCCAAAATGAGCAGAGGTGATCAAGAAAATTATGACATGCTAAAGCAGGCTCTTTTGTTAAGATATGAAAAGAATGGAGAATTTTATAGAAAAAAATTTAGGAATGCTAAACTACTGTCAGGTGAAACCTATCACCAGTTCTCTGCACGGTTAGAGACATACTTGGAGAAATGGACTTCTCTGTGGAAAACCCAAGATCTTAAGGAAATGATCCTTATAGAACAATTAAGAGAGTCCATGGCTCCAGACTTGAGAAAGTTTCTCATGGAACAAGGTGCAGAAAGGCTGGGTGAGTTATTAAATGTTGCTGAAAGGTATCAAGCAGCTCAAGCAGAAGTAACAGGTAACAAAAGGAAACAGGTAGACTATTTTAAGGCACCACAAAACTTTGATACGTTTGATCCTAGAGATCAGAACAAAGGTAAGCACCAGTTTGATAGGCCACGGTATGACAATAAAAATAAAACCCCACAATTCGATGAAAGGAAATTTGATGAAAGAAAATCTTTCAACCAAAAAAGGAGGTGGTGTAAGAATTGTCGGATGGACAATCATGATACTGACCGTTGCAGAAGGAACCCTATAGTAATGGCCACCCTTCAGGTCAGGTCGACCTCAAGAAAGGAGGAGGATATTATGTTAAATACTACTCCAGAAGAGATGAGGAAGGCGCAGGCTGGGGATAAGACCCTCAAGCCTTGTTATAAGAAGTTGTCCAATTGTCACACACCTCCAGGAAAAGGAGACTTCTATATGACGAACAAACTAATATACCGGAAGACTGGAACTAGATCCAAAGGTCAGGGACAGCTGGTACTTTCTAAAAGGTATAGGACAGACTTAATAAGGAGCTTACATGTGAAACAAGATGGGGACCATGAGAAAATAGGTACCATCATTCAAAAGGTAGCTCAGAATTATTATTGGCCCAAGGCAAGGTGGGACATTGAAAATTTTGTAGAAAGGTGTAGCATAGCACATGAGGGAACACCCACAAGTGGGAACATTGATCAGGACCTGGACACGCCACGGGGCAAACGTAGGCCTGACACTGAAAAGAAAAATAAATTTAATGAAGTGGACCATGTGGAATGGGAAGCCCCTTTTCACGGACAAGCTTCAATTAACTGTTTTACAATGGCCACGATGCAGAGAGTGCAAAAAGATGTCTTACCCCAGGATAAGCCGAAAATCCCTCAATCGGACTTATGTAAACTGGAGGAAGAGGATGTAGAGAAGATATCTCTTATCAAGAATTCCAGGTGGGGAGAAAGCCCCAAGAGAAAAATTGGTAGCGGTCGATTTGTGCATGATGATTCGGGGAAGAAAAATCATCACTACAGTGCTTCTAGTGGAAGAGACCCTACCAGTGCATGGAAAAATAGACAAGAATGCTAAAGACAGAGATTTGGCTGTGGGAGAGAAGGTACTGCTTCTTCTACCTGGTAGTCAGAATAAATTACAAATTGGATGGTAGGTCCATATACAGTTCTAGAGAAGGTGTCTAGAACCAATTATAAGATAGATAAGAAAGGGAAAGAAAAAATCTATCATGGGAATCTCCTGAAGAAATATTTGGAAAGAGAAAATCAGGAAGAGACACACTTGTTGACCTTGTCCATTGCTATGGAGATGAAAAAGGAACCACTTTCATCATTTGAATATCCATTACATCCCTGTGAGACAGCGGCACAGGTGAAAATCAGTACACATTTAACGAAAGATCAGACGAAGAGAGTGCAACAGGTTCTAGATGATAATACAGAGGTGTTAACGGACCGACCGGGGCATACAAACTTATTGGAATATGATATGAAACTGATAGACCCCACACCTGTCTGTATGAAACCCTATTCGATTCCTTTTGCTAAGGAGAAAGCCTTGAAGGAAGAGATAGACTATTTGTTGAAGGAGGGAATAATTTCACACAGTGAATCTTCGTATAGTTCCAGTGTGGTACTCTTAAGGAAACCCTCTGGAGAACATAGACTCTGTATAGACTACAGGAGTCTGAATGCTATTACAGAAGGTCAGGTGGATCCATTGCCGGATACAAATCAGTTGTTTGCCAGGCTAAATAAAGCTAAATATTTCTCAAAAGTGGATCTGAGTAAAGGATACTATCAGATTCCAGTAAAGCCTGAGGTTAGACCGTACCTAGCTTTTAGTACCTCAGAGGGGCACTATGAGTTTAACAGATTGCCATTTGGATTGAAGATGCGCCTAGTGTCTTCTCTAGAATGATGAGAAAATTGCTGGATCCTCTGAATAACCCATGCATCACAAATTTCATGGATGATATCCTTATAGCAACAGAAACATTTGAGGAACACGTTGACTCTCTGAACATGCTGTTTAATCGACTTAGAGAAGCGAATTTAACAGCCCGACCAACCAAATGTTGCGTTGGATGTAAAGAATTAGAATTCTTGGGACACACAGTCCATCAGGGAAACATGACTGCTGACCCCAAGAATTTAGAGAAACTAAAGAAAGCTCCGAGGCCACAATCCAAGAAAGACGTGAGATCCTTTGTCTCATTATGTGGTTTCTACCAAAAGTATATCAAGAACTTTAATTCCATATGTGCACCGTTAACTGATTTGACGCGCAAAGGAAATCCAGATCGAATTACATGGACAGCGCAATGTGAATTGGCATACCAGGAATTGAAAGAAAAGCTCACAAGCAAACCTATTTTGAAATTACCTGACTTAAGTCAAGAATTCGTTGTAAAAACGGATGCCAGTAATATCGGGTTAGGTGCGACCCTGTTACAGAAATCAGATGCACTAGATGGGGAATTAACCCCAGTGGCATATGCTAGCAGAAAATTCAATAAAGCTGAAACCAATTACTCAACTAGCGAAAAAGAATGTCTTGCAGTAATATGGGCAATCAAGAAATTCAATATTTATCTGTATGGGAAGGCATTCAAGTTGCAAACGGATCACAAACCCTTGTCGTTTCTAGCGCAGGCTAGGCATGAAAATTCGAGGTTACTCAGATGGTCCTTACTTTTGCAGCCATTTGAATTCAGCATAGAGTATATTTCTGGGAAAACTAATCTGGGAGCGGATTTTTTAAGCCGCCATCCGTGTGATGAGAATCACCGTAAGCCCCAGGAATAATAATAAATTTCTCTATGTGTATATAGAATTATAGACTGACATATAACGTCTGTTTTAAGTGGGGAGAATTTGTCGTGAAACATTCTAAATCCACATATATAAATTAAAAAGTAAATGTAAAGCCTAACGAATTAATTCAATAAAAGGAAAGAAGACTGGTAAAGAACAGTGCCGTCACTATAGCGTACGCCTGTGTTATAGAATGTCATGCTAGTTAAACAAGAAAATCCCTTTCTATGCTCCGTCTGCAAAATTGTAACGCTTTCACGTTTGATAGTAAAGCCTACTGCCTCAATACACGCGTTCTACAAATAAAACTAGTACTATCTTTCTTAGAAAACCTTGAGATAGACACACTGCGTAATGACCTAGATTTAATATTCCATTCATGTCATTTATGCTCCACGTAAACTAAAAGACAGACGGACTTAGAAGAGAGAGAGAGAGGGAGGTACTGAGGAACGCATGCAACACTAACACGCAGTCGCGCGATATAAAATAATGCCACCCCCAAGCGAAAGGCATGAAGCACTAACTTTTTTTTCAAATAGACAGTGACAAAAAACACTACCAATACGAGGGTTAGGTTTTAAAAACCTGTTTAATGCTTTTGTAAACATGGCCCCATTGGCTAGACCATTTGATATAGTCAATTAGGAGCGTCAGTTCAGTGCCACATTTTGAAAATAAACTTATTGAATAGCAAGTGCGTTGAGATCCAGCTCATATTTTTCTAAATAAAAGCCTGGGACAGAGGCAGATCGGAATTGTGCCATAATTCATCGCCAGTCAACGTATTTGTTTATTATTTCCATGAATTGTGGTAAGCTAGACATTTGATATCTTTTTGATGAAAATTGAATGTGAATTGATAATGTATGTCTGTTTGTGTGTGGTTCAGTAATACACAGGAGGCAAAACCTAGAGATTGCTCCACCATTACCAAAACATGTTGAAGAGGAGTGAAACTGCATGGGATTGCCAAATAGTACTCTGACACCTATCTTATTGAATAGAAGAAAATAATGCTGAAATTGCAGAGGGTTGTAACCATTAGGGAGAGGAATACTGGTGTAAATTGTTTCAGATGAAGCTAGCAGTTGGACTACCGTGCTGAACTCGGTGTTTGTTATGTATTGTGTTTCAGTGTGGAAATAGATTATAAATTAGTTCTGAAGGGAGGTACAACCTTCTTGTTTCAGGGACCGTGGTCCTAAACTATTAAAGCAGCACCTGGTCTGAGTTTTGCTGAATCCAGAGGCTGATAGCATACTCCTTGGTCCAGATAGCGACCAGTGTTGGTCCTCAAGATTACGGTGAAGCAAGCGAGCAGAGGAGACTGTTTCCTGCCGCCCTCACAGAAGAAAAGATCTCGTGGCCAGAGCAGCTCAATCTTATGTACCCCCCCCCTCTAAAAGTGACAGTGTATTAAATAAAGATGGACAAGTAATTGTTTCCAATGACAGGAACTGTGAACTTTTCCAATACTATTTCCACCAGAAACAGACACCTGAAGTCATGATGATAAACAACCACCTAGCTTGAAAAATCCAGTATTACCTCATAGTACTACATCAGAACTTACACACACATTGTGATAATAATATATGTCAATACAAAGATCATATCTATAAATAGTGTACATACAACTTGTAATTACATTTGATTGTGATTCCTGGTTCACTTTGTAGTTGAATCAGGATGTCTATTATTGAAAGAAATTAATACATATTTTTAAAGTTAAAACTTGATTTATTGAGATAGTCTTATAGATTGTTCTATGTGTGTGAGTGTCACAGTGTTGTAAAGAGTTGTGGATTAAACTAAATTGTTTATCTGTCTATTGGTTGTTGTGAACTTACACTTCATCACTTTCATAACCCTAGACATTCAACGTAGTCATCACAATATTCCAGAATAATTCTGACTGAGGTTTAAATGTGGTAGCAAGTAAGGTCATCTGTAATACACCACACTTATTAGATAAAGATACCTTCACAGCTGATCTCAGTCAGTACACTAAGTCCCCTATAACATCCCACTTTACCACAATAAGCAATAGCAGGGAACAGGTATTCAGCACAAATACTATCACACAAACATGCTTGGTGTCATCAAACCGACGAGTTGGTTACAGAAGTACCACATTTTATTTCGTATAAACAAGTGATGACAACAGTATGTACATATACATGAACCAACGATCAAACACTATCATATCTAACTGACTCACTCGAACCAGAAACATTATGGTGCATATACACAGCTGCACTCACGCCAGTATTCAGAAATTATCCAAGCTCAAACAACGCTAGAGCACTGCATCCACTTTCATTCTAAAAATGGCTAGCATCACACAGAAACGGGTGCTGTTGACAACATTCACTGCTCTTCTCCAAAAACCAACTCTTCACTTCAAGATCTCTCAGCCTGACTCACTATCATACAAATCACTTACTTCTAAAACACGAGAACAGTTAACAAATATCTCTCTGCCAAACATCACGTATAAATCATTCACACCAGTGAACACCTCCTTACTTACTTACACATTTAGCCGTTCCTCTTCTACCCTGGGTATAAAGGTTTACCTGAGAGAACGTCATACTATCCTATCGGCTGTCATCCTCCAGTCCAGTTCCAGTCGTCCTCATTCCTTCAAAAATTGTCTTATGTTGTCCTCTTTTTCGTCCTGGAGGTTTAGATCCCTGGCTTTTGGTTTCCATATTTGCCGTGGTAGTTGATCTCCCATTCTGCAGGCATGGCCAAACCATCGTAATTGAGACTATTCCACTTGGAGTCTGCTGGGGCTGGGTTTTGAAGCCATGACGCATCGTCTTGTTGCGGTAAATTAATATTAGACAAACATAAAGGTATGTTTTCAGGCACTCGTAAGAAATAAAGAAGTAGAACACTTGGACAACAGAAAAACAACAGACGTGAGTGGCTTACCCAGGGTTCGAACCCCGTACCTTCCGTACGACAACTCCGCCTAGCTATACAAGCGAATCACACTGTGTGGAAAGAGGACAGTTTGGACATTTCCTCTCCTGTTACTCTCCAGCATTCTGCACCGTACAGAAGTATAGAAATTACGCTGCTCTCGTATATTTTTAATTTATTGTTTGTACTGCACTGGGAAGATTTCCAGATGTTGGTCAGATAGGCAACGGCTATTCTGGCTTTATTCATTTGGTTGCTGACGTCTTTGCTTGTTCGACCATCTGGTCTTACTATGTATGTAAGTGTATTGTATTTTCTAGCTCTTATCCCTTAATTTTTATGGGCGCAGGATTTCTTACACTGAGTGTCATGATTTCTGTCTTCTTAAGATTAGTGTTCAGTCCCACTTGTTGGCTATGTTTATTCAGTCTGTCTGTTTTTGTGTGTGTGGATGTGAGCGTGAACAGTGCAATGTCGTATGCACATTCCAGATCCTCCACTGTAAAGAATGCTGCCCATCTTATTCCTCTAGGGGCACCCTCTGTTGTCTGGCACATCACCCTGTCTATGACAGTTAAAACAGAGTGTTGTTAAGGGGCATCCCTGCTGCACTCTTTTTTTCCTTTCAAGAGTTAGGTTACCCTGCCCAACACTGCGCGTGAAATTAGCATACGGACTTGTAATGATAGAAACCGTGCACTTAGGGATTCCATAAGCCCTCTGTATTTTCCATAAGCTATCCCTGTGTATGCTGTCAAACGTCTTTTCAAAATCGACAAAGTTTATATATAGCTGTCTCAGTCATTCTGAACACTGCTCTGTTATGTTCCTGAGAGTGAAGAAATTGTATTCACATTGCCCGATTCTTTTTAATCCTGCTTGTTCTTTTCTCAGTTTATGGTCTATTGCTCTTAAAATTATTTGTATAAATAACATGCTCAATATTTTGCCGGGAACTCATACAGTAATTCCTCTCCAGTTGTTGCAGTCAACGTGGTCACCATTCTTTGGCAATGTAACAATTATTCCTTTATTCCACTACAATGATGTTGTGTTTCTTTGCCAGATTTGTGCAAATAGGGGTTATAATAGTTCTGCCGCTAATTCAGGATCTGTTTCAAATAGCTCTGCATTTAAAGTGTCATGGCCTAGACCTTTTCCAACTCTGCTCTTGAATTAAGGAAGACAAAAGCAGTGACGAAAGGAAAAGAACAGCGAGGAAGGTAACTGGCTTACCTCATAAAACTGAATCCTAGTATAAGTGAGGTTTCTAACACTCCAATCCCCTATGGAAATATATACTATGGTGTTACCGTTACCTTTGAGCAAAGAAGTATATTGGCAAATGTTCATGTATAGATTGTGTTGGTAACGCAGGCAGCTGTATATGCGATACATTAGCCTGTTGTTGTTGTTGTTGTTTTGTCTTAAAGAAAGAGCTGTAAGTGGCAGTAATACTGTGACAGGGCTGGTGTCGGTTGTTATCCCTTGTAACACTAGGTGGCAGATGGCAGGCCTAGTGATGTAATTCAAGGTTTACAAGTTCTCTTTTATTTATCTTCCAAGTTATTGACTTATTGATATGTGTGTGTACTGGCCATCTCCGCCAGAGATGTTGATTCTTGGATGAGACACTTTTCCTTCTTTATTCAACTCAGAATCCGTTCCGTTCCTTCTTCGATGTTACTAGTGACTTCGTATAGTGGTAGTTTTAAATAGACATGGCCTACATACAGCAATGATCAAAAGATGAAATCAAATCCAAGCGTATCCTTCAAAACATTTATTTACATGGTACTATTACCCAGCATGGCAAGTAATTCATATAATAGAGCTCGCACATAGTCATATCAGAGGTACTTCGTACATAAGCTCTATACCTCGTGAACATACATATTCTTCCTTTGACATTTTATCATTTCCAGTAGACTTTCTTAGTCTACCCAAAATCTGTTACTGTTTATTCTTAATTTCTATGCTCCACATCAGCAGTTCATACTCATTTTATATGTACATTTATTCTCCCTGACAAACTAGTCAGACCTGTCTCTACTACAGTTCCTGAAAGCAAAATTCAACTCATACATAACGTATCAAGGTTCCCAGTCATATACTTACATGCGAGAGCATGTTGGCGGTTCTCATATGGAAGTCGAATCTCACAGTCGCTTAAATGTCGTATCTATTTCTGAATAGATCATACTTTGCTTATCGTGACTTCACGATGATACATGTAGTTTTCTTCTTTTGGTTCATAACCATCCATTTATACATAAATAGTCGTAAAGTGCTTGACCAACTGTTGCTTCATAAATAGTCGCAATATCTTCATATCACCTGTTTCTCCACTTAGTCATAAAGTGCTCATAGCGACTTGTCGACATTGTGCTTCTGTGTTACCTCTCCTGTATACAAAATTCTACCTCGTGTAAATTATAAATTCAGTCAATACTTACAGCCAAATCGCTGAATTCCTTATGAAATACACTTTCTACAACTCACTGTGTCTATAAGTAACTTCTTAATCATATAACACTGGCTAGTGATGGCGGAATTTCTGAATATCTCTATATACCTATTCTCTATCTGTAAAACCACAGAAGGTACATCTTGTCAGCTCAGCGATCACACCTTCCTTCTTCAAGCACAAACTCAGGACTGCCCTAATGACCTCTGGTCATTTTTCTGTGGTGTGTTTTTCTCGCCACTTCTGATTCGCTGCTCTAAATGTTTTCACTTAAATTTATTGGTCGAGCTTTTTATTTACAACTCAAGACAATTACTCACTTTTAGTTAACGCGAGCCGATTTACTGAACTGTTGTCTGTTATTTCCATACATTATTTTCTTCCCTGTGAGCTGTCCTAAGCGTTTATCTGACCTTGCCAATAGCATGAATAATGCTTGGGCAAACCCCACGGCGACAATACCACTCTACCGAATCTTCGTCGTTTGTTGTCTGTAATACCCCAGTCTCTCTCATTAAATGATCAGTCTACCTCATGTTTCTCTCATAAAAGGCGTTGGTGAATGCCACACTGTCGGTATGTTTCTGTCCTGGAGTTGGCATTTTGTGAAGCGGTGGCGTAGAAAACGTCTCCGCGGGTCCCACGATTGGGAATCTTTGAGGAGCGCTCTCCAGGACTGTACTGTATCCGTCTTTTTCACTAGTCTTTGTAGCTGTATTTGCTTGTGCGTATCCCTCAGTTTCAAGGGTCATGCACACAAAGATGAGTCGGCAACTAATGCAACAGAAAATGAAGACGGCAGTATCTTTCTGAGTTTAAGAAATGATACAAAAAATTGGCAATCGGAAAATTCCCAATTAATTTTGATGCAAAAGTAGGCCGTGAAAACTGTAGCAGAAGTTTTGATTACAAAGGAAGTGTGACAGTTGTTGTTTTGAAAAAGTGATGGATGGAGAGCGGGCACTTAACAGTTGACCATTATTGCCTCTTCTCGTTCCATCTTGGTCTACCCTGTTCAACCTGAAAATTGGTTATAACTGGGGTATTTAGTGTCATTTTATTTACTAATTTTGTATTAAATTTAAATAACTATTGTCTTTTGCAGTTGCTGGTTTTAATTTATATTAGTATTTGTCATTTTATATTCATTTTATATAATAAGTGTGACAGTTTTTTGTTTTTTTTTTTGGTTCAGTTTTTGCCTTCTTCTGGCGAGGCGCGTTCCTTTCAACCTATTTTGTTATATCAGAGCGCATTTACCATTTTTTTAAAAGAGTCAACTCTGTTGACTGCTAACCCGATCAGCGTTGATAGATACTAAGTCCTGAAAAGGACTAACATTATCTATCTGCTAGCATAAAGCCCTAAAAAGGACTCGCCAGCTACGCCAACGTGTTGACTGTTTTTTTTATTGTAGTAGTTATTGTAGTAGTAGTGTGACAGTTTTTTTTTTTAATTAATGTGTTTGCTACTTTTCTTTGTAGCACGCTCTTTCAACCATCTACCATGTACATGGAGCTGTTGGTTATATCAGGACGTGTTTCATTTATTGTAATATATTTTTGTTTGTATTTATTTTATACTATATTATCTCTAGTAGGTATTTTTCCTTTTGTAGTTATAGTTCAAAATGGCTTTATTATCCAAAATATGATATTTTCTAAGCTGGTATGTTTTTAATTTTCACTGGACGGTTTATTTGGTTACTCCGTATGTATCTGGGGGGAGTCTTTCACCAGTGTGGACTACTGGCTCGGATCCTTATTTATTTATTTTTTATATGTTAGCTTTAGTTTTTGTAATATAGTGTTTTATTAACTTTTGCACTTCTGATGGGGTCTTAGTGCCTATGAGATTTTCTACACTCATTTCTACCTTGTGGTTACTACAGTATGTCTTAATGTTTTGCCTCTGCTGGTCATATTTTTTGCAGTCCACCAGAAAGTGTCTAATTGTGTTTGGTTCTTGACACTCTTCACATGTGGGTTCTCTAACCGCACTTGGTGTTATAATAGTATATAGTTACAATACAGTAGTGTGTATAGGTAGTAGTAGTACAGTTTTTCCTTTATCTTCCAAGTTCAAGTTAATATTATTACTGGTCAACTACGCCAGAGGTGGTAATTCTTGGATGATACACTATCCTTTTTAATATCCCAGGTTCGTTCAGTTTCTTCTTTGATGTTATAGTGACTTCTCATATAGTGGTAGTGTAAACAATAATGGCATACGTTCAGCAACATTTAAGGACGAAATCAAATTCATGCTGATCCTTTAAAACTTTTAATAACACAATACTGTTAACAAGCATGGCAAGTAATTCAAAGAATGGAGCACGCACATAGTCATAAATTGGATCCTTGAACATCACGGGTACTTCATATGAGAGCTCTATGTCTTGTAAACTTTCATATTCCTCTTTATCATATTATCTCCTGTAGACATTCTTAATTATTCCCAAATCTGCTACTATTTACTTGTGGTACCTATGCTCCTCAATAGCATTCCGTATCTTTTAAATATTTATAGGTTTTTCTTTCCGAACTGGCTAATTATGCCTCTGCAAAACATTCCTGGAAACAAGAATCTATCTTACGCATAATGTATACTCACAGTCAGATACTTACAAGTGAGAGCATAATTGCGGTTCTCATGTGGAAATAAACATTCACTGTTTCTTAGAAGTAATATCTATCTCTTGATAGATCAACCTTTACTTAGAGTTGCTCCTCAATAATATTCAGTTTCCTTAATATATTCATAGCCTTCCGTTTCCTTTATACATAGTCATAGAGTACTCATAGCGAACTGGCAAATCATGCCTCTACAAAACATTCCTGGAAACAAGAATCTGTCTTATATATTCAAAATCAGATACTTAAAAGAGAGCATAATCGCTGATCTCCTATAGAAATAAACACTAACTGTAAACCACAGAATCAATATCTATCTTCCGATAGATTAACACTTGCTTGAGATAGCTGGACATATGTATATACTCATAAGAGCCAGTCTGTAAAACCACAGACATACAACCTGTCCGCACAGCTGCTCGAAACTTCTCAGCACACATTCTCACTAACTAATCACCAACTAACTAATGACCTCTGGTCATCTCAACGTGGTGTTTCCTTGCCACTCTCTGATTCGTTAACCCAAATCTTTTGGATTAAATTTATTGGTCAATCTTTGCTGTTCTCGAACATTCTATTTACGTCTCTAGATGATCACTCACTTTTAGTAAACGTGAGCTGTTACCTTGAACTGTTGTCAGTAGCAATTCTTCTTATTATTTTCATTCATTATTTTTTCTTTGTGGGCTGTCCTTACTGTTTATCTCATTCTAACAAAAGCACAAATAATGCTAGTGTAGGTCTTTCGATGACAGGTTCCTCAATCATGAAATATCCAGTTCCAAGCTTGAGCCTCAGCAATTTTTTTTTCACTTGGTATTTTTAGTTCATCTTAAATTTGACATTTTTTGCTTGTTTTTTTTTTTTTTTTTTTTTTTTAGATTTTATATGAGTGTCTTGCTTTTTTACTTTGGTCCCATGCTGTTATCCACTCTTCAGTTATTGCTTGAGAAATTAAGCTCTTAATTTCAAACTTCCCTAAGCCTACTTCAATTCTGTTATAGCTAGTTCTTCCCCCTTTGGCTTCTTTGACTGCAAGCTCATTTCCTGCTATCCCCACATGTGATGGTATCCATTTAGTGTTACACTGCATCCTATAGTGTGCAGATATGTGGCAGATATGTATGACCTGTAGTATTTCCTCTATAATATCTGGCCTGCTACATTCATTTCTGTTTCTGATAGCTAATACTGATTAAAGGGAATCTGTGAGAATGGTTACTTTATTTGATGGGTTTTCTACAGCTATTTCTAAAGCTTTTAGGATTGCCACTAATTCTGCTGTAAAGATGGATGTATTACCTGTTACTTTGTATCTTTTATAAATGTTTAATTTTGGTATTGCTATTGCTGCTCCTAATTGTCCTTCTTCATCTTTTGACCCATCTGTATATATAGTTAGGCTATTATTTATATACCGTTCTATGTACTCTAGTGTTTTACTTTTTGCTGAGATTATGTCGTTAGATTTGTTTATGATCTTTGATAAGTGGGAGTCATTTTTTTTTAAATTTTATTACCCCTTCTGGGGCTCAAAGTGAGGTCTATTTTATTTAGTAGAATGTGTGAATTGTGTGTGATCCCGGCCCTGGCTAAGACACTTTGATCTTAGCCAGCTCAAGACGCAGCAATAGAGACCGCAGTCAGCGACTCATAGCTTGACTGCCTGCGTCAGGACCAGCGAACCAGAGCTGGTCAAGACCGCACTCCACCTCCACGTGGTGGTCCTGGAAACAGTCTGCAGCTGTGCAGGCTGGCTGAGCGAGTGTGGATCGAAATGGGAAGGCAAACCCGGTCCTAAAAAATGCCGTGCAGAAGTCGGATGTGTCGACCGAAAGGTGCAGATATCACAGCTACGTTGTAAACAGACACAACGCAACCACCGTCCTTTTCAGGGCGAACGAAGAAGAAGAAGAAGAAGAAGATCTTAGCCAAAAAAAAATTGTTTCTCTTCACAACGTATAAATCTTTCGCCTTTTACTAAAGATTTTTTTTTCCTCGCATGAGGCTGCATTTACAAACGCCCAACCCCCGCCCTGGCCAAGACACATGATCCTAGCCAAGGCCAGTTAGTAGGCGCATGTCCAAACACAAAAAGACCCAATGACGCACAAGTGTCATTGTAGTGATCCTCTGTGTTTTCACACAAAAGACCTAATGACACATGTGTGTCAATGTACTGATCCTTTGTGTTAAACCAGCCCTGGCCAAGACACTTTGATCTTAGCCAAAAAAATTTTGTTGTTGTTGTTGTTCTGGTTCACTTTATTCTAGAAAAGATCCTTGACAGCAGTCATGTCACTCTTGTTTTTTTTTTTCATTGCACAAACTGGTATCTTCACTCATCTGCGAAGATGGTGATTGTCTGCTTTAGGTGGAAATTGACTTTCTTTCATTGCAACGGTCAGTTTTTTCCTCATGGCTTAGAGGAGGAAAAAAACCAAGTTCCAGCATGTTTGCTTTCAGTCTACTCTAAGAAATATCTGTCCACAGAAAATTGGATGTCACCATCGGTGCTTTAGAAGCACTATGTATTAAATAACTGTTTGGAAATAAACATAAATGTGCTAGCCTTGAAGTGTTGATTTATCTCGTATAGAGATGTCTTGTTGAAATGGTTTATCTCACAGATGTGCTATGTTCCGAAAAATATGAGAAATTATGAAAACAAAACAAAAAACGCAATCACAAACATGATTAATTAAACACAAGAGAAAATGGTAGTTTGCATTTTATTAAGTCAATGTGATATTTTTACATATTGGTTATATGAAACCAGAAATGTGCGATCTGTACAAATGAACTATGAGAATGTGGGTGTAAATTAAGAAATAACGGACTAAGACATTGTGGGTGAAAATAAAGCAATGATGTGCAAAACTGAATGAGGTAATCAAACGTTTGTCTGTGGGTGACAATTTCAGATTATGACTGAACATGAAATGTGTTCTAAAGCAACACACTAAAAACACATCTCAGAATTAGATTTGAAAAATCATAAATCGGAGTTTTCTCCTTATCCAGACAATTAGTTACTGCAAATTTTCTTTTGTCAGACGTTTTATAAACCCGAAGCCAGATAAAACAGTTTTAAGCAGGCAGTTATGAAACTTTTCAAACAAGCATGCACTCGCATTTACACAGACTAACACTATTTCACAAGTTAGTCGTCGTTTCCATCGCCATCCTCATCCCCATTTTCCTTGTCCCGAGACCTTGATCGAGAATGAGATCGTGATTCAGACTTCTTATTAGGACTTGCTGATCTACTCTTAGACCTTTTATCTTTACTTTCACTGCGAGATCGACTGCGACTCCTACTTCTAGAATTACTGGCACTGCGAGATCGACTGCGACGGTGACTTCTGGACCTGGATCTGCTGCGTGAGCGACTGTGCTTCCTTGGCTTGTCCTCAATAAGTCGTATCTTACGGCCATTAATCTCGGTCCCATCCAATTTTTCAATGGCATTTCTCAGGTCCGACGCTGTGGCAAATTCAATAATCCCTTCATTTCTATGCTTCTTGTGAGCATCAGCATAAGTAACCTCTCCAGCTTGGCGCATGTAATCTTTGAGGTCCTGCCAACTAACTCGGGACGACAGATTTTCAACGATCAGCCTGTGATCTGTTCTGGTGGGAGGCCCATACTTGTCCCGCCTACCAACACCACCACCACGACGTCCTCTAAAGCCGCGGTCACGAAATGAGTCGTCACTGCGCGGCCCTCGTGCAAGCTCTACACTCACTCTTTCACACACAGCTCTTTACCGTTGAGCTCATAGACTGCATCATCAGCATCTCTGTAGTCATCAAATTCAACGAAGCCGTAGCCATTTTTTAGCATGATGTCTCGAATTCGACCAAAGCCTCTGAAGAATCTTTCGATGTCTCTCTCTCGTGCATGATAAGATAAGCGACCAACGTACACTCTAGTGCCCATTAATGGAATATAAGTGTAGGTTGATTCTCCTTTACACAATATTAGGTAATTGCCTAATACTCGTAGCTAAACGCTCGTAAAAGCCGAGAAGCGATCCGAATATAGTGTGACTGTTAATAGTAAAAACTGTGAGTTTGGGTCAGTATTTAAAATAAAGATCCAGTGTAAAATTAAAGTTTAGAAATGTTGCATACAGTAGTAACAGACTGTTAGACCTTACTAAATGGGAGATAAAATGGTAACTTGTGGTTATTTTGGGCTAAGGGAGATAAATCTTTAATTATGCTCCTTTAAGTAAAAGAGAAGGATCCCGTTACACGCCAATTGAGGCATATTCGGAATATGGTGTTTGGCCCATATTTCCCTGAGCATCGGCACACTAGGGGTGATGTGGTCAGCACATCACGCCGGCCGCCTTAACCTTCCCAGAGTTGCTCTGGTACCCAATTCATGAAGCTGGGTCGACCCCGGAGCCGTATGCGGTCTAAAAAATCCCATCAAGGAAAGCTTGTGGATTTAATTTATAGATTGTCGGGTGTCGGAGATCATGTTTTTAGAAATTTGCATACGGTTATTATAGTTAACTTAGGGGAAGAAGAATCTATGACAGACTTACATAGCAAAAAGTGATGATTTATTATTACGTCCCTTGAGGATTTTGGGTGAATTGTTTTTCGGACCGGGCGAAGCGAAGCAAGTTTTGCACGGGATTTTTTTGTAGGATAAATTAAAAACCTTTGTACTGAAATAAGGGATCGAAACATTAAAGGGAGCAAACCAAATAATAAGATAGCAATGGAATATTATCATTGCCGACATACTCTGAAATTGCACCTGAATGGCTTAATAATAGCCTCCCGGGTTTACTTACTATTTCGTTTTATTTGTATTAAATTATTTAAGTAGTCAATAAAATCTTGTAAATAACTGTAATACAAGACGCAAATGCCACGGCAATTAAAACGTATATGTACTTGTTAAAATTTCACAAATTAATTTCATTTTAGGCATCACGAGTTCTTATTTTTATTGTCACCTGTAAATAAAATCATTACACATTATGAATCATCACCTCTACTGACCATTCCCGCTTTCATTGCCCAAACTGTTGACCATCTTCGTAAACCATATCTTCTTATTTCTCACTTTCATGCCCAAATTGAAGGTTTTGTAAATAATCGATGATGTTGTACAAATTCAGAACCCAATAAAGGTTGTTATAAAAAAAATTATATATATTTTCTCTCCCAAGTGTTAAAGTTACTTATATGGCGAGTGATGTTAGACAGTGTCACCCAGACAACATGCCACGATTGTGGTTACTTCTGTGATGACAGAAGATGGGCTGTTGTCGAGCTCTCTAATCACTTAGTACGCCATCATGATAGTAGTATAGCTGATTCAGCAAAATCCAGAGACAGTTTCTATGTTCAAGAAGTTGTACAAGTTGTCAAGTTTTACAAGACCATCGGGTATGAATAAACTGTTGTAGAATTTGTTGTGAGAAGAAATTAAGCCGCAGCTAGCCACAAGAAGTGGGAACCATAGACATTTTGGTAGAAATAGACAACTCTGGCGGTGTAGGCCAGTCTTATCACAGAGATACATCAGAGCGATTACACAAAGACATTGAAGTTAGAACTCTGACAAGATAAAAGTGTAACATAGCAAGTAGACGAGTGAACCGTGACAGTAAGGGTTACATGACAACAGTGGTTCTCAAGCCATTACTATTTTGACCCCAGAGTCAGTAGATGAAAATATAGAAGCAGTTACAGTGTCAAAAGGAATGTAAGGAGGATGCAATGACGATGTTTTAAAATTCTCATCGTGAAATAACGTTACTGTACAAAAGTTGTATGCCTCAAGTGGAAGGTTGGGCATATTTTCCCCTTCCAAATAGTTACTGAAATCAATAGATGAAAATAAACTTTTCACGTTTCATTTCACTGCTCTCGGCGTGAAGTTTGTTATCAGATTTAATCGTTAACTATCTGTTGTCCAGCTGATGTATTCGTCAGAAGTAGTTAACATCATCATCATCAACAACTACCTACTGTTAGGGCAGCGATTCGAACCCACTATACACACGCACTGTCACATAAGGTACAGACAGACACGTGGCTTTCTTCACAGATGCGCTGTCATTAGTTACAGCGTCGAGGAGCCAAACTAATGCAGATTTAGATGAACTAAGAGTAGAGTAGTCCTCTACAAAGTATGCCAGAAGTTCACAAGAATTGTAATACCGGGATCCCTTCTCATTGCAACGTCGCTGGCAATGAAGAGGCTGACAGCTTGGCAAAGGAAGGTGGAAAGCTACCTCAGCCTGACAAAGGCATAACTTATGAAGAGGCCAAGAATTTTATCAGGGGCATTGTCGTAAATTTATTTTGAGAGAAAGAGTCTTAGAAATAGTAGTCCGGTTTAGAGTGTAGAATGATGATGAAAAGCTCAGTGATAGAAATGTAGAGAGTAAATATGATGCTCCACAGAGTGCTGGAGGAGAGTAAAGACAGACTTATTTACGACAAATCGTTTCTCTCAATCTTCTCTTCCACTCTCCTGGTCAAACAATTATTTGCCAGTTTTCCAGACACACATCTGCGCTCACACCGATTTGGTGCTTCAAACACACAGACGACGTGGATACAACTATCTTAAACAAATAGGGGAAATTTTATGGGCTTTGGGTAGTCCAACACCGTAACGATTAAGTTTATGATGTTTATTAACCAAAAAGGAATCAACTCACAAACAAATATCAAGTGTTACATAAAATTATCATAGTACAGAAATGCAAATAACAAAGTAGGGAGGGGGTGAAGAAGATTGGTATCGACTAAGCCCGTCCCGCTTATTAGACAAAGATAAACCCAGTCCAAAGATAAATAGTTATCAGGAACGTAGGTAAGTTAACCTAACAGTAAAGTTAATTACTCTGAAAGAGGTGTTTCAAAATTAGGTATAGGTGGTAGAAAGAATCCATATACATGAACAAGGGGGTAAGCTTAAAAATTATCCTCATGGGTTACAAAAAAAAGATTAAAATTATCCTTGTCATTCAACGCCACGCGTGAGATACTACATTATATATTTTACCAGCTCAACAAAAATGAGCAAATGGTAATCTACAGACTCAGCACAAACCACAACATATTGAGATATCACCAGTTCAACAAGCTAAAGGTAGAAACTTTAGTTGACTGTAACTGCGGCACTGATAAAATGACCGTTGAACATCTGCAGCAAAAGTGCCCAACAGAAGAGGCACAGAAAAAGCACACATGTCCACTACCAGTACCATTCCTGGACAAACTCTATGAATGGATATACCAATTACCTTATGCACACTGACCACGTGCTTCTTTAGACATATTCAAGTTGGCATCTATGGGTGTACGAAGAAGAACGCGAAGACGTAGAAATAGAAGTTACTTGCACATTTCCCAATGGCCTCTGAGATAAAGATTTCATAACTTTTAACAAAAAGACAAAACAAAAAATTACAAAACATGCACGGATAATCACACACAACGCGCTCGCACACGACGAAAGTTGCACTTACAACAAAATTTAGCCGCTAAAAGGTAACATTAGTATAACTGCTATGTGAAGTAACATACGGTTTAAAGATCTCATATCCAGATATGATGATCTACTATTTGCACACCGATGAAGAAAGGGGACGATGGAAGGTCAACTAATATTATCACGCCATGTAGAAAAATCGATTTTCCATTCCCCAGACGATACTTTGACTTTTGACATGCTAGGTGAGCCGTTTACGATCTAAAAACAAAACAACCGGAAATATGTACAGTATTTTCGTGTCTCGCGAAAGTTATTGCAAGAGGCCACACAAAAATCTTGAACGCTTTGTATTATTTGTTCACAGGAAATTAGCCATTTAGGAAGTACGGATCTGTTTATGTGTTTCTACTTCTAGGGACTGCTGTCCCAAAACTGGGACGTTAATTAATGTCCCATTTACACCGCAATCCGTGACCAACTTGCAGTTTGTTCCCATGCAAGAAGCCATATCTGTTCTTGCACTGATGGTTTCTGAAGTAATCTGTTTTACATGATGAGATTGCTAGCCCCTTGCATATCGTAAAATTCCCCCCCCCCCCCCCTTTCCACCTTAACGAATTGTTTGAAGGATCAGTAAGCCTATTATGTCTTGTGTCTTCTCTGAGACCTCCAGGAACCACACGAGGCGCCCAACACTATAAAGGTAAAGTAAGGCTAGTCCCGTAGCAGAAACTTATATCTGTCGTCAGTTTTCTTCTCGTTTTTTTTTCCCTCTTACCCCGGAGATCTCAGAATAATGATGACTTGTGATGCTATTATTTAGTTTCCTCTGTATGTTATATGTTCTTCAGTTAGTCTAAATTCCATTGGCCACATTTATTGGCCATTAATGTTACCAGGGGAAACAAAATGACATCAGAACAATTGTAGGAACTAACTATGTCCTGCATCAAATACATATAATAATAGTAACCCCTTCAGTGATAACTGACTTTGTGAATGTGCCCCTGAGGTAACAGCCCTCGGCTGCTTATTTTCCATGTGTTCCTTTCGACGTTTTCTTTTCTCTTCTGCTTGTTGAGAGAGATTCTTTCGTCCAATCTGAGGTGGCGCCGTAAAGAGCATCGCTACGTGGTCCGATCGGCAGCTTCATCCTCCCAGGTTGCTGGATTTATGTCCAGTGCCCTCATATCTCTCTTGCACACATCTTTTAACCTCACCTGCGGTCACTCAACTGTTGCCGTCTGCCAATTGTCCGTAGAAGATATCTTTCGGGATACGACCATCTTCCATGCGGCGGACACGCCAGTGTAGTCTGCGCTGTCTAAGCAGTATATACATGCTTTTAAGGCCAGCACATCGACATTTGTCACTTTGTCCTTCCACGAAATACCAAGGATATGGCATAGACACCGTAGATGGAAGGTATTGAGCCTATATAGAGTACACGTAGAGACAGAGAATTAAGTGGGTTGACCATCTCACGAGAATGGAGTTTGATAAGTTACCACTATGCGCCTATAACAGTAGGCGATCTGGTTTCAGAGCACGGGGAAGACCAAGAGACAGATGGATAGGCAACATTACAGGCTCACAGCAGCCAGTTCGACACACCTGGCACAAGAATGCAAACTTCAGTGTTCCCCTACACTTCGCGGCACGAGGGGAATGAAAAAGTAAACAATTAAGTAAATACGGAGCATGGAGCAATTACTACAGTTGGTACCCTGAGCAAGCCCACACTAAAGCACTCATTCAGCAGTGGTCAGTTTGCGGAAATATGCTGGAGACTACTGTAAAAAAAAACAAGGCAAAGGTAATAAAGAATAAATAGAGACACAAAATGCGAGCCAGAGTATTTATCATTCATTCCTTCATAACCCTTCAACTTCCTATGGAGCATAGGCCTTCAACAAACCATGCCCAGTGCCATCAGCTCAAAGTCTGTAAATGTCTTCTCCATCCCCTCCCCTTCATATATGTCTTCAGTTCTCTTCTTCCCTGTGTTTCTTGGTCTTCCTTAAGTCCAGGTTTTTTAAGCTTTCGTGGTTAAAATTGTATTTTTACAAGATGGGGTAACTGGTCGTTTTTTACAACATGCATGGCAGAGAACAGTGTTACCATTCTTTATTGTACGTTCGGACACACTGGAGTATACCCAAATGAAAAGGTACTATGCTAACTTGTGTACTAGAAAAAACTACATCTTAGTACATCTTAGTACAGGTGAAGGAAAATCTGAGCTGATACTAAAATAAACAAGCCATACTAAAATAACCGTGGATAAACTAAGTACAACCAAATGTAAATTCATTTATGCACAGTAAACCTACAAAGTGTGCACATTTGTTCTGAACAGGACAGCTGTGCACAATGCCCAAGTTTGTTATACTAAATTCACATAAATGAAATTCAAGATATAACTGATATAATAAATTAACATAGATAACACTTGCCTGTGTCTGTTTCTAAATGCATATATATCTCTATACATCTCTAAGAGAGAGAGAGAGAGAGAGAGAGAGAGAGAGAGAGAGAGAGAGAAATAAAGATAGAGAGAGAGAGAGAGCAATCCAATTTTGCTTAAGAAGAAGCTTTTTTGATGGCCCCAGCTAAATGTCTTCTTTGGCTTTGTTAAAATAAAAATAAATAAATAAAAAAAACTCCCGTTAAGTCGAATTCTGATAACTAGAATTTTCGGATAAGTCGAAGTAATTTTTCTGTCCTAACTCAAATTTTGACAAGCATTAGTATAAGTTCTGCCTTCATCGCCTAAGTTGCACTACTACGTGGCCGTACATTATTTGTTTGTTTTTGTAAATTGTGAAAAGGCGATAGCAAGTTAATTATACGTCCACGCTTCTGTCAGTAGATTACAACGTCAGGCCGAATGAGCGAACACTGGTTCACCCCGCTTTACGAGAAAAAGGGCTTGCGTTAAATACTGACAGAAACTGGACTACGTGTTTGAAATCTGAAGATAAACAAAGAGTGAAACCCGAGGCATGTGAATAGTAAATAATAAACATAAAGCAGTATTTGGCAGGCACTCGTAGGAAAGAAGGAAGGAACACTAGACAACAGAAAGTCTCTATGTCAGGGGTAGTAACTCTTACATCGGCTTACTTGTCTTGCAACTGTTATCGCTCTTGGAATCCGTGTAAGAACTGCTAGCAGAAATCGCCCGAAACGCGCGATTCGAACGTTTTTACACTTGCTACTAGCAATTAACTTTACACTACATTTTAGACTTCGCTACATTATTTTTGAACGTTTGTCGGTTAGTTCCCTACAGAAACAGGGGATGCAGTTTTTTTTTTTTTTGGTAATGAAAGTTAGACATCAATTGTATTGTTTCCCTTAACATTAATTTTGGGCCAATATATCAATGGATTTCCTTTTTTTAAAAGGATTCAACGAGATCAGAGGTCGCATTTTTTTTTTTGCTTCGTCTACTTTTAGAGTCTTCTTTATCGCACACAGCACGAAACATCAGATGACATTCTACTTAGAAACTGTGGAGTTGTTGACCCACTGGCACTAAGGATGAAATACTGAGATGATCTTAAAAAAGCTTTCAAACATCAGGCTCATACCTTGAAATGGAAATTAGTTAGTGATGAAATTTACAATACAGCTTTAATTGCCATAGAAGATAAGGTTATTTCTATGGAAGGGGAAGAACTGCATACTCTTGGTCTCCCTCAAACTAACCGAAATAAAGGAGGTACAGTGGAAGAAACGGTTGGAGTAGACTAGATGTGCTAGAGGTGAAAGGTATTGTGGTGGACATGATTGGAGTAGATGTGCTGGAGGTGTGAGGTATGGTGGAGGACATGATTGAATTAGATGTGGACATGAGAGGTACAATGGAGAACATGATTGCAGTAGATATGCTGGAGGTGTGAGGTATGGTGGAGGACATGATTGCAGTAGATGTGATGTATAGTTGTCAGTTGGGGTCAATGTCCTGTGCCATCTATTCAAAGCTCTTCCATGTCTTGTTTATGCTGTTCGTGTCTGCCTCAGGTTCTTATCTTTTTGGTCTCCCTCTATTTTATTTACTCTGGGGCTTCCAGAACTGGGACTGACGTGTTATGCTATCAACTAGTTTTTTTCTTCATGCAAGTCTCCAACGCCAGCATTGTCCTCTCACCTTGTTTCATTGGTATTTGTCTAGCTCTTTCCATCAATTCTACATTAGTGATCTTGTCATAACATTTCCATTTTTCTATTCAGTGCAAGTATCCATTTATGAATGTATCATAGTGGTTGTCATTTTTGTTGTTCTCCATGTTTCAGAGTTATAAAACAAGACGGCCTTGACATGTGAGTTCAAAATTCTTATGTTTGTGTTGGACTAGATTTATTTTGATTTTCATTTATTTGCCAATGCACTGAAAGCACCTCTTGCCTGTTGTATTCTAATTTGTATATCATGGTCTGTTTCTCAAACTTAGCCTATACTGATGCCAAGATATATGAATGATCCCACATTTTATAGGGGTGCATCTCCCCCTAGTGCAATCTGGTTATGTTAGTCTAATTTAATCTCATAATTGTTGTCTTGTCTCTGAGTATTTTCAAACTTAGTTGCTGTGATCTATCTTCTTCTTCTTCTTTCGTTCCCGTGAAATATATTGTCTATATCTGCAATATTGTTTCTTGTATAAACTTCACTGTCTTTTGTAGTTCATACAGAGGTCCGTTTAGTTTTGCTTCCAGTGTTGTTTCTCTGGGCCAGTGGGTATGCCTCAATATATCATATTCGGGGCAGTCTTGAAGTATGTGCTCTGCAGTCTGGGGTGCCCGTCCACATGTACTTCTTCTTTTCTTCTTTGATCCTTAGCCGCCGACCGTCAATGCAGTCAGTGGCCATCATGCCTAGTGGCGTCTTGTAGGGCAACAACAAATTGATTCCACTTTGCTTGGTCGGCGGCCATCCTTCGTATAGTGCCCTAACTCTGGTTCATTCTTTGCATCTCAGCCTCCACAGTCCTCCGCCAGGTTGTTTTTGGTCGGCCTCTCTTTCGTTTTCCTTCAGGGGTCCAAAGCATAGCTGTTCTTGTGATGGCATCGGGGTCTCTTCTGAGGTCATGGCCAACCCAGCTCCAGCGTCTGCCAGCTATGATGGTGTGCATGTCCTCTTGCTTGCTCCGAGTAAGCAGATCTTGGTTGGTGATGGTATTCGGCCAAAAGATTCGGTGAATTTTTCTTAGGCATGTTGTGTGAAAAGAGGACAATTTCGACATTTCCTTCTCTGTAACTCTCTAGCATTCTGCACCATAGAGAAGCACAGAAAGCACACAGCTCTGATATAATCTTAATTTTGTGCTTGTGCTGTATTGAGAGGACTTCCAGATGTTGTTTAGGCTAAAAAAGGCTGTTCTTGCTTTATTCATTCTGATGATGTCTTTGCCTGCCCCGCCGTCTGGTGTTACTATGCATCCTAGGTATGTGAAGGTGTCTGTCTGTACCAGTTGCTGATTCCTTACTGATATGGGCTCAGGGTTGCTCACATTGAGCGTCATGACCTCTGACTTCTTTAAATTGATGTTCAAGCCCACCTGCTGGCTAAACTTATTAAGTCTATGTTTTTTCCTGAATGTGTTGATGTGAATGTGCTAGTAGTGCAATGTCATCTGCATATTCCTGATCTTCCAATGCAGAAAATGTAGTCCATCTTATTCCTCTTGGACTGCCCTCTGTTGTCTGGCGCATCACCCAGTCTATGACTGTCAAAAATAGAGGTCCACATGGCTAAATTGTCAATCTTAAATTTTTTATATATGTTGCTGCGGAGTCGGTTGTGACAATTTGTTCTGATCTGTTCATAGCTTGGTAGTCGTCCTGTGTTGATGTTGGTGGCTTTCTGATTGATTTGATCATCTTTTTCTTCTGATGGTACACTGTGATCTATCAATACCCTTTAGCTCCCCATGGAGCATAGGCCTTCAACAAACACATGCCAAGTCCTCCTGTTAAGTGCCATCCGCTCAAGTTCTTTTCAAGTTGTCCTCACCATTTCCACTTCTGTATCTTCTTCTTCTTCTTCGTTCGCCCTGAAAAGGACAGTGGTTGCGTTGTGTCTGTTTACAACGTAGCTGTGATATCTGCACCTTTCGGTCGACACATCCGACTTCTGCACGGCATTTTTTAGGACCGGGTTTGCCTTCCCATTTCGATCCACACTCGCTCAGCCAGCCTGCACAGCTGCAGACTGTTTCCAGGACCACCACGTGGAGGTGGAGTGCGGTCTTGACCAGCTCTGGTTCGCTGGTCCTAACGCAGGTAGTCAAGCTATGAGTCGCTGACTGCGGTCTCTATTGCTGCGTCTTGAGGTCCCAACTTCTGTATCTAACTCTCTTCTCCATGTGTTTTTTTGGTCTACCTCTGCCTCTCTTTATCTGGGGATTCCAGAACAAGGACTACCTTTTAATGCTATCAACAGTTGCTGTGATCTGCCATCACGTATTCTCATTTTATCTTGTATCTGGTTATGGCCATGGGACAGAACTTCTATTTTATAAACTACATCAATCAACAGAGCATAAATAACAAATATACTGTAAGAAACATAATTCTCTTCTCTTGACTTATTCACTTCTTTGTCAGCTTTAACCATTAGCTCATTAACCCAATTCAAAATAGCCATAGCTAACACAATGAAGATTGTGGGTACGAATGGACTTCTGCCACACTCTGCAACAGTGGTTCTTAACTTTTTAGTATTGAAATCCCTTGGGTTAGCCAATACAATCTTGATTACCCTCTTTACATTTCAAATAATAAAGTTTGAAAACGCATGAAAGAATAACAAAATCATATTTTATTGACACATTGACTAATGGACATTAAATTTTTCCTCAAAATGATGTGCAGTACTGATTCTAGTTCAATTTTTTCTGAACAAAATGGTAGACAAATTTCAAGAGTGTATGAAAATGTGCACAGTCATTTTGTTTTTACTATCACTGTACTCAACAAGTGATTACCTTTCTATATTCTAACTGTTTCCTTTTAACTAATTGAAAAATGTAGTTTCATAATAAACATAGATCACTTGAAAGAAATTTTGAAAATTATACAGTGCACATGATTTAAAAACAAAAAAAAATCATACATTTTATGTCTAATTATTAAATGGAAAATATAAAGTTAATACAGAAAATGGATGCAATTAACAGAAGACATACAGGAGGTTGCACTAGGAAAAAGCTAGCGCCAAACTCCATGTCCTGAAAATAACTGATACCTAAAGGGGCTTAGTCTTCACTTTAATAATATATCTGAATACAACATCTTGTATATTGCAATAAAATATAAGAGAAATGTGTTAATGCACAATAATACCACTTAATTAACATTACCTATGCCCTACAATTTCAGTGATGTTTAACATCAAGTCTGGATGACTCTAACTTCTCATAGTGACTAGAATTATGTGCCTGTAATGCTGTGTGTTAAACTGGCGCAATGTTTCTCAAACTTCTTGTTGTATTTTCTAAGTAGGTAGTCAAAGTATGTCTTGACCTCTCATGTGTTCTACAAGTTCTCTATACCGTAAAAGACACAGCAAACAAAAGCTAACAGATGTGCTGTGCCAATTATGTCAATAGACACATCAATTTGAAGTGCAAAGTCTGATTTTGTAAGCTCTGTAGAAACAAGTTCCTGAACGTTAGAAGACATCTTGATTCTTGATCTTGTAACTGTATCATGAAGTAATAAAGTTTTGATAAATTTTTTTTTTTTACTTCACCACCAAACATTATTCAAATGGACCACAGGCTAAATGAGTGCCTCTGCTGTAGTAGGTGCCTTCATTTGCTGTGCTATGATTTGTGCTACATGATTAGAAGCTCAATGTAGTTCCTGTGGGCCTCTGAAGAGGGTACCAGAACAACTCTGGGAAGGTTAAGGCGGCCGGCGTGATGCTGACCACATCACCCTTAGTGTGCCAATGGTCAAGAAAATATAGGCCTAACACTGTATTCCCAATATGCCTCAATAGGCGTGTAACGGGATCCTTTACCCCTCCCCCTTACCTTATGTCATACAAGGCGAACAATTTGAGGTTGTGCAAGGGGCTGGCAACCTCATCATGTAAAACAAATTGCCACAAAAACCCCTGCTGTAAGAGCAGGTAAATGCTCTGTGCAGGCTTCCTGCAGGATCAGCTGCAGTAGTGGTTCCATGCTCCATCAGGAGCGCAATGGAAAATGATGATGAAGATGAATGACTCAGCTATAGTAGGTGACTTCATTCACTATGCTATTATTTCAGCTGAATGATAAGAAGCAGTTTAAACTATATTTATTACTCTTGTAAAAATAGCTTACTTGTTTTGTTTATTCTTCAACTAACTTTTGAAATAGTTCAAATCTTTATTCCCGAGATGTGAATGTTTAGTGGTAAAATGTCTTTTCAATTTACTAGAAACCATGGCTTTGTTCGAAAGCTTGTCACTACACACAATATATATTGGCAGATGACAATCTTTCACTCTAGACCAGGATAATCTCAGATTTAAATAGCTATCTTCATGTTGTTGAAATTTAGACTTTAGAAATTTTACTCAGTCTTGGCGTGACCTCGTCCTAACTGGAGTTTTCATTACTGCAAACACTAGCTTTTTTGTCACTGTCACTCTTTTGACTGTCACGTTTTCTTGTAATAAATCTATACATTTTAGGGCAGCTATGTTGAGTAAACTTTTAAAGTGGCAAATGGAATGTTCTAAATATTCTACACAGTTAACAAATCAAACACAAGCAAAAAACTACACACTGATCACTATTTTCATTATAAACTGATGCAATGTGAGGGGTTACGCATCATCTCAATTTCCTCCAACTTACCACCTTTTGTTATGATATACAGCCTAATTAGGTCAGAACAGTTCAAACAATGGTACCAACTGATTATTGACTAGACTACAAGGTCTTTTATATTTGGACATGAGCCCTAATATAACCGAAGGACCATGTGTCTAGGTTGATCGATGCATGTCTCACCAAAATGAGGCGACATTCTTTTTCTTTTTTTTTAAAATATTTAAAAATCATTCATGACCACTGAACACTGTTTATGTACTTGTACTTATGAGATGTCCTGAAATTTTGAGTAAACCCATTTCTGTTCCAATCAGTTGATAGTTCAAACTACTGTTGAATAAATTCAAGCTGTAAGATCAGTTTTATTTAAGAGGATCGTGAAGAAACATATCTTGGGTAGTAAATTTACAAAATTTTCATGGCCCACTTAAGGCATGGCGGCACACAAGTTTGAAACGGCACATTGTCTGAGAAACATTGGACTAGTATATTAAATTTAGCCAAATGAGCTGGAAATATGAATGTTAATTTACTGAGATCAAAGTGCCCAAGAATACTAACAAATGTGTTAATAAATTATGGCCAAGGTTTTAAGAAATTTGTGTTTGAAGATGTATTCTTGTTGAACCAGATGGTTTAATTTTAATCTATAATGATCAGTTTACAAACCTGCATACACTTCTGTCTTAAGAAATTATTCTTTTCTACATATTTTCATGTTGATATGTAACGTTCAGACCTAAGGGTCTTTTGTATTTGGACATGCGCCCTAATACAACCGACTAGGTTGAACGGGACGCGCCTCGCCAAAACTTTATTTTAAAAAAAAAAAAATATGTTGATATGTATTTCAGGGCTGTTTGAATTATCATACACATTTTAAAACTCCACACAAAGCTAGAGCACATGATTACAGATAACATAAACAATGTACATATAACTGAAGTATAAAAGACACACTAGAAGTAGACAGACTGCTATGGTATTACCTAGCAGCATTTAAACCAGCATCTCAGGAAGATCACAACAAAAACAAAAAAGCAGAAACCCATGTGCTCACAGCTGCAGGCGACTTAAGTCACCTGCGGATATCTTCATTTTCTAGCATTAGTTTTAAACTTATCTGGGAGAGAGTTAGCTTCCGTTTCCGATCTTTATTTAGTAACGGGTGTATTCGCGTTTGTTAACCCGCTCAACGTTTAGGGACAAACAGCTTTATTATGGCTGTATACTTTAGACCAATCTCCCTGCCACGTGCTGTTGTCGGAGTGGTATAATGAGCTAAGAGCTCTGGATTAAAGACAAATCCTGTTCCCAGCTGAAGATTGTCTTCGCTACCTGGGAACATAAGGTATTTCTTGCACCTTTTCCGATCTCTCGAGCTATATGCTCCTGAGATGACAACTTGCTGTTATAAAAGACCAAGGCTGGTTGCCCCTCCTACATACCGTGAAAACTCGCTGTGGAACAAACAACACAACAGCTATATAACATGTCAAAAGTTACACATCTCAAACACTAACCTCCCTTCTCCCTTTAAATCAATTATAGCTCCCTTTCTCTATTACTGCTATGCACAACGATACAAAATATTTATGCCTCAAAAGGTCAACCTCCCGGCAATCCCCTCTCTCTCCCGTTTCCAAAGTAAACATCGGCTGACCCAGATCCTTTTGTTCTGCATGACTAGCCCCGTGTCACAACAATTTTTCACTGAGGAAATACCTTTCCGAAAATACTTGGGCTACTTTTCTCACTGACCCTTGGGGTACATTTATCAATACAAAATTAAATCTAGGCAGGCTGGAACCCGTCTCAGAAAACACTTCCCTTATCAAAATAAAATCTACATCTCTTGAAAATAAAAGGAAAATCCCATAACAGAAATATAGATTACATCACGTGTCTTCTGCCTATACAACAATAAAAATGCACAATAAATAATGTACGCCAAAATTATGCTAGCGTATTTAAACTGCAATTAAACTATAAACAATCGAAGTTATCAATGTATCCCCCTGTAGTTAAATACACGTGTTCCTGTGTTCAACATAATGTTAACTTCACCCTTCTCTGGGTAACATTCCTGAATTAAAACTCAATACAATAACCGTGCCCACGTGCTTAAAATTTACAAAATCCCGCTCCCGTTTATATACAGAAGTTTATCATAAATCAAAGATGCGGGTTTTTCCTACCAACCTTCTTTAAAAAATCTAGACCTTCTTTTAAATATTACGGAGCTCACATTAAATGTCTCAAAATCTTTACACACTCCTAGCTACGGCTATTATCCTATAAAGAATTCTCTGCACCTCTTACATTAAATACTTTCTCTGAGATCGTAATTGATGGCCCTTCGGTTTAAGAACTAAATTAAAACCTCCTGAGGAAAGCTTATACTTTAACCGGCTAGTCTCTATTAGAAGCGAATTACAAGTACCACGCTAAATAGTTATGGCTTACCCAATAGATCAAATTTCTCACTGAAGAGCAAGTGCTATGACGTAGATTCTCACGGCTGAATATTCTTCGGACAAAAGGGACCCACAATTAATTTCCTCCAGTATTTATTACAGACAACAAGGCCAGATACGTCATCGCTGGCGTTCCTCTCCGACCAATGAAATTCCTACAAAATTAAACAACCGAGCCTCCGCCAATAGATTTGAACCCAACGCGTGAGTCATAAGATACAGACCGCGTGTCCAAAAAAATTGCGTCACGTTACGCGACGACCGCGATTCTTTTTAACAAAGAAAAAGAGATTCCCTGATTGCGATTATCTAGCGAAAAGAACTGGTGAAAATCTAATATAACTCCCCTGTAGTTCCTATTAAAACCACAATTTTTAGACCTACAGAAAAAGACCAAACTCGATATATTTCAAGGAGAAGAAACATGGCAAACACATATAGTTACAAAGGGAAGAAGACTGGTGCAAACTCAAATAGAAGAACGGAATCGAGCCTGTTGAAAAATAAAACCACAGCACTGCATCACAATCTGGAAGGAATTATTCACCATACATAGACATAAAAAGAGGTGTCAGACAAGGTTGTGTGCTGTCCCCCTGCCTATTTAATTTATACACCGAAAAAATTTTCAAACAGATACAGGAAATACCAGGAATGAACATCAGTGGAAGGTCAATAAACAACCTTAGATATGCATATGATACAGTGTTGTTAGCTGAAAGCGAACAGGAGTTACGAGAACTAGTGAAGCAAGTGAACAGTTTAAGTCATGAATATGGACTGGACATTAATATTGAGAAAACAAAAACTATGATAATTAGCAAAACAGATGATAAGCCCACATTAAAGATAAGCATAAATGGGAAAATCCTGGAACAAGTCAAGAGCTACTCATATCTTGGTCATATAATAACAGAAGATGGCAGATGTGAAACAAAATCAAGAAGAGAATAGGAATGGCCAAAGCTACATTCAACAACATGAAACAAATACTGACATCTAAACAGTTGATCTTACAAATTAAAACTAAGAATCATAAAGTGTCATATATATTCTGCATTACTGTTTGGTTTAGAAACTTGGACGATGAATAAGCAATTGGAAGAAAGAATTGAGGCTCTTGAAATGTGGATATATAGAAGAATGGGGCGTATCTCATGGAAAGAGAAGAAAACAAATAAGGAGGTCCTATAAAATCTAGGTATGAAAAGAGAACTAATGAGGGAGATCAAAGTTCGGCAGCTAAAATACTTTGGCCACATAAAAAGGCATAACACCTTGCAGAAGACCATAACAGAAGGGAGAGTTGAAGGCAAACGTCAAGGGGAAGACAGCGCTATAAGTGGGAAGATTCTTCTTCTTCCTCGTTCGCCTTCAGACTTCCACATTTATGACTCTAATAAAGGCAGTAGACAACTCAAGGTTCCCAACATCTCCAAACAGTTTTTCGTTGACAGAAGTGGGTTGTTGCCATATGCTACTCCGTTCATTACTGTAGGTTGGGCAGTACTGCAGTAGGTGTTCCACCGTCATCGGGCTGGTACCGCAGGTGCAGAGATATGTTGCACCAATTTTGTATTTGTGGTATAGATGGTATCTCAATCTGTTGTGTCCAGTGCATAGCCAAAAAATTATGACCTGTTCTTTCCTGGATAGTTGATGATATGCATCATTTTTCAAATGGCCCGGGAGCTCTCTTTCCCATTTGGACTTGAATGTAGCCTTTATAGTTGTCGCAGAGATTATGATCAATAAATTTTCTCTATATTCTCTTCTTTTTTTTTCTACCCGTGTCCTCTATTTTATTATCACTCTTTACCCTTTTCCTGTATTTTTCGCATTTGTTCGTTTGCGAAAAATATTTTCTTTTCCATTCTCACTTTTCCGCTTTCTTTCTCATACTGGGATATGCATTTCTATTATGTAAGACGTCAGCCACTTAGGTAGACGAGAAATTGTGAATATGCATCTATCTCAGACATACGAGCAGACTTTTGTCTGCCCTTTCCGCTGACACGCGCGTTTTCTTCGGCTGAGCGCTCAGGTGAGGCGCGATAACCGACATCTCCACGGCGCAGTATGAGACATTTGTCTGGCAATTCCATCTGACATGGCACTCACTGTTGGCCCTGGTCAGCGTGAGGTGTGAAGATGAGAAGTGTCAGTTATGGCATGCGTCTAGTTAATGGGAGGTGTTAGAGAGAGAGAAGGGGTGAGACCTGCACTATTGCGTGGTTTTGGAAATAGTGGGATCTTTTGTTTGTTTCATAGATATTAACCTGAGTTTGAAACTTTATTTCACTCATTCTCCAAGTACAGTAGACGTGGTCACTTCATTCTAGATACTTAAACTTATAAGTGAAATCTCTTAGTTTCGTTGTGATACCGTAGTTCTGTGTTGAGGTAAATATTATATTTAATATATCTAGATTTTGCGAGTGATTAAGTGTTAAATCGCCTATTTTATCCTACTAGTTTCTTTTGTGCAGATTGATTAATTTATAAGTCTGTTATATTCTCTAGCTGATGAGTTACAGTGGAAAACAGAATAAATTATAATTTCTAGCTTAAAATCATGTAGCTATAATGAATTTAATTTAACTGCTAAATAATCAGACGAGAATAATTTTTCTAAACTAACTTATAAATGCTAGATGCCTCATGAGTGTTGACGGAATACGTATGTATTCCTAATTCATGATGATTGATTTTTATATATAACTTATTTCACGGGACAGTTTAAACTTCAAGTCAAGCTCTATGCTTGCAGTTCAAAATGTAAGTTATATTGAGTACATAATATGTAAAATATTTCATATGTGTTTTTTCTTTATTCAGTGAATACTGGGGTAACCCAAACTTTGCCGGCGTTTAGTACAGAGACAAACCTGTGAAAAACATAAACATTTTATATCTTTAACCACGTGGGTTTTTTCAAGTAACACCTGTCTGACAGGGCGTGTGCCTTCAGAGATAGACAGAATACCAATCCCACTAACTGGTTTTTTTTAAAGAATAAATGCTTATACTGGGCCTTTGAGCCAGATCATATTTCTTCACAAACTCTAATGTACATGCTGCCTTGTGGCGAGAATAATTACAGAAAAAACATTAACTTTTCTGACATTATCTGACCAAGTGTGGGGTGAACCAAGATTATCTGTCGAGAGAAGTTGTCCACCGGTCATCTTCCTAATTAAGGGAAACCTCGTGTTCTGACACTGTGTGCCCGCTGAAACCCTAACTCTTACCTCGTGCATAAGTGACATTAACTTAAATCTCTAAAGAAAGAACGATCGCCTGAAGAGGACGCTCCCCGGACACGGTGAATGAAACCAATATCTGCAGAGCTGGGTATCCACTTCATCCACAGATAGACAGATTAAACGAAGTGTACACTAAGGCTTCGCCAGACGGCGAACCACAGCACGATTGTAGGTAAGGTTGTGAGTCAGGGCCCTGATGAAAGAACCGAGTGAAAGTAGACTGAAGGATGTTCTTCGTTTGATTCACTCACTTTGTAACTTTCCTTATGCAAGATTTGTTGCTAAACTATATTTTTCCTTAGAATAGATACTGCTATCAAAGTCAGTTCATACCTTCAAAAGGGGAAAATATTAGACCCAAATCCTATGTATCTGTGACTCTTTGGGCTATCATCGTTCTCCTAACGGGACTGTAGGCTAAACATCGAGGGAAGATCATAACTGTGGGTCTATCATTTCTTGTAGAAATTCCTTGATTTTTATGACTATTTGTATATGCTTTGATGTAATTTTATGTGTTGTGATGGGATTTTAGATGATAATTAAAACTGCCCTTAAACTAAATCAGCGTGTTGGTCAGCTCGTTCTAGAATATCTATATAATCATCAGTTATAGTTTTCCCACGTCTGTACGTCTAACTATCGTCTTGTATGTGCGTGCACGTGAGTGGATAGAATATATATATGTAATATATATATATATGTGTTTAGACTGTCTGACTCCTCTAAATCTGTCGTAGAAGATAGGTGAAAGAGAGAAGATTTCTCAATTTCAGAGACAGCCTCTATCACAGTCTACCATCTCACTCGTGGAAATCTATTGCTATTACTATCTCTCACTGTGACTATCACTTATTCTAATCTATTCAGAAGGGACCAACCCAAGTCTTAATTCCCCTATCACAAATCTACGACAATAGTAGTCTTTACCATTGCATAAGTTGTCTCTATATCATTTTGTTGTAAGGCACCTCCTTCCTTAGCAAGTCTGTCTGCCTCCTCATTTCCTGGTATGTTGCAATGGGCTGGTATCCACTGGATAGTGCACTTGTTGAAGCATTTGGCCAGTCTTTCAAGGGAGATTATCAGATCTTTCAATCCTTTAGTTTGGTGGCTCTTCAGCGCTGATATTACTGAGAGGGCATCTGTAAAGATTACTATCTGTTTTTCTGCCTGTGCTTCGCATTCAATAAGAGTTTCAGCTGCCTGTTTCAGGGCTTCTGCTTCAGCACTGAAGTTATTGCAGTATTTGCCAGTGGCAATTGCCATAGAGTGGATTCTATTCTTTAATTTTATGAGTATGCCGGCACCCCCATTTTCAACTGCATTTTTTGCTGAGCCATCAGTATATGCATGTGTCCAAAGCTTTGCTGGAAAATTTTGGTCAATATACTTGGTTGCTATACACTTTCTTTGTGTTTCTGTCGGTGTTCCCTTACTTTCAATGCCTGGAATATCAGATTTTAAATCAGGAAAGCATCTTATTTTCCACAGTGGGATAGTTGAGCTTGTTTGGATTTTCTTTGCAACTGAGCTTGCTAGCATGGTATTTTTGCTAATTTTTTCTTTTGCTTGTGCTACAAAGTTGGTTCGCTTGAGCCTGCCTCTTCCTAGCCTATTCATTCTTTGGAACATGGGGTGTCCTTCGAGTCTCTTAAATTTTTCAGCTTGTTGTAGGACTCTGCTGTCACGTCTATCCTCCATTGGCTGTAGCCCTATAATGTTTTGCATATGGTTGATTTGTGTGGACTTTAGGGCCCCTGTTATAATACGTGCTGCTTGGTTTTGGAGTCTGTTTACTCTGTCAAAATTTGACTTTGCTGCCATCGACCAAGCTGTGACGCCGTATTCCATAGCAGGTCTGACTCTGCCTGTGTACAGCTTTTTGAGGATATTCTCATCAGCACCCCATGTGGTACCAGCTAACTTTTTCATGATGGCCATGCGAAGTTTTGCCCTTAGCTGTATTTTGTTTATCTGAAGTGGGAAGATAACATCAAGAGATGGATAGGAAAGAGTCTATCAGAGTGCACCACCAAGACAAGAGACAGAAGACGTTGGAGATCCACTACAGCCAACCTTCATTGTGGAGATGGCAGCTGATGATGATGATGAGTCTCAGCTAATAGAAGAGATATAATAAAGAACATACAGACAAATGAATATGGAGATGGACACTTAGATCAACTCAATGCAATTTAGTTATTTATAGATTTGTCTTTTTTTCGAAACTCATGGAATATTAACCTGTAAGATTTGATTGTACTGAAAAGGATATTTTCTTGTTGAGTAAGTATTATTTCTGATTTATGTTGCTTTTCTGTGTGTGATATTTTTCAAAGTTGTCGGTTTTGGGTGTAAATTTACAGTATGTCCAGATGAGTTGGGGAAACCAAACATCAGCAACTTAAATATCAACACTATGGTTCCACATCTCCTTATCTTACACTACCTCGAGCTATCATCCTGCTTCTCATCAATGACATTTTCAACAATGTCTTCGTTACTGTAATCACAATGAAGTCTAAATATCTATCCTCTTGAAAATCTTGGACATTACTGACAGTGAAGCATCGCTTGTTAAAACCACCGAGGAATTTGAGTTCTAGGAGCAGCAATGCAGTTTGGTCTATGCAAGGTAAAAGTAATATCACAGAAGATACTACCACAGGGTAGTGAAGTGTTAGAGATGTCACTTAAACTAAGCCTCAGCTTCATGATGTAGGATGACGTTTTCCGTTCCTAGGTGCCATTGCCTCCCCTAACTCATGAACTGAGTCACTGGCCTTCGTAAGCTAGTCTATAAGCCAAATGTGTGACAATAGTGAGAAAAACCCTATCTTTGTTGGAGGATATTGTAAATATTTTTGACAGAATCAGGCACTAATAATATCACAAAGAAGTAAGTGATTAATTTACATTCTTGCCATTGAAAATTACAAAAAGGAATCTTGTCATAAAAAATGCTGTTTCTGTTTTCAGGGATATGAGATTTCAAACCCAACATTTTTTTTAGGTTGAATTTCATGGACATAGGACAGAAAATGGTTAATCCTGATTCTCAGAAAACACTCCACAAGCAATTACAATCAGCTTTGGCAAGAGTGCAAACATCACTACATAACAATGAGTTGAATAACAAAATACTCAAGCACAAATGAATCAATAACAACATCAAATATCTGTCTTAGTGTAGATAAATAACTTCCAAAATCTGCATAAACATAGAACAAAGTAATTCCATAATAGATTAATTAAAAACAAAAAACAAACTACACATGAAAATACATGATATGATGTCACAAAATCAATCAAATGCAGCAATTATCAAACTAGGGAAGTCTTGAAAACTAATGACATTGTAGAAAATACTGATTTTGCAATTTTGTCAAAACCAGACAATTCTGTTCACTTTTTGTCTACTAGCTTTTATCAATTAAATTGAACAATACATTTAACTCTGAATTTAGTAGGAGTAACACGAAGTAAAATGTATGAATGCACAATCTTGTTTGTTTTTTCTTTAGTAGCTGATATTACAGACATACCAACCGTTATTTCATTTAACACTAAGTCCTCATTGAAAAAATAACATCATTTCACATTTTTCCTCACTGAAACTATAGTTTAATTTCAACACATTTTTCCTCACTGAAAACATAATTTAATTTCAACACTCCTTCTCACTGAAAACATAATTTTATTTCAACATCTTTTTCTCACTGAAAACATATCATTTCATCATTTTTCTCACTGAAAACATAATATCATTTCAACATTTTTTCTCACTGAAAACATAATTTCATTTCAACACCTCTTACCCACTGCAGACCTAACTTCATATCAATGCTACTTCCTCACTGAAAACTTTATTTCACTTTAAACACTTCTTCCTCACTAAAAACTTAACTTTATTTCAACACTTCTTCCTCACTGAAAACATTGCATCAATACTTCTTAATCAGTGAAAACATAATTTTATTTTAACACTTCCTCACTGAAAACATAATTTCATTTCGATGCTTCCTCACTGAAGACATAATTTCATTTCCATACTTCCTCACTGAAAACGTAATCTTATTTTGAAACTTCCTTGCTAAAAACATAATATTAATACTTCTTAATCACTGAAAACATAATTTCATTTTGACACTTCCTCGCTGAAAACAATTTCATTTCGACACTTTTTCACTGACGACATTTTAAAATGTCTTCTGTGAAATAAAAGTATCTCAGTACCTTCATGAACCCAACACCTGGCACATTCTGTGGGTTGGAATGAGGTTATGATCTGCTAATGAATGACTGTTCTCATATTACCAACAAACATACACACAGATACACACACAAATACATAAGTAACTTGAACATGTTTTACAAAGAAAAGTTCTGAATCTAATTATATAAATGTTTTCAACTTGTTTATGTAATAGGTGTCAAAAGTTGTTCTTACTGTGATTTCACATTTTAAGCAGACAAAGTTACTGAAGGAATACAACAATAAAATATATAAGAAATATTTTAGTTAACCACTATTTCAGACAGTTTGTGCCATGTGCAATGGATGTAACATCAGTTCAAATGTGGCACCCTTCAAGTTTGCTCCTCTCAAGTTTGCTTCTTGAAGATCACATCCGGTCAGATCACAATTCTGTCAATAAAATAAAATGGACACAACATTTCAGACGGCTTTAACTGTTTCATATAATTTAAGAAAAGATTTTGCCATACCAACATGGACACATGGTCTGTGAAGTTCGCGGTTGGGGGGATCAAAGGACACACAAAGAATAGTTTTTAACAATGGAATATCAGAACTAAAAGTCAATGGAAAAATATTAACAAATGTAGATATACAGACAACACAGTATTGTCGACTGAAAGTGCACGAGAACTGCAAGAATGAGTAAAACCAAGACATAACACAAAGCTGTGAATATACTGATTGGATGTTCTAATTTAGATAAGAAGAATTTAGACAATTAACAGAAAATAGAAACTTATCAATAAACATAAATCAAAAACTTTTGGCATGAACAAGAGTCAATAACAGAAGTGATTAAACAACACTAGGGACAGAAAGCCATGCAGAGACGAGATCACTTCAGCCAGTCAGCAACAAGTAGATGAAACACAAACTGGCAAATACTAGAACAAGTGAAAAGTTTCTTATATTGAACATTATAATGGAGAAAGAAGTAAGAGGAATGTCAAGAAAGAAGGCTGAATATGGTGCACTTTCAACAATATGAAAAACAAGTTTTGTTTTTTTAAATCATGGAAACTAAAAATAATCAGTGTCTTGTATATTTGTTCTACTGTATGGTGTCTAAAATGTGAACACTGGACAAACAAATGTGATATAAAACTACTGAAGAATGGATAGCGTTTCACGAAAACTGAAACCAAGATGGAGGTAAGGGAGACACTAGGAATGAAAATAAAAACGAATTTAGTAAAACTAGACAATTAAGTACTAAAATATTTTATAATGATTAAAGTTAATTTTCATTATACCGCCTCACCTCTAAGTCTGCTCCAGCAAGAACTGCTCCTCGAAGATCACAGTTTTGTAAGTTTGCATTTTTCAGTGTGGCCACCCTCAAATTTACCCCTGCCATGTGACTGCTCCCTAAGTCCACATTCTTCATGAGAGCACCTGCCAAGCCAAAGAAGAAATGCAGCCATATTCACAAAGCTGTAATTCATAACTCAAAACTTTAAATTTAAACTGCATGTCTAGATCATCAAGATCTCTTATATAATGGGAATGACAAGCTATAAGGCTAAGATCAATGCAATATATGCCATATTTATTATCAACATAAGACAAACTGGCATATTAATAATTAAAGCAATACAATCTGGCCTGTGATAAAAACACATTCCAGATGAACGTACGAGTAATATGGATTTTTTAAAACTGACATCTGAACCATCACAAAATGTGACCTTTTACACAGAGCCAAATGAGAACATGCTCAGCAGCAACAAAGGAATCGAAGTGGAGATGGATTGGTCATTAACTAAGAAAACTATTTTCGATGTGGGTCATCCGGCACCAACACAGAGCCTAGTGTGAAGGAGAAAGGCGGGAAGGCTAAGAAATATACAGAGTGAGAGAGAGACATTACAAAATAACTAAAATGAAAGATAACCTAAACAGACATGAAGAAGGTAGGAGAGAGATACGACTGTGGTCAATAGCATGTGATATAAGGCAGCTAAACATTGACAATATAAGGCAGACAACCATTGACAGACTGACTGATTACAGCTGTTTAAACAAAACAGAAGAGATTGGTTTTTTTACAGCAATCTAACAACAGCTTCATTGGGCATTGTCTATTTTGCCAGTTAATATTTGTTCTTTTTCATTTTACCTGATATGTCAATTTTGTTTAACATGTTACTAGTTTCTGTTTATTATACTTTACATATGTTATTTAACATCGCACACCTGCTGTGTTTTTTTATGGTTGACTATAAAAAATAAAATCTCAGATTCAAATAAATGGTGTAAGACTAATTTCAGACCGCCAAAATGATAAAGTTTACAACCAGGAAAAACATACACAAGAACTCAAGGATAACATTCATTAAACAGTGCACATAACCTAAAACACACAGAGATGGAACAATACAATTTACCCTCCATATTAGCCCTGCTCCCAGCTGGATCTTCAAAGTAACAACCTCTCATGGAGGTGCCCTCTAAATTGGCACACAACATTTTTACACCAAGGAGATTCGCAGACTGGATGAGAAAAAAATATATATTAGTAGATATTAAATTATATGGCCTTTTTTAAAAATATATCAACAAATGTAATGTACGCTGAATGTTCCTTTTTTGTTTCCCTTGAATTATCTGTCCTTGATTATCTTTGCTCTAAAAGCAACCTTCTTTCATTCTACAGTGTTCTTAACTGTCTTTCTATGATTATTTCTCTCTTTAAAAACTTCTTGCAGTTCCAAAATAACATGTCTATACATATCCAAAATAACATGTCTATACATATCCAAAATAACATATCTATACATATCCAAAATAACATATCTATACATATCCAAAATAACATGTCTATACTTATACCAGACCACAGGGTCTTTTATATTTGGACATGCGCCCTAAAATAACCAATGGACATTGTGTCTAGGCTGAATATATTCCATGCATGCCCAAATGAGGCAAAACTTCTAAATTATATATATATATATATATATATATATATATATATATATATATATATATATATATATATATATATATATATATATATATATATATATATATATATATATATATATGCATACTCCTTATGGCCATCCTCAAGGTCTGGTTGCTTCTACATGGTTTAGCTTTTTTTTTTTTTTTTAGTTTTCCTATCTTTTTGCATTGCCTAATCATTTCATCATCATTTTCTCTTGTGCTCCTTATGGAGCATGGAGCTTTCACTGTAGCTAATCTCACTGCAGGAAGCCTGCACCAAACATGAACATGCTCTTGTTTTACAAGATGAGATTGATAACCTAATCATCTCTATTTGCTATTATGATGTCAGTTATTATAGAAGATCAATAAATTAAATGCAACTGTTTACAGAGATCTGTTCAGACCAATGTTAATCAGTCAATCAACTCCATCAGTCTCACCTATGTCCCAGTCTTGACATATGGATGCGAGTCATGGGGAATGACTACAACCCACAAAAGTCAGATCCAAAACTCAGAAATGAGGTATCTGAGGAAGGTGCTTGAAGTAACAAGTAGAGACATGGTCCGCAACCAGATGATAAAAAAAACCCACCCCTGCAGACTCAAGTAGAACAGTCCCAACTAAGTTGGTTTGGCCATTTCTGCAGAATGGGAGAAGATCGGTTGCCAAGACAGGTATGGTAGAACAACATTAGACAATCTCTGAACCGAGGACTAGAATGGAACCAGGCCAGGAGGAAGACAGCCGATAGGATAGTATGGCGATCTCTCTTCCAAACCTCTACACCTAATGGTAGAAGAGGAACGACTAAGTAAGTAAGTAACCAAACTTTCAGTATCTGGCTTTCATCAGGCCACATCGTACAACTCTCTTGCAAGGGATCTTTTGGGCTCAAGCTGGTGGTTACTACAAATGTCATTTTCGTAACATCTTTTTTTCTGAGCAGTTCTAAACAACAAAACCTGGAAGGCAAGTCATATCATCTTTGCATGACCTTTCCCGAGGGACCTGTTTAGCCTGGCTGAGTTTCCCAGGAGAGTAAAGCTCCCTCTGACATAGCTTATGGCATCAATAAGACATGCAAGCTGTACCACCACTATTAGTTCAGATGAAACCGCATGCCCATGGTTTATTTGGGGGTTTCTTTTTGCTAGTGGAAAAAATGAGTCCGTGAAATTTTTTTCTCCAAGAAGTCTACTGACAAACTTGTGAACTTCTAGGAGTTTGTTCTGGTGAAAATTAACAAAGTTGTGAAACCTTCCTGCAACTTCCTTATAATGACTGCTGACATTTCTGCTCAAATATGTGTTCAGCATGAAAGTTGTGTCATCAGATAAAATGAGCTAATTAATTAATGAAACACTTACGTCTATTTTAGCACTTCTCATGTCAGCTCTTTCAAAGTTACAGAATGAGAGGTTTGCCCCAGCAAGATCTGCATGTTTTAAAATGGCATACTTGAAGTTAATGTATCTCAGATCCAGTTTGGACAGGTTAGCTCCTGTGAAATTCATACCCTGTAGAAAAACAGACTTGATCAATTTAATACCAATTTTCATTAAAATCAATCAATTCTACTAAAGTTATTTATAACTGCCCCTTAAAGTATTTCTGTAACTCTTAGAATATTTACTACTTGTTTAGTTTTCTCTTTCACTCTCTTGATCATCATATTTCTGAAGCATAATTATGATAGCTGTTTAGCATGACCCACAAGGCCAGTCTTCTGTGCATCACTTTTTTTTAAAAAAAACCTATCATTTTCATATCTCATCTTCAGCTGTTTTTTTTTTTTACATCATCCTCTGGTTCATTTTTGTAACTACATATACAAAACAGTTTATTGCTATCATAATATGTCAATTACAAACCTGCTTCGCAATGTAGTTATACTCAGATATGTAGGCATCAATTAATCAACAACAACAAAATGCACATAACATTATAATTAACCTGACGTAGAAGTTACTTATCTTTTATGAATGAATAGTTTTTTCCTATATTGGACATTAGTATGTCACTGGATACAAGGCAGCAAAGTCCCTCAGATGTGTTTCTTCATGGATTTATTTTCTATGTCCACCTATTGAAATCCTGCTCTTCTTAGATTTTTCTCTGTCACTATTCTGCATGTTCTCCCAGGTCTTCCATTTCTTCAATTTCTCTAAGGGTCCCATGTGATTATAATGGTATAAAATACTCCAGACTCCCTGAATGACTGCAATTAACATCCATTTCTTTCTTTATCCTGAATATCTATGGATTCATTTCTGTTTGCTTCCACATACTTCATTCCTGTTTGCTTCCACATACTTCATTCCTCATTTAGTCCTGCTACTTAATGTTAAAATAATTTTTCTTAGGCAGCTACATGCAAACACAGGTAAATTAGTACTGTGGAAAAATAATACGGGCAAATAAGAGTGACGATAATATTAAGTCAGTTTAGTTCCTGGGAGGTCTCTGAGGAGACAACGAAAGAAAATGACTACTGCTAACTCAGGCATGTCATAAAAGGCAACTAATGCAACGTTTGGCATAGGGCTGGTAATCTCATCATCTAATACAAATTGCTACAGTTATGACTGTTGCAGCAGCACTTGCTTCGATGTGGGCTTCATCACGGGGGCCATCTGCAGTGGTAGCTCCATTCTCCACAAGGATTGAAAAAGAGATAATGCTGATGACAAAGGAACAATTTAATAACATTTGTTTTGTGGCTGATGAAAGGTTTCTCCCAAAATGCCTCCCGTCATTATTGTACTGTTCATGATACAGGACATAATAATATTATTTATTGACATATCTACACTTCTGTTTCACAAAATTCCCCCAGACATCCAGCCAGCAGAAAGGAAGCTACAAGTGAGCTGTCAAAAACCAAATAAGGAAGAAATAAAGAAAGCTTCTATGTGGCTGATCCAAATGGCATTCCACCAGAGGCCATGAAAGCACTTACTGGCATCTCTACAGGGATATTATTTGAATTACTAGGTAATTACTGGAGCTGCGGTACCACAGTGGTTAGCGCACTGACTTCGTAGCTAGGTGGTCCATGGTGCGATCCACAGTTGAGGTGGGATTTTTTAGACAGCAAACGGCTCCAGGGTTGACCTAGCCTCATGAATTGGTGTAACCGGAATGATGATGCAATTAGAATAAATAGAAATATCCTTTACGACGTTCAGTAGGACAGGAAATGACAAAGACTGATGACGTAATTAACATATACGTTAATAATATTAATACTTCTTAATCACTGAAAACATAATTTCATTTTGACACTTCCTCACTGAAAATAATATATATAGCTGACGTATATGTAACAGGAATGATGACGCAATTAGAATAAATAGAAATATCCTTTACGACGTTCAGTAGGACAGGAAATGACAAAGACTGATGACGTAATTAACATATAGCCTCTAAATATATGGTTAAGGCAGACACCAAAGACACTTACAGGAAATGACGACACTACATAATCATGGTAACATGAGTAGTAACAATGACGTAGACTAAAACAGAGTATCAAACAGTTTAACTAGCGGCCTAGCCAATAGAACACAAAAGAATAAGGGATATCCGGTAATAAGACCAATGATAGGGACTTCGGATAACAGTCACGACAACGCAATAGTTTATATGGACCGCCCAAAACCCTTTATAGTCTCTTGAGAGAGAGAAAGAAGAGAACATTGCTGACTTGGCCCTCTTTGATTAGCTTTGATTTAATTTTACGTTTACACTGTGTACAAAATCAAAATTCTTATTTTGAGTACCAGTGACACGCACACACTTTACCAATTACACATAAACTGGATACTACCAACCTTCTTGGTACCGGTTACACAAATATCCTTAAACCCTAACCTAAGTGTGATTACGGGCACATTGGGTACCAGAGCTTCTTCTCAGATGGTTAAGGCGACTGGCGTGATACAGACCACATCACCCCAAGAAAATATGGGCCTAACACTATATTCCCAATATGCCTCAATGGGCATGTAACGGAATACTTTACCTACCCCTTTCCCCACTTGGTAAAGTCTGGGAGAGAGCAGAAATACCAAATGAATGGAAGGAAGGATATTTGATCAAGTTCCTAAAGAAGGAATTTTTTATTTATTTTGGTTTTAAGGACCACATTTATTGCACACAGACAACGCCATCAGTGCTCCGATCTCCTCCTTTAGATCACAGAAGCAGGATCTCAGCAGCACCGCAAAGATCCTAATGTGTGTATACAGGAATCACACATTTTATAAATATTTATTTTTATTTTGCCAGGGCAGCGGAGAAAAAAACCACTACAAGATATGAGGTATACACATATCTTGGCAGCAATACAGACAAAGTTGGAGGAACAGATAATGATATTAAAATAAGAGTACAAAATGCAAAAGATTTTACTGCATTACATAACTTGGTTGGTAGGTGAAGGGTCAAATGTTAACAATTCAACAAAATGCACATCAGTAAGTAAGAAAAAGCATCATTTACCTGACATCTGAGTTCTTGATTTGTTGGCGTGCTTATCAGCCTCAATATCAAATCTCGTCTTGTAAGTGGAGTGTTATCATCTGGAAGCTGTTCTCTCTGACACGGTGGACGATTAAAACATGGCATTAACAATTACACCTCGCAGTTGTCTTTCTTTCACTAATTTAACTAAAACACATAACTTATTAATACAGGATTAATTTTGCAGGTAATGTTTGCTTTATACAAGATCAGTGTTTGCTTTATACAAGGCTTTATTGCTACACAGCCTTTGTTTAAATTCATTCATTTCTATCTTCACTTCCTCTGGAGCAGGAAGCCAGCATTGCAGGTGATCCATTTGCAGGAAGTCTGCACCAAAACATTCATGTGCTTCCGCAGTGGTTTTTTCTGTACCAACTTATTTTACATAATGAGGTTACAAACCCCATGCACAATATCATATTATTATGGCACAACTGAGGGAGCAGTTGTTCTATCCTTTCTTTGTCTGAAATCAACAACAGCAACTGCATTTGGTTGTGTACACACAGAACTTACCTCAATCATGTCTTCCAAGGTTTCTATCAAAGAAGTCAGACCAAAGAACTTTGCTTCTTCTAAAACACCTGTACAGCAAAATGTAAATTTAAAATATCACTTCTTATACAAGACTGTTTCATTCCCAAATACCTGCTGCGGACAATTCATATTTTGTGTGATCTTTATATTTAAAACACTCTCCTTCCTTGTAAGCTACAGTTATATCATTTCAATGAAACAATGAAATAATAGGTCTGCCTTTTTGCATGTCCTCTAAATATATTTTCTGAAAAGACAGTGAACAATGAGAAGCACTATATTAACTATTATTACTTCTGAACTGCTCAAATGCATATATTTTTTAAAAATCTATCACATATCCTTCATATATATCACTTTCCATTTTCCAAAACACAAACAATAGCACAAATTACTATTTAGATCACAATGACTTTACAGCTTAGGGCTCATTCTAACCTATTAAAACTGTAAACTGAATGATAAGCCACTCCCCACATGCATGTACAAAGCTAAAATGAACCAATCAGAAGAATCTCAGTAAAATTCTGAAAAGTTGAGTTAAACAGTCTTGCCAATCATCATCATTATTTTGCTTTGCGCTCTTTATGGAGCATGGAGCCACCACTTTAGCTGGTCCCCCTGCAGGAAGCCTGCACCAAGCACTCACACGCTCCTGCAGCGTCTGCAATTTGTTTTACATGATGAGGTTACCAGCCCCATACACAAGCCCATATTAGTCGCTTAGTACAACATGCCTGAGGGTGCAATGGTCCAATTCTTTTTTTTTTTTGCATCTTCAGAGACCATATGGGGGGGGGGGGGGGGGGTCTTGCCAATAAACATATTCAATTATAGATTTATTTTTTTTTAACTTTCTCTAAAGAAATGAGTTACACCAAATCTATCTAGTCAAAATGAACACTAACAAGTTCTGCTCCAGGAATAGTTAATCAAACCTGACAATGAATACAAAAGCATTTAAATCAGTTATACCTTCTGGGTTTACAAATTTATCTAAGATGAGACGACCATGTCGCAAATAATTTAGAATAGGCTCAAAGTAAAGTGGGCTACGATCAATGAGATAAGCTCCAGATTCATCAACTCGGCTGTTCCATTCCACTTCTGAAAACAATCAAGTTTTATTTCTGTTATCTTTTACTTCATGCTATATGAACTAGACTTTGTAGACTGGACAATAAACAGAAAATTCACATTGTTCACTCTTAAGAGACAATAACATAAGAGTACACAAAGTGGGGACAGTGGATATGGGAGACATACTAAGGACAATTAACGATCGCCTGTTAGAGAAGGACAATGCAACTAATGAATCAACATGACTCAGAATGCTGGAATTAGGTACCAAACTTCTGGAATATTTTAAAAACTATGGAATATAAGGACAAGTCTTGATTAATACTGGAGCTGTGGTAGCGCAGTGGTAAGTGCACTGGCTTCCTAGCTTGGTGGTCCATGGTTCAATCCCCAGTTGAGGTGGGATTTTTTAGACCGCAAACGGCTCCGGGGTCGACCCAGCCTCATTAATTGGGTACCGTACCAGAGCAACTCTGGGAAGGTTAAGGTGGGCGGTGTGATGCTGACCACATCACCCTAGTGTGCCAAGAAAATATTGGCCTAACACCATATTCCCAATATGCCTCAATGGGCATGTAACGGGATCCTTTACTTTTTTTTCTACCTTGAATATAAATAATGATGGTCAGCAGAAGTATAGGCTTACTGATCACTATCATTTTCCTTTTTCCTTCCCATGAAGCAATGAGAAACCACTATCATCAATTTTTATAAAGCCCCCAAAGATAGTCTGTTATAAAGCCCCTGAAGAAAGCCTATTATAAAGCCCCTGAAGAAAGCCTACACCAAATCATTTATAAGTTCTTGCAGCAGTGGTTCCCGTAGCAACTGGTTTGACATGATGAAATTACCAGCCTCATGCATAAACTAATGACATGCCTGAGGCAGCAGTGGTCTTATTATTTCTGTCTATTCACAGACCGCCTCGAACAACATGGGGCCGACTAATCATCCATGTCCATAATACTTTGTGCTCAAAGAAGTCTAACAATTCAAATACGTGGAAAGCATGTTCCCAGAGGATAGTAGAATGGATTGAGAAATTTGAAATAAGATGTCAAAAGGCTAATGCATTGGCTTACAGCTGATTCTTCTACTTTAGGCAACCAAAAATCTCAATAGCAGACAAGGCTACAGCTGATAAATAGCATTATCTTACCAATTCTCTGCTATAATGTCAAACATGGTCACTAGCTAACATGCAAGATAAGATGTCTTTGAAAAGTTACAAACATTACCATAAGAGATGGAAGGAGAAACAACAACATTAGAAAATGTTGGGAACAAAACAACATACAGAGCCAGAAAATAAAATGATATAGACACTTTGTCAGAACATTGCCACATCAGTGACTATCATGAATCTTCAACATCAGATAATCTGGCTACACAGGGCAAGATGATGCCCATGCGGAAAGTTTATACACATTTAAAAAACAAAATCTAAAGAAACATTGCCCGCTGCAACAAACCTCACACAAGAATAAAATCTGCTTTCCCCATGTTGCACACTAAATGGATAAACCAAATTAAAATGCAAGTAAACACTTCATTAAATAAATATTTATTTGCACAAATGTTTATTTTTCTGTTTTTCCCTTTGCATGACACCAACACTGTAACTGTTCCTCTTACAGGAAGCCTGCACCAAGCATTTATGTACTCTTGTAGTGGTGGTTTCTGTAGCAATATGTTTAACATGATAAGGATTAATAAAAATGGGACTTGATCAAATGATATAGACTACAAATTACCTGATTCAGTGCTAAACATTCTTGCCAGCATGCTCTCAAGATCGAACCTGGTCAATGTGCCCCTGGAAAAGGAAAACATTCTAAATGTAATTCACTTGCTGCAATAAAACAAATACTGAGATGGCCAACAGATATTTTTCACCTATTTCTACAGCAATGACTTATGATATGAATCCTCGTCTCATACGACAAGATCACTCAATATTTAGCTCTTTTCAATATGTGCTAAATAACTCATATCTCCTTTGTATGTTAGAAATTATCTCCCATTTGGAAATCACAGATAAACAAAATACAGCTAAGGGCAAAACTTTGCATGGCCATCATGAAAAAGTTAGCTGGTACCACATGGGGTGCTGATGAGAATATCCTCAAAAAGCTGTACACAGGCAGAGTCAGACCTGCTATGGAATGCGGCATCACAGCTTGGTCGACGGCAGCAAAGTAAAATTTTGACAGAGTAAACAGACTCCAAAACCAAGCAGCACATAATATAACAGGGGTCCTAAAGTCCACAAAAATCAACCATATGGAAAAAATGATAGGGCTACAGCCAATAGAGGATAGACATGACAGCAGAGTCCTACAACAAGCCGAAAAATTTAAGAGACTCGAAGGACACCCCATGTTCCAAAGAATGAATAGGCTAGGAAGAGGCAGGCTCAAACGAACTAACTTTGTGGCCCAAGCAAAATAAAAAATTAGCAAAAATACCATGCTAGCAAGCTCAGTTGCAAAGAAAATACCAACAACCACAACTATCCCACTATGGAAAATAAGATGCTTTCCTGAGTTAAAATCTGATATTCCAGGCATTGAAAGTAAGGGAACACAGACAGAAACACAAAGAAAGTGTATAGCAACCAAGTATATTGATCAAAAATTCCCAGCAAAGCTTTGGACATATGCATATACTGATGGTTCAGCAAAAAATGCAGTTGAAAATGGGGGTGCCGGCATCCTCAAAAATTAAAGAATAGAATCCACTCTATGGCAATTGCCACTGGCAAATACTGCAATAACTTCAGTGCTGAAGCAGAAGCCCTGAAATACGCAGCAGAAACTCTTATTGAATGCAAAGCACAGGCAGAAAAACAGATAGTAAGTAATCTTTACAGATGCCCTCTCAGTAATATCAGCACTGAAGAGCCACCAAGCTAAAGGATTGAAAAATCTGATAATCTCCCTTGAAAGACTGGCCAAATGCTTCAACAAGTGCACTATCCAGTGGATACCAGCCCATTGCAACATACCAGGAAATGAGGAGGCAGACAAACTTGCTAAGGAAGGAGGTGCCTTACAACAAAATGATATAGAGACAACTTACGCAACGGCAAAGACTACTATAAAGGCTACATTCAAGTCCAAATGGGAAAGAGAGCACCTGGGCCATTTGAAATGATGCATATCATCAACTATCCAGGAAAGAACAGGTCATCATTTTTCGGCTACGCACTGGACACAACAGATTGAGATACCATCTATACCACAAATACAAAATTGGTGTAACAGATCTCTGCACCTGCGGTACGAGCCCGATGACAGTTGAGCACCTGCTGCAGTACTGCCCAACCTACAGAAATGAATGGAGTAGCATATGGCAACAACCCACTTCTGTCAACGAAAAACTGTTTGGAGATGTCGGGAACCTTGAGTTGACTATTTCCTTTATTAGTCATAAATGTGGAGGTCTGAAGGTGAATGAGGAAAAAGAAGAAGAATCTCCCATTTGAAAAAATGTTGGTACTATCACAAGATGTCCAAAACCATGACAAATTACTCAAGTAAAGTCAATGCATATCATGTTACAGAGTGTATTTTTCCCCTCAAGGCAAAGTTACCATGCTCAAAACCTGGTATTGTCATGCTCCAGTCTACTCAGCTTTAAATGGGTACTTGATTCCATAGTTAAGTTAGGGAAAGCAAAAGTAGTGAGGAAGCGAACCAGTCACTCCATTTTTTAAGCCGAAAATCACCAACACTTCAATCCCCTATGGCAGTACATACCTTTCCCTTTTTGAAGTCAAAGACAATGAAACGGTAACTACGTATAAGATATAAAGTATCTCACCTTGTTGTGGTAAATAATTTTCCTCCAACATTAAGAGTCACCCAGTCTGATATGCTTGCCCCAGCTCCACCTGCTGACGACACAGCCCTCTGCTGCTTACCACAGGTGTGACCAGTACTTGCAGCTAAAAGTCAGTGACAATTTAAAAAAAAAAAAACAATCAAGTATAAAAGAGAACGTGAGAAATGCTTACGCATTTCGTATGTCATGCACATGAAAACAGAAGTTGCTTTAATGCACCCATGAAAAGAATATATTTATACTTTACTTTGCCCATGGGTTACCAAGGCCCAAAATGGGAGCAAAGAAAAGCAACACTGTATTCTAGCTTGCTTGTCGCAGAAGGTGACTAAGGAGGGTTGGGTATGGGACTGGCTAACCCATGCTGTAGAAACTTAAAGCAAAAATAGTTAACTTCAATAAATATGAACAAGTGATCATTAAGAGACTTATTAAGAGACTTAGTGACAGATCAAGGAAATACATGGGGAACAAATCAGACATACGCATGAAGGGGATAAATAAGACATGGAAAGACCTTGAATGGATGGCACAGGACAGAAAAGCTTTGGCGTGTATTTGTTGAAGTTCTGTGCTCCACAGGGAGTTGAAGAGTAATGAATATACTCCACTTGCTTTGGCATCCTTTTCTATCATTCTTCTACAAGTTCTCTTTGGCTTCCTCACTCTTCTCTTCCACACTGGGTTCCAGTCAAGGGCATATCTGGTTAATATGGTTGGTGGTTTCCTGAAGGTACAGCTTAAACTGAAGTACAGCTTTCTCACCACTGTCTCTCTTAAATCTACAGCTGTACTGGCTATTGTCCGGTTCTCCTATTTGCTTGACTTCATAGGTCTGCATTTGTAATTACATCGGGAAATCTTATACGGAGGATGCAAGGAACACATCTCATTGACATGTCACTTTTCCCGAACCACAGACATCTATTTTCTTTATTTAAACATCCAAGTTTTAACACAATGTGTAATGCCGCTAATTCTGTCAATGCTACTTTAATATGATGAAGTTGCTACTTCTGCCCTCAACAATTCTGTATTCACATCCAGACTTAGAAATTAAATCTAGCTGAGTAAAACTCAGTATAACTACATACCTATAAAGGGTTCTCCTTTTGATGCATACAGTACATCATCATCCCTGAAAAAAAAAATGTAATTATTAAAGTTATTAAAATGGTACTTAGCACTAACAAAATCATCTCAAACATCTGACAGTAACTGCTAAACTAAAAACTAAAATCAGAGACAAAAAGGTACAATCTCTTTTAAACTGTCATACTGTCACCAAGAGCTGATGCTCAATAACAGTGGATCAAAGTCAAGTCAAGTCAAACTATCTTATTTCTGTATTGCCTTTCAAGATCCCCTCCCCCTCTCTCTCTCTCGAATGGTGCACATATTTCTTCAAGCCTATCGTGTTCTAGTGGTTCATTCCAAATTTGTTCATCTCCTATTTGTCCTACTTCATTTTGTCTCACATCTTCTTCTTCAGTTGATTTGGAGTTTTAACCTCAGCCTCCAAAATAAGGACTGCCCTGGATGAAAGCTGAGAACTACTTTGATTGTATATCTCCTTCACCTCGAACATAGTCTGTACACATTTTATTATGTTATTTCTGATCTTCACTTCAGTTCCATACTGGTCATCTGTCACACCATGTTTCACTTTGTGCAAGCACCAAACTATCAATGTTTTTAACTTTTTGATCATCACTTTTCCTGCCTTCCATATTTTTTAGCAATACCAGAGAAATGATTTAACATTTCTGTTGAAAATTTGTATTATTGTGTAGAACTTGATTTTATAAATTTTCCTGATCAAAATTCCTCTTTCCTTCTTTGTTCTTACAATGATAATGTGTCTCCCTCCTTGCCATTGTTACTAACAATATATGTGTATAATTCCATCTTCTGTTGGGTAGGTGTCACGAAGTGGATTTAGGTTTAGAGTTTCTCTGAATATAGAGACAAGACACTAGTATAAAAAAGTCTGAGAAGATAGATTTTGTATGAGAAATGACAGTGAATGTGGAAGGTGAGGATTATAGCTTCGAGGGTGAGAACGAAGATTGACTCTCCCTTGCCACTCGTGACTTCAGTAATAGCTATTGATTCATCACCTCCGACTACCAAAAAGGAGATAAGGTTTCACTAACAGTTCACAGACACAACTATACAGACAAGCATATAAGTACAGTATAGTTATAGAGAAACTGATCCAGTGTACATTTTATAGTTTATTAAACAACACAGCAAAATCAATAATGTGCGAGGTCGCACAACACATGAAAAGAACAATTTAAACGACAGACACTATACACAACAATTCCACCCTCTCCTTCAACCTGAATAGAAAAAGAATTAAGGATTAACCAAAAGCTACTTGGGGGTGGGGGGTCTCTAAGTAAGAGCCACCACTACTAACTATCCTAGTATTATCTAAATCTAATCCACTATCCTGCTGCAGACGTATAACTAAATGTCTACGCAAATCTGGAAACAAAACCACTATCTGATGTCCTACACAGCTAACACCTGTACCACAAGCACTGATCCACTAACGGACTCTTCAGTGCTAACTCAGAGGCTGTCCTCTAACTCTGTCTATCTGACTCTCTATCTTCTATCTCTCCTCTTCTTCTGCTCAGTGTCTCTCTGACACTCCCGTCTTCTGCTGAGTGGTGTCTCCGTTACACCCCTCCTCTCGTTAGCATTTGGAAAAAGGATGATGACCCTCTCTCCTGTTCCTGACTACTGCAACTGATGACTTTGGTATTAAGAACGAGGTACTTGACTCGGGATGTAGATGCTTCACTGCTGATGAAACTTCTTTCAACTGCCCAGTTACCCCTCTTCGGGTTTAGGACAAACGGCTTTATTATGGCCGTGTAAAACAGACACCAGGCCACGAGCCTATTTGGTGTGTTATAACGAGCTAAGAGCTCCGGATTTTAAGAAAACCCGTTCCCGCTGAAGGATGTGTTTCATTGCATGAGAACGTCTTTTTTCTTTCACCTCTGGCGATGTCTCGAGCCTTAGGCTCCCGAGAAGACAAATTACCATGATAAGTTGCCAAAATATCGAATATCTCTCGCGGAGCAACCTCTGATACGCTGAGCAGACGACAGGCGCTGTTTTCACGGCAGCAAAATTTTAGACCAGAGAATGCTAACCGATTTTGCGGCCACATATATAGTCAATAATTATGATGAAATATAGACACTATGAGTCATCGCGTGGCGTCTCTCTGGGCTGACCTCTGACCAATTATATTGCTGCATTAAAATTACATCTGACCTCTGCCAATGATATTGTAAACTAACTCATGACTCATGTTTATTCTGCTCCCGCGCAACTTATTGCGTCACGTTAGATAATGTCTCTGAGTGTTCGCATTACCAAAAATAAATTTGATTGGTTATAGCGTTGGTCTGCATACCGGGGTCGTGTTTCTACCCCATCCCTCGTTTAAACCGGATGGGTGTTCCTAACGTCGGAAAATTTACCCAGCCTAATAATATAACTCAGATGCCTAATAAAATAAAAATGAACGCAATTATTTTACAGAGAAAAGAAGACTGGGCGATATTGAAATTAAAAACCCCAGTAACCCCTCCTAAATGAACGCAATTAATTACATGGAGAAAAAGAATGGGGCCTGTTGAAAATAAAATCACAGTAAATCCTCACAGTAGGGATATGTTTTCTTAAGTGAAGTCTAGCTGTAGATTATAACTAACATGGTATAAACAATGTTAAATCCATTAATATTTCAACCAGCCATCATGAAGATGAGACAAAGAAAAAAACAGGACTACAACTCCGTCAGGTATGATGTACGAGGTAACTAAATATGAGGTTGTGTATAGGGCTGGAAATGTCATAATGTAAAACAAATTTCCAAAGAAACCCCTACTGCAAAAGCATGTGAATACTTCAACAGGCTTCCTGCAAGGGAGCAAGCTGCAGTGATGGTTCCATGCTTCATAAGGTGCAAAAGGGAAAATGATGATGATGATGATGAAGATTAGGACATTTGTACCTTATAACTGTTAAATCTTCAATGCAGCCCCCATGACAGTTATAGATTTGAGATGCAGTGATCCCTAGCTTTGTGCTTATACTTGTCAGAAACACTTCCCAGCTGTCTGGTACCAACATAACCTTCATTTTGAAATGAAAATGAAAGGAAATACACAATATTATCAACACTTAAACATTCTACGTGTAATGTAGGTTTAAACTGTGAAGACATCAAAATAATTAGTAGTCTATCCTGGGAATAACATTCAACGTTAAGACCTGATAAGGAATACACACCACACACTGATACAAAAGTGGTAGTAAGACAAGGATGTGTGCTGCTCTTTTGACTTTACCTATTTAAAAGCCATACAGGAACATTTTAAAATAGGTCAAAACAATTTCAAGACTAATCATCAAAGGAAAAAAAATCACATGATCTCAGTTAATACAAACATGGTAGAGAAGGGTAATGTGAAAAAAGAGTAAGACAAATTAAAGATAGAAAAGAGATGGATATGACATACACTCTGAAAGCAACAAACCAGTGTAGCCAAACATGCCCATGACTTGAACCCACAGGCAAAGGGCAGAGTGAAGAGACCAAAAAGAACCTGAACAATAGTAAAATAGGAAGTCAGGGCAACAGAGAGGTAAAGAACGGGCCCCAAAATAGAAACAGGCAGTTCTGTGGCTCAAGGTTCTATACAGAGTGAAAAGGAGTGAGTGAAATACAAAATATAAATGACTTTTGTGAGTTATAGTTCTTTGTAGACTTATCTCGAATGACACTTGATACATACATTTATTTTCTTATAAAGGCATTTTAGCTCATATATATATATATATATATATATATATATATATATATATATATATGGTATATATATATATATATATATTATTTATATATATATATATATATATATATATATATATATATATATATATATATATATATATATATATATATATATATATCACCCGTGTGTTACAGGGGCCCGAAAGGGGAGCAAAGAATAGTAACACTGTACCCTACCAGGCATGTCGTAAAAAGCGACTAAGGAGGGTTGGGCATGGGGCTGGTTACCCCATCCCATAAAAAACTTTTTACCACAAAAACTTCAACAAACATTGACAAGTCAAATAACGAATATAAATCAACTCAGCCGCCCAAGATAGAAGAATGGAAAGGAGGCGCATGAAGCAACCTAGAGAAAGCCGAAAGGAGTCTGGGTTGCCGACTAACCTTTTTTCGTATAGGAAAATCTCCAGGATTGGCACCTGGAATGTTTGCACTCTGTGTGAACAAGGGAAAACTGCACAGGTAGTAGCAGAAATGACAAATTACACAATTGATATCCTGGGTCTCTGCGAGACACGGTGGAAAGGCATAGAGAAGAGGAGATTGATCACAGGAGAAATGGTGTTGTCCTCAGGACATGAGGAGGAAAGAGCCCACCACAGTGAAGGGGTGGCTCTAATGCTCTCCGAGGAAGCACAGAAGGCACTTATAGAATGAGAAGCAATGGGACCCCGAATTATAACAGCAAGGGTTAAATCAGCCAAAAAGAAAGTAAATATAAACAACATTCAGTGTTATGCACCAACAAATGATAAAGAAGAATCTGTGAAAGAAGACTTTTACACCAGACTACAAAGTGTCTTGGACAAAAAGAAAAGAAAGGACATCATAATTTTGATGGGGGACCTAAATGTGAAAATAGGAACAGACAACACTGGCTCTGAAGAAATCATGGATTAGGTATGATGAACGAGAATGGGGAACTATTAGCAAACTTCTGTGCTTCAAATCAACTAGCTATAGGAGGAAGCATATTTCCACATAAAAGAATACATAAAGCAACATGGATATCACCAGACCACAGAAATGAGAATCAGATAGATCACATATGCATAAGAAAGAAGTTTAGGTCATCATTGCAAGATGTGAAAGTATGTAAAGGAGCAGATGTTGTATCAGACCACCATCTTCTGTTGGCTAAAACAAAATTAAAACTCAAGAAATTTACAACAGCATATAGCTTTAGACAACAGTATAATGTGAGATATCTAAGAAATCAGGAAATAAAGAGAAAAATTTTCAATCACAGTATCCAACAAATACCAAGTACTCCAACAGCTGGAAGATGAAAAAGATATGGAAGACAACTGGCAACAAGTAAAAAATATATGGAATGAGACATGTGAAGAAGTACTGAGAAAAAGAGAACATCAGCACAAAGCATGGATAACAACAGAAACCATTAGTAAGATAGAAGACAGGAAAAACAAGAAAGCAGATTTAAACAGAAACAAAACCAGAAGCTCCAAAGCCAAGGCTCATGAAGTGTACATAGAAGCAAACAAAGAAGTAAGAAGAAACATCAAAAGAGACAAGATGAAATATATTGATGATCTGGCAAGGGAAGCAGAGGAAGCTGCAGCCAAAGGAAATATGAGGGACCTGTACAACAACACAAAGAAGCTAACAGGGAAATATAAGCAAGCAAATGGCCTCATAAAAGATAAGAATGGAAAATTGCTTAGTAATATACAAGAACAAATGAAGAGATGGACAGAACATTTTGAGGAACTTCTCAATAGACCATCTCCAACTAATCGCCCAGACATCCAGCCAGCAGAAGAGGAGCTACAAATCAGCTGTGAACGACCAAGTAGAGAAGAAATAAAGAAAGCCATAAAGCTTCTGAAAGATGGAAAAGCAGCTGGTCCAGATTGCATTCCAGCAGAGGCTATCAAAACAGATATTGATACCTCTACAGAGATATTATACAAACTACTTGGCAAAGAGAGAGAGGAAATACCAGCAGAATGGAAGGAAGGTTATCTGGTCAAGTTGCCTAAGAAGGGAAATTTACAAAAGTGCACTAATTATAGAGGAATAATGTTACTATCAGTGCCTGGAAAAGTATTCAACAGAATCATCCTTGAGTGATTAAAAGAGTCCATAGACAAGCAACTGAGAGATGAACAAACAGGTATTCGATAAAATAGATCCTGTACAGACCAGATAGCCACATTGAGAATAATAGTTGAACAAAGTCTGGAATGGAATTCACCGCTATACATCGGATTCGTGGACTATGAAAAGGCATTTGACAGTGTAGACAGAGAATCGCTTTGGAAATTGATGAGGCATTATGGAGTTCCCATGAAGATCATTAACTTAATAAAGAAGACCTATGAAGACATGACATGCAGAGTTCTTCATCAAGTACAACTTACAGAACCATTTAGGATTAGAATGGGAGTGAGACAGGGATGCCTCTTGTCTCCATTTCTTTTCTTACTAGCAATAGATTGGGTTATGAAAACATCGACATCACAGAACAGAAATGGAATCCAGTGGAATCTGACTAAACAACTTGATGATCTGGATTTTGCAGATAGGGTAAAAGGTAAAGGATCCCATTACATGCCCATTGAGGCATATTGGGAATATGGTGTTAGGCCCATATTTTCTTGACCATCGGCACTCTAGGGGTGATGTGGTCAGCATCACGCTGGCCGCCTTAACCTTCCCAGAGTTGCTCTGGTACCAAATTGGAGCTGGGTCGACCCAGGAGCCGTTTGCGGCCTAAAAAAATCCCACCTCATCTGGGGATCGAACCATAGACCAATGAGCTAGGAAGCCAGTGCACTAACTACTATGCTACCGCGGCTCCCCCAGGATTTTGCAGATGACTTGGCTCTTCTGTCCCATAACCATAATCAGATGCAAGAGAAAATGAAAATTCTCTATGAGAGGTCACAACAAGTGGGCCTGAAAATATACATGGAAAAGACAAAGATTATGAGAATAAATGCAAGAAATGATAACAAGGTTGAACTTGAAGAAACACCACTAAAAGATGTAGAATCGTACACATATCTTGGAAGTAATATAGACAAAGTTGGAGGAACAGACAGTGATATCAAAATAAGAATACAAAAAGCAAGAGGAGCTTTTATTGCATTGGGAAACATATGGAGAACAAGAGAAATCAAGTCCAACACAAAAATTGGAATCTTCAACTCAAATGTGAAATCAGCCCTATTGTATGGCTCTGAGATATGGAGAACAACAAAAACAACAACCAAAACGCTACAGACTTTTTTAAATGGGTGCTTGCATAGAATAGAAGGACTGAAATGTATGACAAAGTCACAAATGTGGAAATGATGACAAGAACCAGACAAGTGCCAGTGGAACAAGAGTTGAGAAGACGACGCTGGCGATGGATAGGACACACATTGAGGAAACCTGTTGATAGCATTACAAGGCAGTCCTTGTTCTGGAATCCACAGGGAAAGAGAGGCAGAGGTAGACCAAAAAACACAAGGAGAAGAGAACTGGAAACAGAGGTGAAAATGATGAGGAAAACATGGAAAGAACTTGAGCCGATGGCACAGGACAAACTTGGCATGTGTTTGTTGAAGGCCTATGCTCCTTGGGGGGGGCTAAAGGGTATTGATTCTTCTTTCTTCTTCTTTGATCCTTAGCCGCCAACCGTCAAAGCAGTCAGTGGCCATTACGCCTGGTGGCGTCTTGTAGGGCAACAACAAATTGATTCCACCTTGCTCGGTCGGCGACCATCCTTTGTACAGTGCCCCAACTCTGGTTCATTTCCCGCATCCCAGCCTCCACAGTCCTCCGCCAAGTTGTTTTTGGTCGGCCTCTCTTTCGTTTTCCTTCAGGAATCCATAGCATAGCTGTTCTTGTGATGGCATCGGGGTCTCTTCTGAGGACATGGCCAACCCAGCTCCAGCGTCTGCCAGCTATGATGGTGTGCATGTCCTCTTGCTTGCTCCGAGTAAGCAGATCTTGGTTGGTGATGATATTCGGCCAAAAGATTCGGAGAATTTTTTTTAGGCATGTTGTGTGAAAAGAGGACAATTTCGACATTTCCTTCTCTGTAACTCTCCAGCTTAAAGGGTATTGATTGATTTGATTAAATGAAATTGCAAAATTGCCATTAATTATTGGTGCTTTTGAATTAAATTCCCGTCAAATGACAGGCTTTTACTCTAGTACATTCATATTCTCCCTATGGTGCCATCTCAGACTGGGCTAAATGAAGCTCTCACAACAAGCTGAAGAGAAAAGAACATGCTGAATGGTAAGGTAAAGGTAAAGGATCCCGTTACACGCCCATTGAGGCATATTGGGAATATGGTGTTAGGCCCATATTTTCTTGACCATCGGCACACTAGGGGTGACGTGGTCAACATCACACCGGTCGCGTTAACCTTCCAAGAGTTGCTCTGGTACCCAGTTGGGGCTGGGTCGACCCAGGAACCGTTTGTGGCCTATAAAAATCCCACCTCATCCATAGACCACTGTGCTAGGAAGCCAGTGCACTAACCACTATGCTACCGCGGCAAAAAAAAAAGCAGGTGACAGCTATCCCCTCAGGGGCACATTCCCATGGTCAGCTATGATTGAAGGAGGCTACTATTACTACTGCCTTGTAGGCATTTTGCACAGTAAGGTTCTTCTGTTCCAAAACAACCCATTCCCAATAGTAGTCTAAGTAGTTTCTTATTGTGAGAATTTTTAGTTCCCTAGATGCTTGATACATTCTTGCTGAAGCTTTAAACAACTTATATACATGTTTGCCTTTCAGACTTTTAATCCCACACTACTGTCTATTCATCAGTTACTATTCTTTTAATTAAGTTTTTAATCTCTATTTTAGACATCCCCATATTTATTTGGTTTTTATTATATCTGCTTTTCTTGGCTCCTTTGTCTGCTTTTTCATTTCCTTCTATGCCAACACATGAAGGTACCTGGGCTATTAACACCGAATATCCACTTGAGCAGGGGGTTGACAACACAGGAGCTGTGGGTACCTAATTTAGAAGCTCTGAGCTATCTAAAGATCTATCTTGATGAAAACATGTCTTTTTTCAGGTTTCAGAGTATTTTGAGTTTGGAATAAATCCAGCTTATCTGTACCGCACAATCTGTTTCCTGCAATCCTATCAACAGTGCATTGACAAATTAAAACTAAGTGGTTTACCATATTTGTTTATGCATGGAGGCATATCTGGAGTCATCATTATATGACCACCAGCTATGCACAATGCAATAATATACATATGTGGAAGTGAACCTCTGTCTGTGAGACTAATTATATCCTCATTGACTCTTCAAATCATCCACACACTTAATAGGATTCCCTCTGTGGTGAAACTTGTTGAGAACCCAGCATTGCACACTAAGCTTGGAGAAGTCACTTGAACCCCAGGCATATTTCTTTGATTTTGACTTGGTTGTCTGCATGCAGAAGGATCTCACTGTAGACCCAGTGATAGGCAGGGGGGAGCTGAGAAGTGGTTCTAAGCAGGATGTGACAATTCCTTGGGAGAGCCCTGAACCAGAGCACAGTTGTTTAGCTCTGCATTGTTGGAGAGCCCCCTTAGATGGTGGGAGCTGCACAGTATGTCATGCACTTCTTACTCCTAGTTTGGGACCTTATGTGACGATCCTTTAAATGCAAGCCAATCTGGAGAAACTGGAGCTCAACTCAACACGTTTTGGAATGGCAGAAAAGCCACAGGAAAAGCCTAGATCTACAGTGTAGATAATACCAAGCAGTCTTCAACTTGGTACTGGCTGCAAAAGAGCGAGAAGCTCAGCAGCTCTAGTTCAACAACAACAACCTTATTTTTTTCAAAGAAAAGATCTCATTCCTGTCTTATGCAGTGTACGAGTAAAGTGAATTTTAGTAGCTAATTTGTGTTTTCATTGAGAATGCGATAAAAGCAGGCCTACCTTTAAACCTGGGGATACCACGCTTTTAAGTGCCTGCGGGAATGGGCTAGTCTGAAATTTATCACAGTTAAAAATTCTATTTCCCCCTCAGTCATGTAAAGATCTACCAAATGATCCCCTGATAGATTAAGAACAGCCGGCTGTCTATCCCTGCTCTGGAGTATAGACAGGCCTATGTATTAGCCAGAAATATCTCCTCCGCTATATTTTTTTTTTGTTAAAGTATCTCATTCAACCCTTGATAGGTTATAATTAGGACATATGGTGTATTAATTTTAAAAAATAGTCAGATTTCCAGTACCCAACTATAGTACCTTCTTCGCTCCCCCCTCCACTCAGTCCAAATATAGTAAATCAAAAAATAATTTGTGTTAATGTTTTTGTGTGTGACCTCCCCTTTCCAAGAATCAAACAAACAATAAAATTAAAAAAAACGAATTAAAAAAAAAACCAAACAAACATGACCAAAAAAAAAAAAAAACTAAAATGAAGTCTCTCATAATTGCCATGTGTTAACAAGGTGAAATGAGGTGAGAAAGCCCCAAGGGTGTTCAAGATTACATCAAATCCACCAATTATCTGCCATCAGCCATACAAACACCCCATCAGACTACCCCTTTTCCTCACACCATCATTGATCCTCATATATTAATTTTACTTCTTGTTATAAACTGTATTGTGCAATTCTCCAGGTCTGTCTATTCTCAATACCTGCTCTACAGTTATGGATGAATTGCATGCCTATAAATAATCTAATATTGGTTTTCTCTGTGGGTCATACTTCCTACATTTTAATAGGAAATGCTCTCTATTATTTTTTTCTAGACACTGCACAGTAAGGTTATTCTATTCTAAAACAGCTCATTCTTAATTGCAGTTTCTTACTGCTAGGAATTTTTAGCTCTCTAGATACCTGATACGTTCTTGTTGGAGCCTTGAACAATTTATATGCATGTCTGCCCTTCAGACTTACATAACCACTCTACTGTCCATTCCTCAGTTATTAATATTTTAATTAAGCTTTTGATTTCTGTTTTACTCATCCCAACATTTATTTGGTTTGTAATTCTACATTTCTTAGCTTCTTTATCCGCCTTTTCATTTCCTTCTTTGCCAACATGTGAAGGTATCTAAGCTATTAGAGAAGAACATCCTCTGGAGCATAGGTAAGTATTTGCCAGTAATAACTCTTCTGCTATATCAGGTCTACTGCATTCTCGTAAGTTTCTTATAGCTTGAATAGCAGAAAGTGATTCTGTTAATACTGTCAATTTATGAGGAGGGTTGCAATGAAGATTTCCGGAGCTTTCAGAATTGCAACCATCTCTGCCGTGAAAATAGATGTATTATCTGTTATACTATATCCTTTCACCATTTGCCACATAAATTCCTACCCCCAATTTGTTATCATCTCCTTTAGATCCATCAGTGTACACTGTAATACTGTCCTTTGATATTTGTTGAATATATTTCCTGGCTTTGTTTTTGATAGTAGCCATATCAGTTGTTTTATTATTAACTATGTCTGCCAGCTTCGCTATATCTGATATAGGCCTACTGCATTTTCATAAGTTTCTTAGAGCCTGAACTGCTGAAAGTTTCTGGGGAAGGTTGTTAGAGAAAGTAGGCTATCTGTATCAGATCCAGCAGATATGTCTATGGTTCTGTAACACTCGTCACAGGCTATCAACTGGAAAGTCTCCTCATTTCAGTCAGTGCATGCCACCAGTCTTCTGTGTTTTACGGTCGTAATACAGCTTACTTACTTACTTAGTCGTTCCTCTTCTACCGTGAGGTGTAGAGGTTTGGAAGAGAGAGCGCCAGACTATCCTATTGGCTGTCTTCTTCCTGGCCTGGTTCCATTCTAGTCCTCGGTCCTTCAAAGATTGTCTAATATTGTCCTCCCAGCGGACTCTGGGTCGTCCTGGAGGTCTGGATCCCTGGCTCTTTGTTTCCCATGCTTGTCGTGGTAGCCGATCTTCTCCCATTCTGCAGACATGGCCAAACCATCTTAGTTGGGACTGTTCTATTTGGGTCTGCAGCGGGTGGGATAATACAGCAATTAGTTATAATAAATGTGGCATGCAAAATATAACTACACAGTGACTCGCACCTATTTAATTATTAAAATTTGTGTTGCATGAACGATCTATCGTTGTAAACATTTTAAAACGTCACTTCTTTACTACTCAAATTCATATCAATAACCGCGACAACGACAGCACACCTTTCCATTGAAGTTGGTTCCATTCTTGAATACAGTTACTCTCATAATGTGACCGTTAATTTCACCATGTGAATACAGGTCTACGATGATTTCCACACACAGCCATGGTTTTAAAATATCCTCCAACAGATTATCCTGATCGCTATCAAAGTTATTTATAGTCAGAAACATCGAGCTCTAAAAATAGCAGCGTCAGACCTAGAACTTCATTAAAAAGTAGTCCGAAAAAAGCTTCAGTTCAAATATCTCCGCTGAATGAGATATACTGTACTTCCAGGCATTTAAAAAGCAATGTTGGTAAATAAAACAGTAAAGTAAAGATAAATATAAATTTAAATATGGCAAAAGTATTGACCACATGTGCACTAACAAATTTAGCCCAGCTAAAGTTGTGTATCAAAAGTATTAAATTTAATATCTTCTTCTTCTTCTTCGTACACTCTCAGACGTCCATTTGAATGTTCTCAAAGAAAGCAGTAGTCAGTTTGAGGCTATTTGAATCCCCGTAAAGCTTTTCCACGAAAGGAGCTGGCGTCAGCCATATGCACTTTCTCTGTACCACATATAAGGGGCAACTTTGAAGCAGATGTTCAGCAGTCATTTTATCAGTGCCACAGTTACACTGCTCGGTAGTTCCTATCTTTAGCTTGTTGAATAGATGGTATCTCAATCTGTTGTGGTCAGTGCGGAGTCTGAAGATTACCACTTGTTCTCTTCTGTGGAGCTGGTAGTAAGCATCATTCTGTGTGTGCCCTGGATGTTCTACATTCCATTTGTTTCTGTAACTGATTCTGATAAAACTCTTTGCCTCCTCAAAAGTTATGCTTGCATCAGGCTGAGGTAGATGTGAACCTTCTTTTGCCATTCTGTCAGCCTCTTCATTGCCGGAGATGTTACAATGAGATGGGATCCATTGGATCACAACACTTTTGAATCGTTGACAAAGTTTGTGGAGAACTACTCTGAGATCATCCAGGTCTGTATTATTTTGGCTTTTCAACGTTGCACTTACTGACTGTGCATCAGTAAAGAAAGCAAATTGTCTCTCTGCCGTTTCTTCTGTCAATATAACCTCTGCTGCAGTTTTCAAGGCCTCTGCCTCTGCTCTGAAGTTGCTGGAGAATCGTCCTGTCGCCACTGACAGCTTTTTTTCTGCACCAGTGCTTAAGGTCAGAAAGACACCCCCACCTCCATTTTCTGTTGCATTTGTTGCTGATCCATCTGTGTATGCATCGGTCCAGGTGTTGCGTGGATAATGTTTCTCTATGTATTTTGTCGCTATGGATTTTCTATCTGTTGCAGTTTGGCTCTTGTTACTTTCAATTCCAGGAATGTTTTCTATCATTTTAGGGAAACGATTTTGTTTCCAAACTGGAAACTTGTGTGCAGTGTAGATGGGTTTAACAGTGGATATTTCATCTATGGATACTGCTCTCATTTGTGGTTTGGTTGATTCTACAAAATTACTTCGTTTGAGTCTTTGCCTTCTAAGAGCATTTATTCTATGGCACATTGGGTGGTCTGTTAGTCTTTTGAATTTTTCGGCCTGTTGCTGAGCCATGCAGTCTCTTCTATCTGTCATTGGCTGGAGGCATGTAATCTTTTCGAGTTCTTTTATGGGTGTTGACTTCATGCCTCCCGTTATAATTCTCATTGCTTGATTTTGGAGTCTGCTAATTTTATCGAAAATTTAATATGAATCCACAGTACATTTTCATCCCGTTTTTTTGTTTTTTAAATTCCAAAAATAAACTATACAAAAAATATAAAGAATCTACCATTAAATGAAAGGAGAAAAAACAATTAGAAAATTTCATTTACCCTTTATGCATTAAATGACGAGGAGAGATAAATAAGCAAATAACAGCAATTGAATATACTATTTCTTCTTCTTCTACATACACGCTTTCAAAGAAAGCAGTGGCCAGCTTCAGTCTATTTGAATTGGGGGTTTTTTCCCCGAAAATGGTACTGATGACGGCAGTGTGCTTTCTACGTGTTTCGTATGTTGGGAATCTTTGAAGCAGATGTTCAGCAGTCATTTTATCAGTGCCACATTTACACTCATGTATAGTTCCTATCTTCAGCTTATTGAATAGATAATTTTACACTTTCCTTTATCATTGACAAATACTGCAGTAACTTCAGTGCTGAAGCAGAAACTTTGAAACAGCCAGCGGAATCTCTTACTGAGTACAAAGCACATGCAGAAAAACAGATAGTGATCTTTACAGATGCCCTCTCAGTAATAACAGCCCTGAAGAGCCACCATGCAAAAGGATTGAAATATCTGATAAACTCACTTGACAGCATGGCCAAATGCTTCAATAAGTGCACAGTTCAATTAACACCAGCCCAGTGCAATATTCCAGGCAACGAAGAGGCAGATAAACTTGTTAAAGAAGGGGGAGCCCTGCAATAAAACGATATAGAGACAACTTATAAAATAGCTAAAACAACAATAAAAGCCATATTCAAGTCCAAATAGGACAGAGAATACCCAGGTCACATAAAAGATGATGCCTATCACCAGCTATCTAGGCGAGACCAGGTCATTATTTTCCGTTTACGCACTGGTCACAATAGGTTGATGTATCATCTATATCACAAGTAAAGGATTGGTCCAACAGATCTCTGCTCCTGTGGCACCAGTCCCATGACAACCGAACATCTGCTCCGGCCCTGCTCAACTTAGAGCAGTGAATGGAGTAGCATATGGCAACAGCCCACTTCTCTCCACGAACAAATGTTTGGAGATGTCAGGAACCTTGAGCTGACTACTGCCTTTATTAGAGTCATTAATGTAGAAGTCTGGGGGCAAACGAAGAAGAATAGATGATATCCCAATCTGTTGCGGAGTCTGAAAATTATTACTTGCTCCCCTCTGCTGAGCTGGTAATCTGCAGTATTTTGTGTATCCTAGATGCTCTGCACCCTATTCGTTTCTGCATCTGCTTCTGATAAGACTTTTTGTCTCTGAAGGTTATGCTTGTATCCAGAGCCGGATTAACGTAGTAGCACAAGTAGCATATGCTACGGGCCCCGCGCTTTTAGGGGCCCCGCGCCAATAAATATGTACATAATTTTTTGGTCATCTTCTAATACGAGCGTTGATGGGAAGGAGCGAAGCTTCTAACCGGGTTGGAAGGAAAGTCCACTGACCCCCCAGCCTCGCAGTGACATGTCATTGGGCCAAAAGAGCTGGAAAGCTCGAGTGCCGCTGGTTAGAGAGAAGAAAAAAATACGAGCGTTAAACCAATGATCTTGTGATTTATGCCATCTTTAGCGCCTTTCATTTGGTGTCACGAAATTGTGAGAGAAAGAGCATAAGAGGGTGACTTAGTGTGACTCTTCATTATTTTAATCTTAACTGTTTGCGGACGGAAGCCATTTAAGTGGCGTTGAAAATTTGGTCACGTTTGGACGGAAGCCACTTGTTTGGCTCTAGGCGACTGCCCCTCTAATTTTGTTTCGTTCTTTGTGAAATGAATTTGCATTAACAATAAAAACTAGAATTTAGGAAACGGAAACTTCCTGTTTTAATTGAGGTATACGGCGTGCTCGCAATCTCTTTCGATCTTGATTAAAATTTCTTGATTTGTAAGGTTATAAAACTCAAAAAATGAGCAGTAGACACAGAGATATTGGACGTAATTATGCTTCTGGAAGTGAAAAACGTAAAGCGAAGGAAGAAAAGAAAGAAGAGATCAACTTGTGATATAAAAAACACGTAAGCTGACAGAATATTTTGATGTTCATGGTGGTGGTACTCTAACCGCTGAAGCTGGAAGTACAGGAACAACTAGTACTAGTGCAGGCTGTGCAGCAGAAAACATACAGCAAAACCCAGTATACACTGAGTCTGAATGTGAAATAATAAGTGAAACGAAGAAGTACTCTAATGATATTGGTGACTGGCCAAACAATATAGATGACTGTGAGCGTGAATATTGCATATCCAAGGGAAGTGAAAAATGTCAACATTTTGATAGTGCCTTCTCTTCATCCGTGCGATTGTATGACACTGAAAAGAAAACTCGATACTGTCAGAAGTCTTATTTTACACATATTCATAAACTTACAAACAAGCAACATGCAAGAAAATGGTTATGCTATTCAGAAAGTAAAGGGCGCCTATTCTGTTTCCCATGCAAGCTTATGAGTTCAGAATGTTCATCAAAGTTTACTGTGGAAGGGTTTAATGACAGGAAAAATGCAAGCAATCTATTGCGTCGACATGAAGAAAGCTCCTCACATAGACAAGCTTTAATTTCACTGTTGATGCGTAAAAACAAAGGTGAACGTGTCGATTCCCATCTTGTGAAACAAATGGACATTCAAGAAAAGTATTGGCACAAACTTCTAGAGTGAATAATTGAAGTTGTGAAGTTTTTAGCAGAACGAGGCCTTTCATTTCGTGGCAGTGATGAAATTGTTGGGTACCCTTATAACGGGAATTACTTAGGGTTGTTAGAATTACTGGCCAAGTTTGACCCTTTTCTGGCACAGCATATAAGTACTCATGCAAACAAAGGATTTGGACATACATCATATCTATCTAAAACAACGTGTGAGGAATTCATCAATCTGATTGGATCCAGCATACTGGATCACATTCTCTGTGAAGTGAAGAAATACAAGTACGAGTATTGTTCCGTTTCATTGGATTCTACTCCAGATATATCTAATATGGACCAGCTGACTTTGACTCTGCGCTATGTTTTGCCATCTGGACCAGTTGAAAGATTTGTGACATTTTTGGATATGGAAGGTCATAGTGCTGAACAGCTTACTAAAAGTCTACTTAATTTTTTAAAGGCAAATGACATTGATACAGCAAAACCCAGTATACACTGAGTCTGAATGTGAAAGAATAAGTGAATAATAAAGACTGCCGTGGTCAAAGTTATGGCAACGCCAGCAACATGAGTGGCAAGTTTATAGGATTACAAGCACGAATTAATTGATAATGATAATTACTATGCAAATTAAAAATGTATGTGTTCAAATATGTTTGTGTTGTTTTATTGTTTTTTTTTTAAATATAGGGCCCCTTTCTTAACATATGCTACAGGCCCCGCACTAGCTTAATCCGGCCCTGCTTGTATCAGGTTGAGGTAATTTATCTGAACATTGATTCAAAGAATAAGGGTGTTGAGAACCATACGAAAGACCAACAAATCAATAGGCCTACTCATAAAGTTGAACAAAACCTCCCAAGGTTAAGGATTTTTCAAATCAGTGGCAAAGTGGTAAGTATTAGAGCATTACCAGACAGTAAGATCATCAATGTACTAGAAACAGTTATAGATAAAAGGTCAATAGCACACATAACAAGAACTAATTCTGGCGTTATACTCATAATGAACATGACTGAAAAGTCAAAAGATTTAATAAAACAAATTGAAGTAAGTCCTGTTCAAGTAGAATTGGCACACAGTATTAAAGCAAGGCTAGAATTAGTCAAAGAAACCAGGAAATGTGTAATTAAAGGAATACCTGTGACAGTTCCAGAGGAAGAGATAAGAACTAGACTACAAACAGAAAATCCAGAACATAGGATTCTTAAACTGGAAAGGATATCACAGAAATTAGGAACTTCAACTGTAATAATAGTTACATTAGAAGGACGAGAAATCCCATCACATTTCTTCAGTGGCAGTACTAAAATCAAAACAGAAGCTTACATACCACCAGTCATTCAATGCTCAAACTGCCAGAAATTTGGCCACACCAAAAGAACATGTAGAAGTAAGCCTAAATGTCGATATTGTGCAGGGGACCACACCTATGATAACTGTAAATTAGTAGAAGATGATAAAGATTACAGAACAAGAAATATAAACAGAAAATGTGCAAATTGTCTAGGAAACAACAGTGCACGTTTCCTAGGATGTCCACATTACCAGCAAACAAAACTAGCTCTAATAAAATCAGTCAGTACTAACACACCATTTAAAGTAGCACCACAACAACATCAATCTTCAGTCGCTATATCTACAACTCCAACACCAAGAGAAATCACAGTCAGAACCAGAAATGCTGAATTAACCCAAAAGAAAAATAAAGTCCAAAAAATACTGATAAAAGATAGCAATCTACCAGAAGAGAATGAAATATCCAAATCATCAGTAACAGAAGATGCAGTGAGAAAGGCAGAAGAAATCTTGAAAACCATGAAAAACATCCAGCATGAAGTAGCTAAAGATGTGGCTAAATTAGCAGAACTCAAAGAAGAGAATGAAGATTTACTGAAAAGGATTGAATCAGAAAGACAACTCATAAGGAGTGAGCAAAAACAAACAGATAAAAACCAACAAGAAGAAATGTGGAATGAAAAAATGACAGCTTGTCAAAAACTTATTCATTCTGTATCAAACATTGTGAAAGCCTTTATACTGAATCTTCAAAGTGAACTACAAACTCACTTAAACAGAGAAACCGAAAATCTAGGAGACTTTGTTATTAACAAATAAATCAATAAATTATACACTTCTCAGAGTAAAAGAGTACAACACTATTTATAATAAACTTAAAAATTAAACAATGGAAGTACAGAACATTAGAATAATACAGTGGATCAGATAACCATATTGATATATAAACTGTGTTTTCTTAAACCTGCTATCAGTCGTTACTCAGAATTATTGGATAGTCTAAGCACGCAGTTCTAGAACCATTGTGGAAAATGTGTTAATAGCATTCGTGTGGATTTTTTCATTGTGATTCTCTGGTAATAGAAATTAGGGTTACAAATTAAAAGTGTTAAGATTTTACCATTATAATTCACTTGGATCTTCTAGCTGTTAGAACTAGTGAAATAAATAACGCGTAGCTATTTCATACCAGATGTGCAGTTATAATGTTAATTTTCACCACCCGCTTTCTCACACAAGAAGAGCGGTTCTAGTTGACTAATTTATATGTTAGGCGCGACTGATAGTGACAGAAAAGAATTCACGTTTTATTTCATTGTGCGTATTTATTATAAGTGCCTAGTATTTAATACCATACGATAACCAACAGACGCCGACAATTTAATAGCTATTAACGACAGGCGATATTTATGTAATGCGCGTATGGATAATTGAATAATAATTAATATGGTACGCTTACTGCCAGTGCGAGAGGGGCGGGGAGAGTGCATACATATATGCCTCAAATGACTTTGACATCCAATAGCGAGTTTCACATATTAAACTTCACATGATGGTATATACATATATATGTTAGTTCACATGTTAGTAATAAAATAGGAAATGTAAATCACAACTTAAGCCAATCCTGGCTACAGACTTGTTGCTCAGATGAATAAAAGAATAAAAGAGACCGGTTGGTCTCTTACACGCGTCTGGGGTGTCTTTAATTTGACAATAGATTCCCTCTCTGACTCCGTGTGTTTCTTCAGTTTCCTAGTCCTGGTGTTCCTTATTAAAATGTAGAGATTTCTTGTGCTTTCTCCAATAAAAGGTCCGGTTAAAAGAAGGAATTATGAATCTAGTCTTCACTCAGGCGAGGTCTGATGTTGTCTTGGCGAGCGTGAAATTCACAGTGAAATAAAACTGCGAAAATGGTCAGACTATATTCTTATCTTCCCACGCATTGTTGTTTATGAATCTAATCAGAAAGATCCAATCATTTCAAATACTGTAGTGTGATATCAAAATATTACAACGTAAGGCAGAGGTCAACTCTCCTATTTATGGCAATATGATGTCCTATGCCCTTGTGTACAAACTTACAGACAGATCGGGGAACTCACATGACAACATTTGTAAGCTGTAATACTTATTACTTTATTAGAATGTAATGTTGTCATAACAAGTCGGCCCGGAAGCGATTATGTCACACATGTCTGCCCAAATGTGTCACACAGACAGTAATCTCGTTATCTGTCGTATGAGTACACAAAAACTCCGTGACTGCCCATCTGGGTTACCAAACGAGTCGTCTTATTATCAGCGGTTCAATCTAAACACGCCGGCGACTATATTATCTCAGTTGCTCACCGCAAGCTAGGCTGACCGGGTGACAAACAAGTGACATCACAGAGTGGAGTGTCGAATGATTTGATAAAATCATATATCTGCTACTAAGCAGAAAAATAACGAAGAAAGAAAGAAAGACAGAAAGAAAAGTGCGATAATTGACAGCACAAAGTAAAAATCGGTACCGCAAATGTACCGATACTGCCGGAGAGAAACAAAGATCGTGATGAGGTCGTCCATTTCGTCACAAACTGCATATACTATCTGAACTTGAATACGCTGTATCTTTTAATTATTACCCATCAGAGGTTGAACAGGATATTTTTCATCATCTACTTCAATCAAACAATCAATACCCGTAAGCTCCCAAAGTAGCATAGGCCTTCAAAAAACACATGCCAAAGTACTCCTGTCACATGTCATCCGCTCAGGTCTTCCTAATCGTTTTCATTTGTCTCCAGTTATCTTCTCCATGTGTTTTTGGTCTACCACTGTCTATCTTTCCCATGGGATTCCAGAACAAGGACTGCCTTGTAATGCTTTCAAAAGGTTTCTCCAATGTGTGCCATATCCATAACCAGCGTCATCTTCTCATCTCTGGCTCCACTGGCACTTGTCTGGTTTTTATCATCCGTCCCACATCAGCTACCATATCATATCATTCCAATCCTTCTACGCAAGCATCCATTTATGAAAGTTTGTAGCTTTTTGGTTGTTGTTTTTGTTGTCCTTCATGTTTCATAACTATATAATAGGACTGGCTCGACATGTGAGTTGTATATTCTTATTTTTGTGTTGGACCTGATTTCTCTTAATCTCCGTATGTTTCCCAATGCAATGAAAGTTTCTTTTGATTTTTTTATTCTTATTTTGATATCATTTCCTATCCCTCCAACTTTGTTTATATTGCTACCAAGATGTGTGTGAGTCTACATCTTGTAGTGGTATTTCTTTAAGCTTAACATTGTTATCATTTATTGCATTTATTCTCATTATCTTTGTCTTTTCCCTATTTATTTTCAGACCCACTTACTGTGACATCTCATCGAGTATTTTCATTTTGTCTTGCATCTGATTATGGTTATGGGACAGAAGAGCCAAGTCATCGGCAAAATGTAGATCATCAAGCTGTTTAGTCAGATTCCAGTGGATTCCATTTCTGTTGTGTGACGTCGATGTTTTCTTAACACAATCTATGCAAGTTAGAAAAGAAATGGAGACAAGAGGCATCCTTGTCGCACTACAGTTCATATCCCAAACGGCTCTGTAAGTTGTCCTTCATGAAGAACTCTGCATGTAATTTTATGTTTACGCGCATAAAATATAAGTGATATTGAAATATATCAATCAATACCCTTTAGCTCCCCAAGGAGCATATGCCTTCAACAAACACATGCCAAGTCCTTCTGTCCTGTGCCATCCGCCCAGGTTCTTTCCATGTTTTCCTCATCATTTTCACCTCTGTTTCCAGTTCTCCTCTCCATGTGTTCTTTGGTCCACCTCTGCCTCCCCCTTACCGTGGATCCCAGAACAAGGACCGTCCTGCAATGCCATCAACAGGTTTCCTCAACGCGTGTCCCATCCATCGCCAGCGCCCTCCCCCCAACTCCCACTCCACCGGCATCTGTCCGGCCCCCGCCATCAACTCCACACTTGTGACATTGTCACACCACCTCAGTCCCTCCATTCCACGCAAGCACCCGTTTACAAAAAGTCCGTAAGCCCTTGGTTGCTGCCCTTGTTGCTCTCCATGTCCCAGAGCCACACAACAGGACTGACCTCACATCTGAGCCGAAGACTCCCACTTTCGCGCCGGACCTGACCCCTCCTGCTCCCCATACGTTTCCCAACGCAATGAAAGCCCCTCCTGCCCCCTGTATTCCCACCTTGACATCACTGTCCGTCCCTCCAACCTTGTCTACATTCTTCTTCTTCTTCCATCCTTAGCCACCAACCGGCAAAGCAGTATGTGGCCAGTACGCCTAGTGGCGTCTTAGGGCAACAACAAATTGATCAATCTATCGCTGTTTCCACCACGCCTAGTGGCGTCTTTGTGGAACAAAAACAGACCAAACAATCTATCGCTGTTTCCGTAATCAGATTGGTTGGCAAGCAGGGGATCAGCCCACTGTGCGAAGTTTTTACGGGATGGGGTAAACAGCCCCATGCCCATACCCTCCTTAGTCGCTTTTTACGACATGCATGGTAGGGTGCAGTGTTACTATTCTTTGCTCCCCTTTCGGGCCCCGGCAACACACGGGTGTTGTCTACATTACTCCCAAGATATATGCACGACTCTACATCCCCCAGTGGCGTCTCCCCAAGTTCAACCCTGCCATCACCTCCCGCATCCACTCTCACAATCCCTGTCCTTTCCCTGCGTAGCCCCAGGCCCACTTGGTGTGACCTCCCATCGAGAACCTTTACCCTCTCTTGAATCCGAACATGACCATGGGACAGAAGAGCCAAGTTATCTGCAAAATCCAGATCATCAAGCCGTCCAGCCAGACTCCACCTCTGCCTCCACGCACACTTCATGAGCCCTGGCCCCGCCTCTGTCCAAATCTGCTCTCCCGTCCCTCCCGTCCCCCATCTTGCCAACGGTTCCTGTCGCCATCCATGTCCTGCGCCGACGCTCCCACTCCCCCAGCACCTCCCCACACGTGTCGCTCCATTTATTCTTCACCTGTTGCCAGCGGTCCCCCCGCCCCCCCCCCCCCCCCCCCATCCTCCAGCCGTTGCAGCACCTGGCATCCGTTGGACACTGTTTATCATTGAAATATATGCCAATACGTAATTCTTTAAAAGTTGGCGCATGTTATTCTCGTTTTGTGTCTGAAATAAAAATAAACGTTTTGTTTATGTGTTCAGAATTCGTATTTTTTATTGAATCTAAAATTAAAAAGTGTAAACAAGATGGCGACCAAACTTAGTCCATTCGTTTATTGGGGCCAGTTGAAAGATATAATTTCATTGAAGGTTGATTTGAGAAGTGTTGAGGTATGTTTATAAGCATCATTTTCAAGTACATAATGTGCACATTCGCTGAGTATTACCACGTATTTGGTTTTCAATTTTTAAGTTTTCTGTTTAAGGTTAGCAATTGTCGGGACTCTCATCGGCATCTTCATCTGTCTTGCGTTGTCGTAGGAGGCTCAAGACTAAATAACAATATCAGAGTTGCTTCAGAGCGTTAAAAATAAACGGATAAATTGTACTAAAATTGTATTTCATCGATGTGTGAAGTTATTTCTGAAATAATGTGGCCTTAACTCTATTCAATTCTTGACTTTTGAAGGTTTTTTGAGTAGGTTTCAGGTGACATTTTGTAAAAACATGTAGAATATTGTTAAATATGTTAAACCTATAGGCCTACACATTAGGTCTATATATCAGTGTGTTTGGAAAGGAATGGACTTTAGTACAGTAGTAGTTATTTTGGGACTTTGTTGAGGAGCAACAAATTAATTACCGAATTTGATGCATGAAAAATAACAAAAATTTACACACACTGAAATATTCAAAGAAGGAAAAAAACTAGCAAATGCAAGATGTACAAAACAGTGGCTTTTATTTAAAAGTACTTTCAGTTTTGTATATGATTTGTGAAAATCAGACAAATATTATCATAAATTCATTAATAAAAAAATCAATGAACTCTTAGTGTACGAGCTCAAAAACCACATTTTTACGAGCTTATTTCAGAGAGTACATTTTTAGACATAACTACCTTTACAGATTTTGCATTAAATAATTTATTTATAATGATAACATAAGGTGTTAAATATCAAAATGTGAAGAAATGAAAACCCCTATATCATGCACTTAACTAAATTGTTCAGTGGTTTTAAACATGCATTCACCATATACAGTAATGAGTGCCGAAAAATTTTAAAAATTTAAAATCAAATTGTACTTATCAATATGTGTAATTAATTCTGGTAAACTTCAACCCCTAGAACTACTTTTATTTTAAACTACATCCATTTTCACATAATGTAGGAAAGTTGCAGTTGTTTCTGAGCACAAATAAAGTTTTTATAACAATTTGAAAATTTTTGGTATATTTAGACAAAGCCCAAAAATATTTTAAGCCTATATTTACAGACATGACTACCATTACTGATTTTGCATTAAATACTTTATTTATAAAGATAACATAAAGGGTTATATATCAAAATGTAGAGAAATGAAACTTCTTTGACATGCACCTAACTGAATTGTTCAGTGATTTTAAACATGCATGCAACATATAGAGTAATGAATGAAAAAAAACTTTTTAATGTAAAAATATGAAAAACAATTTGTACTTATCACTATGTGTAATTAATTCTGGTAAACTTCAACCCCTAAAACTACTTTTATTTTAAACTGCAGCCATTTTCACATAATGTAGGAAAGTTGCAGTTGTTTCTGAGCTCAAATAAAGTTTGTATAACAATTTGACATTTTTTGGTATATTTAGACAAAGCGCAAAAATATTTTAAGCCTATATTTACAGGCATGACTACCATTACTGATTTTGCATTAAATACTTTATTTATAACGATAACATAAAGTGTTATATATTAAAATGAGGAGAAAAGAAACCATTTTGACATGCATCTAAGGTATTTGGCAAAGTAGTCATTTGGGTGAAGGTGTGGATGATCTCTGCCATCACCGGTGTCAATACCTTGTCGAGGTATGGCGGTTTGCGTACCCTGATTACCCCCCAGAGCTATGCCAGCGGGAGTTTTACTCCTGGAAGGTTCTACCAAGCTGGACAGGTTTGCGCGGGCAGGGGTCAGACGAAAGCAGACACCCTGGTCCTCCAGGTTGGGGGTTTTAGCATAGGGCTGACACCCCTGTCTATGTAAAAAAAAAAATTGAAGTTATGGAAACTATAACAAATAAACAAACTTTGCTGCGGGACAGACATCCGGAGTCTGAGGCTCGTATGACTGTCAATGGTGAAAGCCGAAAGGAAGCCACTGACATGAGAACGGACGTCCTGACCGCAAAACATGATACAAGAATAGCATTTTGGAATGTCAGGACAATGAATGAGACGGCTAAACTAAAACAGGTCACGGCAGAAATGAGAAACTATAGGTTACACATTCTAGGGATAAGCGAGAGCAGATGGACAGGGGCAGGAAAAGTTAAAACAGCAACAGGAGAAACAGTACTTTACTCTGGAAGAGAGGATGGACAGCACAATGAAGGCGTAGCCATTATTTTACAGAAAGGAATAGAAAGGACATTACTGGAATGGAAACCCATCAACAACAGACTGATAAGATTAAGATTGAGAGGTAGATTCACCAATAATACAATGCTACGCACCAACGAATGACAGTGATGAAGAGGTCAAGGAGGAATTCTATCAACAACTGCAGAAAGAAATGGAAGACACACCTAGATATGATCTTATTATAGTAATGGGAGACCTCAATGCGAAAGTTGGTACACACAATACATATAATTAAAGAGTAATGGGGAAATGCGGCAGCGGAACATCAAACGAAAATGGGGATAAATTAATAAGTTTCTGTAATATTAACAACCTGGTCATTGGAGGAACACTTTTCCCACATAAAGAAATTCACAAATTAACATGGGAATCACCAAATGGTCGGGACAGAAACCAGATAGACCACATCATGATTAACGGTAGATGGAGACATGCATTACAAGATGTGAAGGTAAAAAGAGGTGCAGATGTGGGAAGTGATCACCATTTAGTAGTAGCAAAACTGAAAGTGAAACTAAGAAGGGCTGGACCAATTGTAACTACACAGAAAAGGTTTGACATCAGCAAATAGAAGGACCCCCTTACCAGAAAAGCTTTTGCGGCTGACATAAAGAAATGATATCAATTTGCCGAAAGTCAGGAAAAGACATTGACTGATGATATAGACCAGAAATTCAACACCATTTCAACAACATATAAGGAAAGCAGCAAATCATGCTTGGGATTCCAGGAAAGGAAGAAGCAAGACTGGATAACACCAGAAACATTAAACACCATAACACTGAGAAAGGAAATGAAAAGAAAGAAAACAGAAGCGAAGTCTCCCAGGTTAAAGCAACTATATAACGAACAGTACAGTCAGCTGGACAAGGAAGTTAAACGCCAAACCCGAGCCAACAAAAGGAATTTCCTAGACGATCTTGCAAGACAGGCAGAAGAGGCAGCACTGAGAAATGAACAAAGCACGGTATACAAAATAACTAAATTCATCAGCGGAAAACGAGGTGCAAACAATATTACATTAGTAAGAGATAAGCAAGGAAATCTCATCACGACAGCAGAGGGACAGGAAACAAGATGGGCAGAGCACTTCAGAGAAACTCTGAACAGGGAACCACCAGAGACACAATTGAATGTTCCTGAGGCTGAAAACGATCTAGATGTAAATACAGACATTCCACGAAAAGAAGAAATCATCACAGCAATCAAAGGGTTAAAGAACGGAAAAGCTCCTGGCCATGATAACTTAAATGCAGAGCTATTTAAGACAGACCCTGAGCTAGCAGCAGAACTATTAGAACCAATATTTGCACAAGTGTGGAAAACGGGGACAACACCATCAGAGTGGAACAAAGGAATAATTGTCAAATTGCCCAAGAAGGGAGATCTTGCAGACTGCAATAATTGGAGAGGAATCACTCTTCTCTCAGTTCCCAGCAAAATACTAGGCAGGATAATTATACAGAGAATTTCAAAAGCAGTAGACCACAAACTGAGGAAAGAACAAGCAGGATTTAGAAAGAACAGAAGATGTGTAGATCATATATTCACTCTCAGGAACATTATAGAGCAGTGCTCAGAATGGCAAAGACAGCTGTACATTAACTTCGTTAATTTTGAAAAGGCTTTTGATAGCATACATAGGGACAGTTTATGGAAAATACTGAGGGCTTATGGAATTCCAAGCTGCATAGTGTCAATCATAAAAAGCCTCTATGCCATCTTTACGTGTAGTGTTGGGCAGAGCAACCTAACCTTTGAGGTGAAGACAGGAGTACGACAGGGATGCCCCTTATCAACCACTCTTCTTCTTCTTCCTTCTTCCTCGTTCGTCCTGAAAAGGACGGTGGTTGCGTTGTGTCTGTTTGCGCCTAAGCTGTGATATCTGCACCTTTCGGTCGACACATCCGACTTCTGCACGGCATTTTTTAAGGACCGGGTTTGCCTTCCCATTTCGATCCGTGCTCGCTCAGCCAGCCTGCACTGCTGCATACTGTTTCCAGGACCACCACGTGGAGGTGGAGCGCGGTCTTGACCAGCTCTGGTTCGCTGGTCCTGACGCAGGCAGTCAAGCTATGAGTCGCTGACTGCATTCACTATTGCTGCATCTTGAGGTCCCATCAACCACTCTATTTTTAACAGTCATAGACTGGGTGATGCGCCAGACAACAGAGGGCAGTCCAAGAGGAATAAGATGGACTACATTTTCTACATTGGAAGATCTGGAATATGCAGATGACATTGCACTACTAGCACATTCACATCAACACATCCAGGAAAAAACGGATAGACTTAATAAGTTTAGCCAGCAGGTGGGCTTGAACATCAATTTAAAGAAGTCAGAGGTCATGACGCTAAATGTGAGCAACCCTGAGCCCATATCAGTAAGGAATCAGCAACTGGTACAGACAGACACCTTCACATACCTAGGATGCATAGTAACACCAGACGGCAGGGCAGGTAAAGACATCAACATCAGAATGAATAAGGCAAGAACAGCCTTTTTTAGCCTAAACAACATCTGGAAGTCCTCTCAATACAGCACAAGCACAAAATTAAGATTATATCAGAGCTGTGTGCTTTCTGTGCTTCTCTATGGTGCGGAATACTGGAGAGTTACAGAGAAGGAAATGTCGAAATTGTCCTCTTTTCACACAACATGCTTAAGAAAAATTCACCGAATCTTTTGGCCGAATACCATCACCAACCAAGATCTGCTTACTCGGAGCAAGCAAGAGGACATGCACACCATCATAGCTGGCAGACGCTGGAGCTGGGTTGGCCATGTCCTCAGAAGAGACCCCGATGCCATCACAAGAACAGCTATGCTTTGGACCCCTGAAGGAAAACGAAAGAGAGGCCGACCAAAAACAACCTGGCGGAGGACTGTGGAGGCTGAGATGCAAAGAATGAACCAGAGTTGGGGCACTGTACGAAGGATGGCTGCCGACCGAGCAAAGTGGAATCAACTTGTTGTTGCCCTAAAGACGCCACTAGGCGTGATGGCCACTGACTGCTTTGACGGTAGGCGGCTAAGGATCAAAGAAGAAGAAGTGGATGATCTGTGCACCCATCACAATAAAAAAATGTTCTCACTCTAACTTGAGGGGTGCTACAAATGACGCACCTGCGCAGAAATTTTGATTTTTTTTGCAGTGTGTCTGGTTCCACACAGACGGTTCAACGGACTGTTGTGTTGATTTGCATGGGTTACTCTGTGTGGAATATTCTGGATAATATCAAAAGCAACAAGACTAAGTACTGTAATTAACTTATTCTTGAACTGCAGTAGGGTCTGCTTCTTTCAATTATTTGATCTGCTGAGTGCAAACAACACAAAAGCATTCAACTGGGAAACTTCAAAGATCCAAAAGAAAATTTTCTTCCACCACTTTCTGGTTCTTCTGTTGAATGTTCCATAGGTTGTTTCACACTGGTCAATCTTGTCACATCCATTCATTCGTTGGTTGTAGTCATCAATCATAGTGGGTTTGTGCTTTCTTTCGCCAAAACGATTTGTGATTTCTTTGGTTTCCACAGTTGCAAAACTTGACACTAGAGTACATGCCTGTTTTGCCTTTTTATCTCTAAACATTACACAAAGAAATTTACTTTCTAGATCGAGAAACCATTTCATCTGGAGATGCATCAGTTTTGTAGCCTTCAGCGCCTTTGGAAAATTTTTACGATTTATATTTACAGTTCCAGTAAAATACTGATTGTTGTCGGTAAGATATTGCAGCAATGCAAAACTTGTGTAGTAACGATCTGCATAAATATGATGACCTTTTCCACAAGGTTTTAGCAGTGTATCAAAGACTTTGATAGCTTGTTGGCTCTTTACATCTAGCTCAGGACTGTGTGATGTATTGGCACCGAAGTAAATCAACAAATTGACAACGTAACCAGTACTACTGTCACAAAGGCCGAAGGTCTTGACATGATATTTCTTAGGCTTTGAGGCATTGAACATTTTATGTTCCCACCTGCCTTTCCACCCTATCACCATTTCATCTAAAGACAGTTCTTTGTAGGGATAAAATGCCTCCTGAAATCGTGTTAGGAGTTTCTGCAGAAACGGCTCAATTTTTGCTTTTCCCTGCACTTCAACATCACTTACATGGAACATTGTGTGATACAATGCTTGAAACCTGTCCCTTGTAAATATCTGCCTGAACCAAGGAGTCTGTATGTAAGGCTCTTGAGACCAGTAATCACTCATTTTTGGTTTTTTGACAATGCCCATGGCTATGATAACAAAAAAACCTGTAAAGTTCATGTAGTGTTATTGGATGCCAGTTGCGATAAACTGAACTTGTGCTCACAGTTGCAGCTTTTGACTGACAGAGGTGATCAGCATAATCATTGACAGACACAACAGGTTCTTCCAATATTTCCTCTGTAAAAAGGGCTTTGAGGCAAAAAAGTGCTGGTGAGTCTTCGGGGACAATATCTGGATTCACACCAGGAGTCCTGTCCTGAGGTGGAACAAAGCGAAATGCATTCTGAGTTGAACCCTTATCAACTTCATTCCATTCAACCTCCTGTTCAATAATATTGTTGTTCTGAAGCTCAGCATTACCAGGTTCAGTGATTACTGATCTCAGCTGTGATCTAGATCTATCTTCTCCACACGACTTAAAAAACACGCTTAGTCCATATTCATTCAATCACAGACTTTTCAAATACATCATGAGTGCAGATTATATGCCACCCTAATTTAGTTATGTTCTTAAATAATTACATAACACCATATGTAGGTTTTAAAGATAATTTTGTCCTGTTTAGTATTAATTATGATAAGGTATTGTAAATCTGTGTAACTGTTATTGTACTGTTACAATGTTGGGATTTTATTTTATTGTATGTTATTGTTATTTTATTATTTAAGTATTATTTAAGATACATGTGAGAATAAATGGATTCAGTATGGAAGACGAGAGAAAGGAAGGGCAGAATGTTAGACGGGCCTGCGTGCCCAATTCTAAACCCTTTGAAAATAAAGTTCGTTCGTTCTCTTTCGTTTTTATGGCATTTACCTTTCCCTTTTAGCAATCCCCTACCAGTTTTATATCTTGGTCAATCCAATGGACACGCCCCCTTGTCCTCAGAATCTGCTAATGTGTAGCTAAATTCAGCATCATCTAAACTATCTGTGCTCGAGAACTCATCGCTGTCATTATCAATCCATGATTTAATAAGCTGTTTTTTTTTTTTTGTTTTTTTTTTTGCGTTCGCCCGCTAATACTCGAGGCGAAATCTCAGGTTATTATTTTTTTATGTCTAACCTGACATTGATTTTACGTGAGTATCCCTTTATTTCTTGTACAGAGTCAGGTGTCCCTCGCCATTCAGGCAAATACTCGCCGATTTCGGAGGTACCCATTGCAGCTGGGTCGGCTCAGGAGCCGCCAGTCCCTGGTCGACGACACTCCTTCAAATGTTCTCGCCAGGTCTCGAGTTAATCCAGTCCAAATCCCGGTCGACGAAAAATCCTCAAATGCCGTCGCCCGGGTTTGATCCTGTATCACCCGGTCGCCAGAGCGGTGTTGTAACCACTACGCTAGCGCGGCTCCCTTAATAAGCTGTGATGCATGTTCAGCTGATAATCTTTTCAAACGACCATTTGAACACGAAGCCATTCTAATTTTTTTTTTGACTAATGAACTCTACTAAACTTAATCAAAATCGATCAATATTTCACACAAATTTGAGAGTATTCCAGTATTTTCAAACATGAGGTGTACAGGAAATGGCATTAGAACTCTTTTATGGGAAGAAAAGTATGTAAATAATGTTATAACTTTCGCTATTGACACGGAAACCATTTCGGCCTTTCTAAAAGGCCAGCCGTAAAACGGGGACCGATCGTCGGCCTTTCTAAAAGGCCAGCCGGATACTAAGAGTTAATGTGTTAGGTAGAAAAGGGGAACAACTGAGCATTTAAACACGATTATGATGACTTCACAAAATAACACTTAAAATCTTGAAAAATGTATGAAACTAATGTACATTATACATAGACATGTTTGAAAGTTAATAAACTGTGTATCTGTTGCATTTATAACAATAATTTTTTACAATGTAATTATCCAAGGTCGAAATGATTGCATAATCTGACACAAAAATGTACATAAACTGAGATATTAAAGAATGAAAAAACCTATGTAATTAAAATAATACAACAAATAGACATTTATTTAAAAGATTATCCAAGTATGTACAAATTTAAAACAAAACTTAGAGATTCTGACAGTATTTAAAAAAAATTAAAAGCTAATTAAAATTTCCGCACAGAATGGGGGCAATAAGTGGAAATGTATAATTTTAAAACGTAAACTGAGATTTGTGGGAAAAAAGTGACATCAACAAGCAAAAGCATATTAGCTTAATCAAGAAACAAAGATTGTTTTAGGACTTATGGTATTCAAATAGTCAGTTTCTGTTTTTCATGAAACAAAGAAAGGTGTTGCATGCACTACATTTTGCATGTGTTCTTCTTTCAATACCTTGAGTTGCCCAACAATGTTTACAATTTTTCATTGTAGCACTGTGTTCTGGTATTATTGAGTGTGTGGTGCTGATTTTAGTTTTTATGGCATTATATGTAGAAGGAATATTCTGATGTTTTTTTTAGTCCACCCAGCTCCCTAATAAGTTCCTCCGTAAAATCTATTCGAAGGTAACGATTCGGTCTATCTAGTTCTTCAACATCAGGATGATCCTTTCTACACTCTTGAAAAATTACATAGCTGTTAACCCTGGCAATGTCAAGAAAATGGTAGAACAAGGTTTTCCAATATTTGTTTGTTTTCCTAAGAACATTATATTTATGAATTAATTGGTCACTTTTATCACCCAGCATTGCACACTGAGCTTGGGGGGATCACTTGGGCACCAGACTTAATACTGGCTCTTGACTGGATGGCCGCATGCAGGAGATTTCTACAATGGAGGGTTGGCAGGTGGTGGGTATCGGGAAGTGGCTCTGTGCAGGACGTGAGGATTCCTTGGGAGAGCCCAGAACCAGAGCACAGCATTGTGCAAGCTCTGCATAGTTGGAGAGCCCCCTGGATGACGGGGAATGCACAGTGTGCTACCCCACCTATCCCCAACTGCTAACTTAGAACCAGAAGTGGGGTCCTCTGTATGCGTGCCAGGCCAGGATAAAATGCCTGGGAAAGAGACTGGAGCTCAGAACTCCCTAACTCAAAGTTGCAGGATGGCAGAAAAGCCACGGGAAAGACAGGGCTATTTTGAAGATAACGCAACCATATTTTCACCATACGAGCTCGGACGCCGCCTCGGTAAACAAGGTCCGCGCAGAGCAGTGACACCCCCAGGCTGCTTGCGAATAGTCTACTACTGGGAACATAAACAGATTAGGGATGAGCCCACTCTCCCGTTGAACAGGTGCTAAAGTCGTAGATACTGGGCCAGAAGGCGCACCGGAAACCACAGTATCATGCAACTCGCTTTTTTTTTTTCTATGGAGAGTACACCGTCAAATAAATCTCGTTCTGGTGCTCGCCCTGTGGAGCTCCACCAGGCAGGTGCAGTGCCGGGCTCTGAGCCTCGACAGAGCCCACCCTCAGCTACTGGAGGACCCTCTAGACCGTCTTGTGGAGTCAACAGACGGCGGAGGAGAACTACTGACCAAAACAAAACAGAAAAAGAGAAACCCAGAGTGCCACTTGTCATGATGCACTGGAATGCAGAGGGAGTGAACAGCAAGCAGGCTGGATACAGCAAAAAGACAGAGCTGGAAAACATCTTGTATGAGAAGCAAGTCAGTGTTTGCTGTATCCAAGAGACTCACTTGAAAGCAGATCAAACCTTTAAAATAAGGGGATATCAATGCTTCAGATCCGACAGACAAGATAGACGAAAAGGAGGAGTACTTACTCTTGTAAGGAATAACATTCCTGCACACGAAAGGAAAACCTTCATGGATGGAGCAGAATATCAGCTGCTGCAGATAAAGGTAGACAAGATGGAAATAGAACTCCTGAACTATTACTGTCCGAACAACAAACCCCTGAGTCTCAGCTCTATACAGGTACCAGCCACCAACTTTATAGCAGTTGGAGACTTTAATAGCCACTCCCAGAGCTGGGGCTATAACCATCTGGATCACAGAGGTGAAGAGGTTGAAACTTGGCAAGATGATCACTCCCTAATCCTAGTCAATAATGCCACAGATACTCCTACCTTCTACTCCAGAGGATGGCACACAACCTCAACACCAGATCTTGCCTTCTCCACACCAGATATAGCTGGATCTATTAGTAGAGAAGTAGGAGACCAACTAGGGGGAAGCGACCATCGCCCAATCTTTCTTACTGTCCAGAGTGCAACTCTCAGTACAGGCCCAGCCATTACAAGATGGAACTACAAAAAAGCCAACTGGGGTTTATTCAGGCATCAGGTGAACACGCTGCTGTCTACCCTCAAGGTACAGAACAGAGACATTAATGAAGTGGTAAAAGACTTCAACAGATGCATACTACAAGCTGCAAAAGAAACCATTCCCAAAGGATGCCGGCGTAACTACATACCATACTGGTCCAGCACACTCCAAGAACGTCAGGAAGCTATGGACAAGGCTAGAAAGGACGCAGAGTCTCAGCCTTCACTTGAAACTCACAACAAATGGAAAAAGGCTGTAGCAGAGTTTCAGAGAACAAAGCTAGAAGAAAAGCGGAAAAGCTGGAGAACTAAAACGGCATCGCTGAACCTTGAGAAAGACGGCAGGAAACTTTGGAGATTAGTCAAGTCTCTAAATGAAGAGCATTCCTCACCAAGGCAGACTATCACATTGGATGAAGGTGGCAAACTTTTCAGAGGAAAACAAGCTGCAGACTTGTTTGCTAGAAGATACAGTTCAGAAAGCAACTTACCCATTAACATAGACCATCAGAGAGAGATAAGAAAAGAAATACTGGCAACCATGGGACAGACAGATACTCCTGCCCCAATGAGGGAACCCATCACACTAGGAGAACTACAGAAGGCTATTTCCAAGCTTAAGTTTCAAAAGTCACCCGGCCCAGACAAAATCAGCAACGAAATGCTAGTAAATCTGAGCTCAGCAGCAAAGACAAAACTGCTTGAGATATTCAACCACAGCTGGTTGAAAGGAACGGTACCCCAAGTATGGAGAGAAGCCATCACAATACCCATACTAAAGAAAGGGAAATGTAAGACCGAGGCTGCAAGTTACCGGCCAATCAGTCTCACAAGCTGTGTTGGGAAGACTATGGAGCGAATAGTCAACCACAGATTGAAATGGTATTTAGAGTCTGAGCAGATCCTGGTGCCGGAACAAGCTGGATTTAGAGAATGCTACAGTATAGAAGACCAAGTTACTTACTTGTCTCAAGCAATAGAAGATGCCTTCCAGGAGAAGAAAAAGGTCCTAACGATCTGGGTCGACTTCAAGCAGGCCTTTGACAAGGTGTGGAAAGATGGCCTCATTGCAAAACTTAGGAGAAGTGGAATCCAAGGCAACATGATGAAATGGATCCAGTCATACTTGCATAACAGGAGAACTAGAGTCACTCTTGACGGTCTGCAGAGCAGAAAAGTGTTGCTCCATCAGGGGGTACCTCAAGGAGGAGTAATTTCCCCAACACTCTTCCTTGTTTACATCAATGACCTGGTGAAAGATCTCCCTGCAGGAGTTAAAGCTGCCTTATATGCAGATGACCTAGTACTCTGGTGCGCTGATGAAAATGTCACCACAGCAAATTATAGAATGCAGCGGGCAGCAGACATGCTAGTGTCATGGGCAGAGAAATGGCTTATCACAATAAACACAGACAAAACCTCCACAACACTGTTCTCCCTCGCCCCCAAGGACAAATCAGCTAACATACACCTAGGGACAACCGTGATCAAGGAAGAAAGCTACCCCACCTATCTTGGGGTGACATTTGACCAAAGGCTTACATGGAATAAGCATATTGAAAATGCAGAAGGAAAGGCCCGAAGACGACTAGGCATACTCAGAAAATTAGCAGGTACCAACTGGGGAGCAAATGAACGAAATCTAAAGAAGATTTATAATGGAGTAATAAGACCACACTTAGAGTTTAGCTCAGCAGCATGGTCATCAGCTGCTAACTCACATCTGCAGTCTTTGGACAAGGTGCAAAATCAAGCTCTCAGGCTCATTACAGGAGCCATGAAAACTACACCAATAACAGAGATGCAGAAGGTTGCTGGATTACAGACATTGTCCCATAGAAGAGACACAAAAACCATGATCCAGATGGAAAAGTACAACAGTATGCCAATGCACCCAATGAAGGCAAGACTAGATGATCTGGCATTGGGACGTCTAAAGCGTAGCAGCTTTGTGCATCGGGGGAAAAGACTTATAAGACAGCATCAAGAAGACCTATCCATGAAGACAACACCACTGAAGCCCACCCTATACCCTGTACCATGGGAGCAGGCCAGCAGTGCCCTCCAAATTAATACAACAGTCAGTGGTCTCACAAGTGGATGTGAGTATAATGATCTGCAAAAACGAACTGCTACATTGAGTATGATCCAAGAAAGCTATCCCGATCAATCATGGATACATGCCTATACAGATGGATCAGCAACTAATGCTGTTAGGAATGGAGGTGCCGGTATCTTTATCTCATATCCTGACAACCACTATGAGACTAGGCACATTCCCACTGGTAAATTCTGTTCCAACTATACAGCTGAGGTTCAAGCTCTAGAGCAAGCTGCAAATATGATTTATAACACCAACTCTGACTGCCACCAGGTAGTCATCCTCACAGATGCACTGTCTGTCCTGCAAGCTCTCAAGGGTGGTAAACTCCCGCATCTGAGAAATGAACTAAACAAGGTAGCTGCCAAAAAGAGAACCATACTTCAGTGGGTACCATCTCATTGTGGTGTACCCGGAAATGAAAAGGCAGATAAACTTGCAAAAAAGGGAGGAGAATGTGAACAAGAAGATAATGAAGTCACATACTTTGAGAAAAAGAGAGCTATCCAGACTATCAGAAGAGAACAGAACCAACCCAAAGACGACTATCACACTCTCGACCGGCAGGGACAGACAACTATTTTTCGACTCAGGACAGGGCATAACAAACTGAATAAACACATGCACAAGCTACGATTGTCTGCTTCACCACTGTGCACATGTGGATTAAACGAACAAACTGCTGAGCATGTTCTACAGGACCGTCCTCTGTATGACCAGTTAAGAAAGATATACTGGCCCAATGACTCAACACTAAACTCAAAGCTATATGGAGTTAAAGAGGAACTTCAAACAACAGTCGAATTCATCATGAGAACTCGTCTGACGGTGTAATCATCAAAGATGCGATCGCAAGAAGAAGAAGAAGACTACATTAGGCTGCTTAACTTTTAACTCTCTAAATTCCCCATTGACTTTTGTTCTTCTAGTGGCTTCTGAATATCCATTAGCTGTCATAAAATTAGACATGATAGAAACTGTTTTATTATCCCTACATTGCGTTGTTAAAATCTCCCTCTCTCTGACCCAGCGCATGTCACCGCGAGCTGATTTGTTTTCAAAGGATTTTACTTCTTTTAAAGATTTTGGAAAACCTTTTCTATTTTTGATAATAGTTCCACATGCACAAACACCTTTCTTTAAAAGATCTTTTAGAAGCTGTACACTAGTGTAAAAATTATCAAAAAATAAGTGATAACCTTGATTAATAAGAGACTTTATTAGTCTCATAACTACATCATAAGCCAAACCAAATGGGGAACCTTGGGTACCCTTACCAAGGTAAACTTCAAAATCATATGTGTATCCTGTTTCAGCTTCAGCAAGGATCCATAATTTCATTCCCCATTTAGTTGGCTTATCTCTAATATACTGCCTAAATGGATACCTGCCTTTATTTCGAACCATCCTTTCATCGATGGAAAGGTGTTGTTTAGGCTGATAAAGCTTCTGGCATTTTCTATGAATATAATCAAACAGAAACATACTTTACTTAGCTTATCAGTTGAATTTTCAGTCTCAAAGTTGAAAACTTTTAGAAATGACTTTATCTGTAAAAATCGCTTTTTTGTCATGAAAGACCTAGCCTACAATCCATGGTACAAGGAAGATGTAGACCAATATTTCTGCACACTTGGTATTTGTACAATACCCATGTACATAAGAAGTCCTTGAAACTTATAAAATTCTCCAACCTTTACATCCATCCATCCCCTGTAAACTGATGGCTTTGATGGACCATACATCATGGCATATTTGTTTGTATATAAACATAAATACGATACAAGATCAACAGTAAAAAACAACTTGAAAAAAATCCACAGGCCTTAAAAATTCTCTTGTTAGAATTTCCTCCTTTAGATGAACCCCATGCTTTCGACAGGGCAAAAACTTTGGAATTGGCATAGGGGCTCCAGCATCCAAATCATTATAGCCTTTGGGTCTGTAATGAAAAAATTTAACAAACTGTTAGTTAAAGTTTGAGAAACTAAGTGTAATAATTTAAAATAGCACATTATGCATAATAATGTATTCTTTAAAATTAAAATAATAATGATAATAATAAATTGGAACCTATAAATATCTTTAAACATTATCCCTTCAAACAAAATATAACTTTGATCACTTTCCAAGCTGTTTTATTATATTTTTTTTACTCTGTATCTGTTTGTTTTGCAAATATACATTTCCTCAGCAACCTTTACTATGGACTGGTAAGCTTTAAAAAAATGAAGTAAAAAAAAAATTGTTCACCATAAATGTTAAAATCATTATCAATTTTAATAGAAAATAGAGAACCATACTTCTGTGGGTACCATCTCACTGTGGTGTACCCGGAAATGAAAAGGCAGATAAACTTGCCAAAACAGGAGGAGAATGTGAACAAGAAGATAATGAAATCACATACACTGAGAAAAAGAGAGCTATCCAGACTACCAGAAGAGAACAGAATCAACCCAACGACGACTACCACACTCTTGACCGGCAGGGACAGATAACCATTTTTCCCCTCAGGACAGGGCATAACAAACTGAATAAACACATGCACAAGCTACGATTGTCTGCTTCACTACTGTGCACATGTGGATTAAATGAACAAACTGCTGAGCATGTTCTACAGGATTGTCCTCTGTATGACCAGTTAAGAAAGATATACTGGCCCAATGACTCAACACTAAACTCAAAGCTTTATGGAGCTAAAGAGGAACTTCAAACAACAGTCGAATTCATCATGAGAACTCGTCTGACAGTGTAAACATCAAAGATGTGATCGCAAGAAGAAGAAGAAATAGAAAATAGGTTACAGTTACTATTTAAGTGGTAATTTTTTAAAATCTAGGTCGCTACACAACCACATTCCATAACAATTCTTGACGCAATCGTGTCGTCACTGGTTCTCGCAGCTTACCTTGCCATGCCGGCTTCACAAATTGGGTCATTGGGGACACTATTTTCAACATCCATGTCTGAATCCGATGTTTCATGCTCCCAGACATCATCCTCTGCAGAATCAGTGCTGCATTCTTAATGTAAATCATTGCTGGAACTCATGTTTTAATTTTTTTTTGCGGAGACAAAGAAATCGAACTCAGACCAAGTTTAAAAATGGCATTGAGTGTTTTCGTTCTTCACTCTCGTTTTCAACGTTGATTATTTTCTTATAAAACTTATTTTAAAAGAAAGTTTTTACGTTTTAAATAAATTTTATGCAGTATTTTATTATAAAATAACGATACTAATTTAAACAAATGTTTTAAGGTTCTTTCAGTGGCTTTGGAATTCGGAATTTACCTGCCAAATTTGCCGGGTTTTATAAGGATAGAAATGAAAAGAGTTAAAAAAAAGAATTCAAAGACACAGTAATAAGCGTTAGGGTTAAGGTTATGAACCCTAACCGTAATCATAACCCTAACGACGTGGGCAACCTATTTGGATGGACATCTCACCGTTGTTCATGTCAACTGGATCCTATTTGCACACACATACTGTGTGACTAGATTGACAGATCATTCTCACATGCTTTCATAACTTGGTTTAAGACTATAATCATGTGGTGAAGGGCAAGGATAGTGGAACAAGGTCTGCCATTTTGCCAGAACGTTATCTATAGGATAAGTAACTGTATCGCTTCGACACATTGGAAAACACCCTCTATTAAACTAAACAAAATCCAACTAAAATGAAAGAAAAATATCCATTTCGACATCTTATAGGTTACAATTATGATATATAACGCCACAAATTTCTAATTCCATAATAAATCATGCTCACAAAATTTATGTTACGTGCAAACACACCACTCTGCATGCAAACACGCCACATGGAGTCACAGTATGACAGCGTCCAGTTCACCGTCCTTTCCCTCGGCCTATAGTGTATGTAGATTTCTACAAGATAATTCATATTACATCTTAGAATGTCCTGGATATATTCTAACAGTGCTATCTGAGAATGCCATTATGGGAATCATTGTTATACTTTTTGTGATGATATCTTGACCTTATCAAAAGCGCAGTGACTTAGTTTGCACGTGGTGCACAAGTTAACCTTGTCAATCTAGTGCACCAAGTGATATGAGTTACATTTTGATGGTTTTTGTGAAATATATGATCTCATTAGTATTTCCCCCCTCATTCTTTGTGGAGTCGAAGACATAAATTGTATCTGTGAAAATGTCATACTTTAATGATATAACCAAAAAACTTCTAAAAAAGTGCATCTGCCCATTGGGGTTCGGAGTGGCTAAGATGTATAGCTCCACCCTTAATTTTAAAAAGGTACCGGGTTAGCTCCCAGTATAGGGAATATGATTGATGGAAATGTTTTTCAGAACCAGTGGTTCTTTACGAATGTCATACTTACTCCCTTCTCTGATCTCCTGAGTAGTGAAATTGGATGCCTAGCCTTCTCGGATAAGGGCAAACAAATAGGAGGTCCCATGTGCATGTTTCGCACGTTAAGAATCCCTCAGCAGTTGGAAATCTTAAAAAGTAGGCCAAATGGCCGCTGCCCTGGCATAATTTAAAAATTAGGAAGCCTACCCACCACAAAAATATTTATAGAATGTGTGATTCCCGTATACACACATTGGGTTCCTTGCCGCTGAAATGGAGCTTGTGCACTGTGCTGAGATCCTCCTTGTATGATCTAAGGAAGGAGACCGGAGCACTGATGGAGTTGTCTGTGTGCAATGAAGATGGTCCTTAAAATCAAACCAAACCAAGCATCTGTCCCTGTTCACTGGGAGATGCCTTGTTCGATCTGTCCCTGTTCACTGAGAGATGCCTTGTTCGATCTGTCCCTGTTCACTGAGAGATGCCTTGTTCGATCTGTCCCTGTTCACTGAGAGATGCCTTGTTCAATCTGTCCCTGTTCACTGAGAGATGCCTTGTTCGATCTGTCCCTGTTCACTGAGAGATGCCTTGTTCGATCTGTCCCTGTTCACTGAGAGATGCCTTGTTCGATCTGTCCCTTCTATCTTGTGCATAAGAAGAGGGACCACCTTTGTAGTTTAACAAGTGCAACCACCACTCTTGGATTTTTCTAATTCCTAAGTTCAGAGATGTCAGATTAACTAAGCTGCTAGAGCGCGTGCCTTTCAGCAGCAAAGTTACTGAGTTCAGGAACCAAAATTTGGTGTCGTCACACTCCAATCTGCTAAGTGTAAATGAGTACCTGACTCTGCTCTTGAGTTAGGAAGGCAAAGGCGTTGAGGAAAGTAACTGGTCACCCCACCTCATAAAAGGTAAAAGGGTAAAGGATCCCATGACACGCCCATTGAGGCATATTGGGAGTATGGTGTTAGGCCCAGATTTTCTTGATCATCGGCACACTAGGGGTGATGTGGTCAGCATCACGCCGGCCACCTTAACCTTCCCAGAGTTGCTCTGGTACCCAATTGATGAGGCTGGGTCGACCCCCGGAGCTGTTTGCAGTCTAAAAGATCCCACCTCAACTGGGGATCGAACCATGGACCACAGAGCTAGGAAGCCAGTGCACTAACCACTGCACAACCGTGGTTCCCCCACCTTATAAAGCTGGACCTGATATAGTGAAGTCTCCAACACATCACTCTCTTATGGCAGAATTTGCTATGAGACTACTTTTACCTTTTTAATTTCAGAATGTTGAAGTAAACTTGACTGAGGAAGGCCTTGATTTCAGTGCCCAAGGTCAAGGAGTGAAGGGCACGAACTCTTATGGCTTTCACTTAGACTTTTATTTGCCTGTCAATCCTGAGGTAAGTAGGTCGTACAATATGTGCTTCTTCATTTAATCAAAGAAATAGCATTATCGAGTCATTTTTTTTATTAATGCTGATTTACAACTTGTGATAAATATTCTGACATTTAAAATAGAAATATTTCCCTTTTTGTTTTCAGTTCATGGGATATTTATACATAAAATTTTTTTGAGGCTACTTGATGTCACTTTAAAAAAAATGGTTGCTAATGAGAAACATTAGCTGTTAATATGTAAATTTTTGCTGCAAAAATATTTCATCTGAAAATTAAAGTTAATAATGAGATGTTTTAAATAATTTAAAAAAATGTTAAGGTTGTAAAGTGTTGAGAAACCAAATCGTAGTTATGAATGTTTGGCTCATTTTGTATTCCTCAGAAATACAGTACTTAAGTGTGAGTCTGAAAATGATTAAATGTATCTGTCCTGAATTCAGTACATTATATTGGATATATATATATATATATATATATATATATATATATATATATATATATATATATATATATATTTATATATAATATATATATATATATATATATATATATATATTTTTTTTTTTTTTAAAGTACTCCAGGCTTGCTTTTTTTTGTTTTTATTTTATTCAATCATTTTTACAGAAAAGTCGCTTCCGTAAAACAGACTTGGCAGTGGAGTTTCAGATAGTAAAATGTGCCTCAGATACCTGGCCTAGGCTTACTTCAGAGAGAGCAAAACTTCCATGGTTGAAGATTGACTTTGATAAATTTATGCAGGATGAGTCAGAGAAGGAGGATGATAGTGATACAGATACTACAGATGTAAGATTCCTTACATAGTCATTGATCAGTTAATACAATATTTTGATTATCTTAAATCGTTAATATAAATGGGTGCTTGATTGGAATAGAAGGACTGCAGTGGTATGACAAGATCACTAATATCGAACTGATGGCAAGAATGAGACAAGTGCGAGTGGAACCAGAGATGAGAAGATGACAATGGTGATGGATTGGTATGCATTGAGGAAAACTGTTGATAGCATTACACAACACACATTATTCTGGAATCCGAAGGGTGAGGGAGGAACACAGAGACTGAAGAACACAGAGACTGAAGAACACAGAGACTGAAGAACACAGAGACTGAAGAACACACGGAGAATAGAACTGGAGACAGAAATTAAAGGGGTGGAAAAACCTTGAGTTGATGGCACGGGACAGGAGGTCTTGGCATAAGTTTGTTGAAGGCCTGTGCTCCTTGGTGAGCTGAAGGCTGATGAATGAAATTGTTAATGTGTCATTTTCTGTTTAAAGGTCAAGTGTGTACATTTATAATAAATGCCATCAGTATGCCTGAATATTCAGTTATGTTAGGCCATGTGTGTGTTTATGTCAGTGGTGGGAGTGTAAGTTACTGATCAAGATATGCTCAGCTTCTGTCCTGTGGCTATAATAAGGAGGAGCTAACTCCATGTGCAGTGGTACTTTCAGGTTTCATGAAGTTAGAATTTATTGTCTTCATCATCATATCCTTTTTCACTCATGGAACATAGAGCCAACAGTGGAGATGGCCTGCTAGAGGAAGCCTACATCAAATCACAAATTCTTGCTAGTGGTGATTTCTCTAGCTATTTATTTTACCTGATGAGTTTGCCAGCCCCATGCTCAGTCTCATATTCATCACCTTTTATGATATACCTGAGAGAGCAGTATTTCGGGGGGGGTCTCTGTTGAGACCAAGAAAGAATAAAACTGCTGCTCCTGCAGTTATGTTGTACAGGGCTGGCAATCCCATCTTCTTCTTCTTCTTCGATCCTTAACCACCGACCGTCAAAGCAGTCAGTGGCCATCACGCCTAGTGGCGTCTTGTAGGGCAACAACAAATTGATTCCACTTTGCACGGTCGGTGGCCATCCTTCGTACAGTGCCCCAACTCTGGTTCATTCTTTGCATCTCAGCCTCCACAGTCCTCCGCCATGTTGTTTTTGGTCGGCCTCTCTTTCGCTTTCCTTCAGGGGTCCAAAGCATAGCTGTTCTTGTGATGGCATAGGGGTCTCTTCTGAGGACATGACCAACCCAGCTCCAGCGTCTGCCAGCTATGATGGTATGCATGTCCTCTTGCTTGCTACGAGTAAGCAGATCTTGGTTGGTGATGGTATTCGGCCAAAAGATTCGGTGAATTTTTCTTAGGCATGTTGTGTGAAAAGAGGACAATTTTGACATTTCCTTCTCTGTGACTCTCCAGCATTCCGGCAATCCCATCATGCAACACAAATTGCTACAGAAACCACCACTACAACAACATGTAAATGCTTGGTGCAGACTTCATGTAAGGGGACCAGCTGTAACGGTGGCTCCATGCTCCGTAAGGAGAAAAATGGAAAATGGTGATGGGAGAGCAGTAGTCAGGTTCTTTCTTCATCTCCTCAGAGAACTCTGGGAACTACACAGGGCAGAAGTTATTGAGCTGATCCTTAAATATGAAAGTCTGGGTTGATAGATGAAAGAATGTCCCGCAAGAAACATAGGGCTGTCACTGCAGTTAGCCCCCATTTACCACTTTATCTGCTTCTGAAGTGGTGGTTTCTGTTTAAATTTGTTTCATGTAACGAGGTTGCTAAAGTGCGTTTCACAATGTTTGCCGCTGTTTAATATTCAATATCTCTGCAACAACTTGATCATAATTGTTGCAACTTTGCATATGACCTAATGATCGCTATGTCCCGAGGGGGGCATTTTTTTCCTCGTTAACAAACTTATGGTTTTAAATTTTCTTTATTTAAAGTATACAAAATCGACCACCTCCTAGTCCAACCGTGTTTTGACAGGGCTTACCCCTTCATATTTGTGAGCTATTTCGATTTAACATCTTGAACGCATTTCACGTGATTTTCCCTGTGTTTCAGCTCACTACCGCACTGTTTTGCACATTACATTGATCCTTCCGGTGTGTTCAGTTACCGTTCTACTGATTGTGTATTTCAGTGCATTGGCGTATCTTGCGGTATTCTAGGTCTGTAATACAATGGGTATGAAAGTCAAGTTCCTTACACTGCATACAATGGCAGTGAAGATGTATAAATATTTCTGCAGAGAAGCTAAGTGTGGTAAACTGTATCGGAGTCTCTCAAATATTTTGAAGAAATAAAAAAGGACCTCATGTAGTAATCAGTTAAAAAACTCCTCTAACATTCAAATTGTATAGACGCCTATGCCGAAAATATGCAACTTCCTTCATTTACGGTAAATTATTTTCTTCCAGGACAAAATAATTACTTCGTTTAAAAAGATCAAAGGAATTAGCCGTTGCAAGAAAAGAACACTACCTGCAACATCTTCTTCTTCTTCTTCTTCTTGCGATCGCATCTTTGATGATTACACCGTCAGACGAGTTCTCATGATGAATTCGACTGTTGTTTGAAGTTCCTCTTTAACTCCATATAGCTTTGAGTTTAGTGTTGAGTCATTGGGCCAGTATATCTTTCTTAACTGGTCATACAGAGGACAGTCCTGTAGAACATGCTCAGCAGTTTGTTCGTTTAATCCACATGTGCACAGTGGTGAAGCAGACAATCGTAGCTTGTGCATGTGTTTATTCAGTTTGTTATGCCCTGTCCTGAGTCGAAAAATAGTTGTCTGTCCCTGCCGGTCGAGAGTGTGATAGTCGTCTTTGGGTTGGTTCTGTTCTCTTCTGATAGTCTGGATAGCTCTCTTTTTCTCAAAGTATGTGACTTCATTATCTTCTTGTTCACATTCTCCTCCCTTTTTTGCAAGTTTATCTGCCTTTTCATTTCCGGGTACACCACAATGAGATGGTACCCACTGAAGTATGGTTCTCTTTTTGGCAGCTACCTTGTTTAGTTCATTTCTCAGATGCGGGAGTTTACCACCCTTGAGAGCTTGCAGGACAGACAGTGCATCTGTGAGGATGACTACCTGGTGGCAGTCAGAGTTGGTGTTATAAATCATATTTGCAGCTTGCTCTAGAGCTTGAACCTCAGCTGTATAGTTGGAACAGAATTTACCAGTGGGAATGTGCCTAGTCTCATAGTGGTTGTCAGGATATGAGATAAAGATACCGGCACCTCCATTCCTAACAGCATTAGTTGCTGATCCATCTGTATAGGCATGTATCCATGATTGATCGGGATAGCTTTCTTGGATCATACTCAATGTAGCAGTTCGTTTTTGCAGATCATTATACTCACATCCACTTGTGAGACCACTGACTGTTGTATTAATTTGGAGGGCACTGCTGGCCTGCTCCCATGGTACAGGGTATAGGGTGGGCTTCAGTGGTGTTGTCTTCATGGATAGGTCTTCTTGATGCTGTCTTATAAGTCTTTTCCCCCGATGCACAAAGCTGCTACGCTTTAGACGTCCCAATGCCAGATCATCTAGTCTTGCCTTCATTGGGTGCATTGGCATACTGTTGTACTTTTCCATCTGGATCATGGTTTTTTGTGTCTCTTCTATGGGACAATGTCTGTAATCCAGCAACCTTCTGCATCTCTGTTATTGGTGTAGTTTTCATGGCTCCTGTAATGAGCCTGAGAGCTTGATTTTGCACCTTGTCCAAAGACTGCAGATGTGAGTTAGCAGCTGATGACCATGCTGCTGAGCTAAACTCTAAGTGTGGTCTTATTACTCCATTATAAATCTTCTTTAGATTTCGTTCATTTGCTCCCCAGTTGGTACCTGCTAATTTTCTGAGTATGCCTAGTCGTCTTCGGGCCTTTCCTTCTGCATTTTCAATATGCTTATTCCATGTAAGCCTTTGGTCAAATGTCACCCCAAGATAGGTGGGGTAGCTTTCTTCCTTGATCACGGTTGTCCCTAGGTGTATGTTAGCTGATTTGTCCTTGGGGGCGAGGGAGAACAGTGTTGTGGAGGTTTTGTCTGTGTTTATTGTGATAAGCCATTTCTCTGCCCATGACACTAGCATGTCTGCTGCCCGCTGCATTCTATAATTTGCTGTGGTGACATTTTCATCAGCGCACCAGAGTACTAGGTCATCTGCATATAAGGCAGCTTTAACTCCTGCAGGGAGATCTTTCACCAGGTCATTGATGTAAACAAGGAAGAGTGTTGGGGAAATTACTCCTCCTTGAGGTACCCCCTGATGGAGCAACACTTTTCTGCTCTGCAGACCGTCAAGAGTGACTCTAGTTCTCCTGTTATGCAAGTATGACTGGATCCATTTCATCATGTTGCCTTGGATTCCACTTCTCCTAAGTTTTGCAATGAGGCCATCTTTCCACACCTTGTCAAAGGCCTGCTTGAAGTCGACCCAGATCGTTAGGACCTTTTTCTTCTCCTGGAAGGCATCTTCTATTGCTTGAGACAAGTAAGTAACTTGGTCTTCTATACTGTAGCATTCTCTAAATCCAGCTTGTTCCGGCACCAGGATCTGCTCAGACTCTAAATACCATTTCAATCTGTGGTTGACTATTCGCTCCATAGTCTTCCCAACACAGCTTGTGAGACTGATTGGCCGGTAACTTGCAGCCTCGGTCTTACATTTCCCTTTCTTTAGTATGGGTATTGTGATGGCTTCTCTCCATACTTGGGGTACCGTTCCTTTCAACCAGCTGTGGTTGAATATCTCAAGCAGTTTTGTCTTTGCTGCTGAGCTCAGATTTACTAGCATTTCGTTGCTGATTTTGTCTGGGCCGGGTGACTTTTGAAACTTAAGCTTGGAAATAGCCTTCTGTAGTTCTCCTAGTGTGATGGGTTCCCTCATTGGGGCAGGAGTATCTGTCTGTCCCATGGTTGCCAGTATTTCTTTTCTTATCTCTCTCTGATGGTCTATGTTAATGGGTAAGTTGCTTTCTGAACTGTATCTTCTAGCAAACAAGTCTGCAGCTTGTTTTCCTCTGAAAAGTTTGCCACCTTCATCCAATGTGATAGTCTGCCTTGGTGAGGAATGCTCTTCATTTAGAGACTTGACTAATCTCCAAAGTTTCCTGCCGTCTTTCTCAAGGTTCAGCGATGCCGTTTTAGTTCTCCAGCTTTTCCGCTTTTCTTCTAGCTTTGTTCTCTGAAACTCTGCTACAGCCTTTTTCCATTTGTTGTGAGTTTCAAGTGAAGGCTGAGACTCTGCGTCCTTTCTAGCCTTGTCCATAGCTTCCTGACGTTCTTGGAGTGTGCTGGACCAGTATGGTATGTAGTTACGCCGGCATCCTTTGGGAATGGTTTCTTTTGCAGCTTGTAGTATGCATCTGTTGAAGTCTTTTACCACTTCATTAATGTCTCTGTTCTGTACCTTGAGGGTAGACAGCAGCGTGTTCACCTGATGCCTGAATAAACCCCAGTTGGCTTTTTTGTAGTTCCATCTTGTAATGGCTGGGCCTGTACTGAGAGTTGCACTCTGGACAGTAAGAAAGATTGGGCGATGGTCGCTTCCCCCTAGTTGGTCTCCTACTTCTCTACTAATAGATCCAGCTATATCTGGTGTGGAGAAGGCAAGATCTGGTGTTGAGGTTGTGTGCCATCCTCTGGAGTAGAAGGTAGGAGTATCTGTGGCATTATTGACTAGGATTAGGGAGTGATCATCTTGCCAAGTTTCAACCTCTTCACCTCTGTGATCCAGATGGTTATAGCCCCAGCTCTGGGCGTGGCTATTAAAGTCTCCAACTGCTATAAAGTTGGTGGCTGGTACCTGTATAGAGCTGAGACTCAGGGGTTTGTTGTTCGGACAGTAATAGTTCAGGAGTTCTATTTCCATCTTGTCTACCTTTATCTGCAGCAGCTGATATTCTGCTCCATCCATGAAGGTTTTCCTTTCGTGTGCAGGAATGTTATTCCTTACAAGAGTAAGTACTCCTCCTTTTCGTCTATCTTGTCTGTCGGATCTGAAGCATTGATATCCCCTTATTTTAAAGGTTTGATCTGCTTTCAAGTGAGTCTCTTGGATACAGCAAACACTGACTTGCTTCTCATACAAGATGTTTTCCAGCTCTGTCTTTTTGCTGTATCCAGCCTGCTTGCTGTTCACTCCCTCTGCATTCCAGTGCATCATGACAAGTGGCACTCTGGGTTTCTCTTTTTCTGTTTTGTTTTGGTCAGTAGTTCTCCTCCGCCGTCTGTTGACTCCACAAGACGGTCTAGAGGGTCCTCCAGTAGCTGAGGGTGGGCTCTGTCGAGGCTCAGAGCCCGGCACTGCACCTGCCTGGTGGAGCTCCACAGGGCGAGCACCAGAACGAGATTTATTTGACGGTGTACTCTCCATAGAAAAAAAAAAAGCGAGTTGCATGATACTGTGGTTTCCGGTGCGCCTTCTGGCCCAGTATCTACGACTTTAGCACCTGTTCAACGGGAGAGTGGGCTCATCCCTAATCTGTTTATGTTCCCAGTAGTAGACTATTCGCAAGCAGCCTGGGGGTGTCACTGCTCTGCGCGGACCTTGTTTACCGAGGCGGCGTCCGAGCTCGTATGGTGAAAATATGGTTGCGTTATCTTCAAAATAGCCCTGTCTTTCCCGTGGCTTTTCTGCCATCCTGCAACTTTGAGTTAGGGAGTTCTGAGCTCCAGTCTCTTTCCCAGGCATTTTATCCTGGCCTGGCACGCATACAGAGGACCCCACTTCTGGTTCTAAGTTAGCAGTTGGGGATAGGTGGGGTAGCACACTGTGCATTCCCCGTCATCCAGGGGGCTCTCCAACTATGCAGAGCTTGCACAATGCTGTGCTCTGGTTCTGGGCTCTCCCAAGGAATCCTCACGTCCTGCACAGAGCCACTTCCCGATACCCACCACCTGCCAACCCTCCATTGTAGAAATCTCCTGCATGCGGCCATCCAGTCAAGAGCCAGTATTAAGTCTGGTGCCCAAGTGATCCCCCCAAGCTCAGTGTGCAATGCTGGGTTCTCATCATGCTGCAACACAGGAGGGATTGTGATGCTCAGCCATCTCTCTCAATTCTGCACCGATAAGTGACATCGGGGACTTAACTTTGCCTCAGTACTGGGAGGCCCCGTTTCCGGGTACACCACACACAGCCAATTGAGGCAACGGTCGCCATGGGCGTGATAGACGACAAACAGTGAAGAATGAGGCAAGAAAGCATTTAACCCATGAAGTGGGGGTGGATTGGTGCAGACCAGAGCATGTACCACTCGCCGGTGGGTTCTGCATCTACACCTATAGGGTTCCACCCACTCCTCAGCCCATTTAGTCTGGCCCCTCACCCAGGACCTGTCCGGCTTGGGTGACCCTGCCAGGAGTAAAACTCCCGCCGGCATAGCTCCCGGGATCATTGAGGCGCTCAAGCTCTCCAACCACGGCAAGGTAGGCTTACATGTGGAGAGCCTGCAACATCGAATTTTATAAAAACTTTGGGACATTGAAAATATAAGACCACATGCAAAAAATCATGTTTATCAGTGAAAGGAATATGGAGATATTTGAAGTCAATCGTCGACCGACCTTTTTGAAACGCACTATAGCACTATTCACAACCTCATTTTAGTCACCTCTTACAACATGCCTGATGGAAGTAGTGGTCCAGTTTTCTTTCTCAGATATTCCAAGGGTCTGTACAGAGTAGAAGTCAGGGTTAACTGGTCAGTGCTGGGCAGTTTTGTAGGGGAGTTTGTATAGCTGACGTGTATGTTTACAGTGAGAGTTGATTTTATGTAGACACTTATTTAGTTATATGGATTTACTTCACAGCTGGGAAAAAGAGTTCTGACTTCACTTTAATTCATAAAGGCTGTGATCTTGTCAATGATATCCAGAAAATAAAATTAGGCTGGTCAACACATATGCAAATCTGTCCCACTCTGTGACTCAGAAACATGAAATGTCACAACAAGCATCATGTTTCAAACTCCACACATTCCTCAACAGATGGCTACATTGTGTCCTCCATATCAAATGTCCTCTCCCTCCATGGGTTTTGTCCAAGTATGCAGGTCTAAAATGCTGTGCTCTGGTTCAAGGCTTTCCAAAGGAATTGTCACATCCTGCACAGAGCTACTTCCCAGCTCCCTTTGTCTGATGCCTATTTATTGTGTGATTCTCTTGCACAAACCCAGCCAGGTAAAACCCAGATTTAAGTCTGGCTCAAGTGATTCCCCCAAGCTTAGTGTACAATGCTGGCTTCACAACACGTTTCACCACAGGGGAATCTTGATGTTGTGCTACACTGGTATGGCTGCTCAATTCCTGAAGTATTGACCAAGCAACTCAAAGGTTGCCTGTTTTCAGGATGAACCTTATGTATGTGCTTAAGGAATTCATGTAACAGCAACATGAATTCCTTTGCATCGCAAGAGAAAGGAGTATTAGTAATTTGTAAACCACATATAGTGGCAATTTAAAGATAATGGATGTCATGTGTATTGAAAGCCTAAGTAGTGGTTAATAAATACTTTGTCTTCAATTTTTGTCCTTAGTACTCACAGAAAGAGCTACTGAACAAACTCACAGAAGATTTGAGCGCTGATGACTCTGAAGGTCAGCTGTCACTTTTATTTGTAATTTGTGGTTGAGGAAAAGAATGTAAAATTTACATGTCTACAGTAACTAGTTATCCTAGATAGGTATATAATGAATGTTGGTCTGCAGCAATACGTTTTGGTAAATGTAATTGGTGGTTTTAGATTTTCTAGAGTTAGAAGTAGTACGTAATTTATTTCAGCCTGATTTTTGTGTGTGCGTTGTTTATTGCTGTGATGTTACTTTAAGGACTGTAAAAGGTAATGGTAGTCCAATAGCAGATACTGCCGCTGGAGAGTGAAGTGTTAGAGTCTTTACTATACGAGGTCCGGCTTCGAGTGGTGGGGCGGACAGTTCCCTTCCTCGCTGTCTTTTCCTCACCTAACTCACGAGCAATCTGGTACCCATTTACAGCTGGGTAGACTGGAGCGTGATGCCACCTGTGTTTTGAACTTGGTACCTTCGCTGCGAGAGGGTATAGGGGATTAAAATATGTTGATGGTTTTTTTAAATCTGTCAAATGTATGCTAATCACAACACAGTAGAATTAAATAGACTAAAACTACCATATGTTTGGCAGAGACTTCTGAGACGGAAGAAAGAATAGGCTAATGCACTGTCAGGCATGTCCTACAAGGCAACTAACATAGGGTTATGCATGGGGCTGGCAACCTCTTGTGTAAAACACACGGCTACAGAAATAATCACTGCAAGACCATGAGAAGTCTTGGGCAAGCTTCATGCAATGGGACCTGCGGCAATGATAGCTCCTTGCTTCGTAAGGAACGAAAAGGAAAATGAATTAATTTACCCTGCTGTTTGTGAAACACGAAAAAAAAAAACTAACAGCTAATTTAAGAAAAAAAACTTTCCTTAGTTCAAGAATCTGAAGCACCTAATAAGTTTATTTTCAGTCTGTTTGGATCACTTAATAGCATTATATGGTCGTCAGTTAACTCACTGATGAGCTAACTCCAGTGGTGTTAAATTAGATTGTTCTCTTTCTCTGTCTGTTTTTTGTGATTGTAGTTTATATTTAGGATTGTATCAAATCATGGCTTCTTTTCTCTTCCTTCCCCAGCGAAGCCATCCCTGTCACAGATTTATTTGTTCGTCTACAACTTGTTCCAGTTTGTGGGTTACACATATATCTTTGTCACCCTCATTTACAACTACATAAGATATGGCCATTGTAAGTACAGACTATATTTTCTTACTTTTAGTGCAGCATGTGTATGAGAGAGGGAGGAGAGAGAGAAAGAGAGAAAACAATTTAAGTTTTGGTTTTCATCTCAAATAAAGTTACTGAATTTATAATCCCAGTCTAGTATGATTCTTTGAGTACGTATGTTGACCAAGTATCTATAAAACTTGTAGTATGATTCTTTGAGTGCATATGTTGACCAAGTATCTATAAAACTTGTAGTATGATTCCTTGAATACATATGTTGACCAAGTATCTATAAAACTTGTAGTATGATTCTTTGAATTCATATGTTGACCAAGTATCTATAAAACTTGTAGTATGATTATTTGAGTACATATGTTGGCCAAGTATCTATAAAACTTGTTGTATGATTCTTTGAATACATATGTTGACCACGTATCTATAAAACTTGTAGTATGATTCTTTGAATACATATGTTGACCAAGTATCTATAAAACATGTAGTATGATTCTTTGAGTACATATGTTGACCAAGTATCTATAAAACTTGTAGTATGATTCTTTGAGTACATATGTTTACAAAATGTCTGTAATACTTCATCAGGAGATTAGGTTGGTGCAATACATAGGTTTGCTGTCGTCATTGAATTTAAGTGTTTGTTGGTGAATGAAAGTGAGTTTATTACTGTTATTTGTTGTTGTTAATTTATTTCCCCACTTGTAGCTGCTAAAGAAGGAGCCTATGAAAGTGTAAGTTCACAGATGACGGTCTGCCAGTTTGCAGCCATTCTAGAAGTCATTCACCCACTGTTAAAGCTGGTCAAGACAAATGTGGTCATGTCCATGATACAGGTAATATGCCAGTCTCTAGTATAGGCACCATTTCTGTCCAACACAGGTAACATGTTCATCTATAGCTGAGATAACATATATAGCTCAGATAAAATATCCTTCTATAGCATAGAGGGCATGTCCATCTATAGCTCAGATAATGTGTCCATCTCTAGCTCAGATACGTTATCCATCTGTAGCTCATTTAACTTATCCATATGTAGCCTAGATAACAAAACATGTGCATCTAATAGCTCAGATAACTTTTACATCTCTAGCTCAGATAACTTGTCTGTCTCTAACACAGATAACATCCCCTTCTCCAGCTCAGATAACTTTGCGATCTGTAGTTCAGAAAAATATAGCTATCAGTAGCTCAGATAACTTTGTGATCTTCTGCTCAGATAACATGTCCATCTTAGTGCAGGCTTCCTACAAGGGGACCTGTTGCAGCAGTGGTGACTGCATGCTCCATAAAGATCAAAAGGGAGAAATTAATATTGTTATATATTTTGAGCTACTACAAAGCTAATTGGAAGACCTTTCTTGTGAATCTAACATTTAAAGATGCCAACATGTTGTTGATTTTTCTTATATCAAAAAATAAGAAAAAATAATCCTGTATCTGAAAGATATGTGGTTGTTTTATTGTTTTGATGTACCATTCCTTGTTCCAGTTCCAGGTTGTAAGATTATGTAGTTTTTTTGTTTCTCCATTTCATTTTTTGCCATTTTATCCACCACTGCAGATGGCCTCATCCAGGAAGCCTATATCAATGCAAATGCTTTTGCACCTGTTGTCTTTGTAGCTGTTTATTTGACATGATGAGGTAACTAGACCCATGCACAAACTTATATTAGTCGTCTATTACGACTTACCTGAGGAAGCAGTTGTCTTGTTCTTTCTTGCCTTCTCAGAGAGCCCCAGGAACTACACGGTTTCTTGTTCTAGTTTTGAGATCTAAGATAAAAACTGCATCAGAAATTCTAATGACAGAAAAAAGTTCAGAGAGACCAGTAGCTATCTTCTCAGATGCGCTGTCAGTGATTACAATGCTGAAAAGTCAAAGTAATGCTGATCTATGCAGGAGCCAAGACTGCAAATTTCCCCTTTGTGCTGGTACTTGTTTGTGGTGTGGTCAGCTGTAGAAGTTGTCAGGTGAGAGTATATGACAGGCATCTGTGTCACCTCAGAAGTATTGAATGTTTGTAAAGATCCAAGATTATAGTTAGTATAGTTCTTGAACATTTTGTTCACAGCTATAAAGTAAATAAAATGACTTGTTAGCTCATTACCTGATAAAAAAACAATATCTGTGGCCAAGAATATAAGAGTGAAAAATAAACTAGGCAGTTTTCACAAAGTGAAACAAAGAGATATGTGGTGCATTCTTTCACTTGGTCTGTTCTCTACGTGGTGGTGGAATCATGACACCAATCGGGAAAAAAAACTTTTGTCCCGTTATTCAAGATTCAGAATTGTTTAAAATGTGAATGATTATATTTATAGTGTTAATAAGCCCATACTTCAAGTCATATATGCAGCAGGAATTGAGATGCAGCAGTTAAACCTCTTAGAAAACTGGTCTTGCTTGGAAATGCAATGATTTAAACACTTTTTGTAAGCACAGAAAGTGGCAGGTTCCAACATCACCAACAGCTTGTGTCATTCATCATATTCCTTTTCACTGCTCATGGGACACAGAACCAGCACTACACCTGGTCCCCTTGTAAGAAGTCTGCACCAAACCATATGGTTACTCCTGCAACTGTGGTTTCTGCAGAAGTTTGTTTTACATGATGACGTTGCCAATGCCATCCATAACTTTATATTAGTCAATAGTAGTCCTGTTCTTCTTTTATCTCTTCAGAGACCCCCTTGGAACTACACAGAAAACCATTCCTCACACGGTTCACATTTGGCCCCTAGCAATTTTAATCTCTTCCCTGCCTTGAAGGAACACTTGTCATGACATCTTTTGACCTGTAGTGAAACGAAGACATCAAACATACTACCATCATGTGACTAAAATGACACAGACATTACTTCTGTGCACCAAGAATGGACAGTCTTATAACTCTGACACATGCCTCACTTGCCTAGCATGCTATATTGAAAAATTATATTTTAGCCATTTCATTACATTGTCAGTTTCCTGTAATAAAACCTTGTTTTTAATTTCAGAGTACTGAAAGCTTTTTCTGATTGACACGTGTTATAAGTACTTGTTCTATGCTGATGACAAAATACCAGTAGCCAAAAAAAACGGAAACACTTATGGAATATGTTAAATAAAGCACTAGAAGATTAAAAGGACTTGGCATAAACAGCAAAAAAAAAAATCAGCACTAATGGTTATTTTTAAGTGAAAGGTAAACAACCCCCCCCCTCTTCCCACCCCACCCCATCTCCACCCAAAAAGCAATATTCATTTATGCTGTGTACAAACTCTGTTACTGGCAAAATACTATTTTTGGCCTAGCACTGAAAGGGATAAAGAGGAAACATGGTGTTGTTATGCTCATAAGATAGAGGGAGCCAATAGAAGGGAGGGTGACATTTAGACTGACACTGAATTAAAAATAACAGGGTGAGTGACAGGAAATAATAATGCCTGGGACAGGGCAGTGAGAAAAACCCAAACAACAGAAGGTTAGCTATCATCTGCCATGTGGTGGCAGACAGTGGCAGCAATATATAATAACATGAAAGGTATGTCTCCCAGAAAATAAACACAGGTGGCTTTGGAGCTGACAAACAAAAATAAACCATGGGATGGGTAAGATTACTGACAAATTTACACATAAAGCTTGTCACAAGCAGACAATGAAATTTTCTTTTACAAGTACCGTGCCAACTGGCATATGTGATCAAGTTTGTCCACAACTTCCTATCCCTAGTTCTGTTTATCAGTCAAATTGTTAAACTGTCGACTATCTTCTCTCATTGTAGTTATCTTTTTCTTTTTTCTTCTATCTTTCCTGTTGTCAAAATATATTACATCTTTTCTATTTTCATTACTTAATTCACTTGATTGCTTTCTAATAACATTATTTAAAAGCTTCCTTAGTGCACTGACATCTTCATTACTCTTGCTAATTGTTCATGGTATTCTTAACATTTTTCTGTAAAATCACATCGCTGTGGCGTCCAGGCATTTTCCTGCTTGTCTACTAAATGTCCATGACTCTTTTCCACTTGGCAGGATTGGCTCTATATAACACTGAAGAACCCTGCTTTGTACTTCCATTGATAAAGATTTGTTGCATAAAATACTTTTTGTTTTATTGAACACTTCTTTTCTATGAAAGTTACTAATATTCATTGCTGTATAAGGGACAATGTGGCAGTGGCTTCCCTTTGCTCCATTCAGTTTGTGTATGGGAGTCTCTGACTAAAAAGTCTAACCCACAAGGCAATTAAAAGGAGAGAGGTTAAGGCACTTCATCTTGCTGGATGTCACATCATGAGGTTTTAAAGGTGTTGTATACAAAAAGACACTCCAACCAGCATCCAATACTTGTGGCACAGTTACTCGGTTCAAGTATCGAAACCTGGTAGTGGTCACACTCAAGTCTACCCAGCTATAAATAGGTATATGACTTGGCTCTTGATTTAGGGAAGGCAAAGACTGAGGAAGGGGAACTGGTCACCCTACCTCATAAAGCAAGACCTAGTTTTGTGAAGTCTCTAACACTTCACTCCCCTACAGACATGTCTGCTATAGGGCAACCATTACTTTATATAGAGGCCCCATCTGCTATTCCATGTCACTTTCACATACATAAAAAAGAGCTGTGACCTTGCTGCTTTGCCAGTATTCTTGTGACTTTGTTGTACAAAAGTCAAGAAAATACATGCAACATGGACTGCCTCAGAAGAACTCTATGGTGAAGTCCAGCAGTGAACGAACGAACGAACAAACTTTATTTTCAACGGGTTGAGAATTGGGCATGCAGGCCCTTCCTTTCGCTCACCTTTCATACTGAATTCATTTATTCTCATATGCATGTTACATATCAATTTCAAGAAATTCAACGTAAAGTAAAATAATAATATAGCACACTCATATTAACATTAATTACTTATAAGCATGACATAACATGCCCAATGGGCTGATCACCCGTTGGCTTGTCACACCGATTACGGAAACAACGGCAGATGGATCTATTTGTTGTTGCCCTAAAGACACCGCTAGGCGTGATGGGAAACTACAACAGAGAAAATCAATCTGCTGTTGCCCTTAAGACGCCACAAGGCGTGATGGCCTCTGACTGCTTGGTCGGTCTTTGGCTAAGGACGGAAGAAGAAGAAGAAGATGACATAACATATGTTGAAAAGTACAAACATCGTCATTAGAACCTACAGTTGATGTTATAAGAAAAGATAATCCGATTAGGGGGGCATGTAATCAGAATTCAGAAAGTATTCAAAAAGTCTATGATTGTATGAATAGGGACTGAGGTTGTTTCTTAGGTTATGTGGAAGACAATTCCAAAGATGAGCAGCAGAGTACTCTAAGCTTTTCTTAGCTGCAGTGAGTTTAAAGAAGTATGGGTATCAACATAATGTGCTGCTAATTGAAATGTGATGACATGTCACTCATAGTCATTGATTTTGTTACAAATAGGCAGTACACCATTTTAGTGTTAACGTGTTCAAACACAGAATTAGGAGGATTTTTAAAAATGTATTATCAAGAGTTCTTTTCTTTCTCTCATTAGGTACCCATATTACATGCTGCAGCTCATGAACATTCAGTTTAAATGTTTAACCTGGCTTCGATACACAATCTGGATACCATTGTATCCCCTTGGAATTTTAACAGAAGGTACAAATTCATTTTTTGCCATTATGAAATATGCTTTAGAAATTGGTAATACACAAGTAGGTACTCCAAACTGAATTTTTATATAACATATTTATGTTAATAAAATATGTAGATTGGTAGGTCTGGTTATTCTAAGCATTTTGGTACCAAATTTAGTTCCCTAGGTGAATTTGTTCAAACGTTATGCAATTTTGAATATTTGAAAAAAGGGCCTGTTGCGTAACTTGTCAAAATGCCAACTTTGAGTGGTCATAAATTTAAAATTTACAAACCCTCACTGACAAAACTTTGTAAGCACACTCTCATGTAAACAGACAACAAACTCAATTTTTTTCTTGAATGTCAAATAATTTCATATTTTATTAGCTTAAAAATGGCTTGAGGCCCAATTTTGCAAAAATGACCAAGGGAGTTAAAAACTAACAAAAATTGTCATTTTAAACAAATCAACAATTGCATCAATAGTGATATAAATTACACCAAGTTATCAAGAAATTATAGCTCTTTAAAAACAATCATCAATATACTAATAACACAAAATACCACTCAACATAATTATTGCTAAACAGAGCGATCTGCAGCAAAAAATGAAATTTCATTGAATTTTTAAAATTCATTAAAAATGTAACAAGTGTACAAAGATGAAAATTATGCACATTTTTCAGGATTTTTATGCTCTAACGTGGAAAATATATTTTAAATGTTCAGCCCTGTCATAATAATAAGTATTATGATTATAGCAAACAGTCCATTTCATACATAAAAAAATACAATCTTTTCTAGCCTTCTTAAAGGTCCTCAGGATGTTTTGTCACAAACAATCTTTGTCCATGAGTTGCCCTGGGTATAAATGATGGAACCGTTCCACAGCCTGAAAACAAAAAGAATATAACAATATCTTTGATTACCGGTATTTTCATTTTTCAGTAAATCTGAACTTAGCTTACAATGTTGATATTGTTGTTGAAAGAGCTTCTCGCTCTTTAGCAGCCAATTCCAAGTTGAAGACTCCTTGGTATTATCTACACTGTAGATCTTGGCTTTTCCTGTGGCTTTTCTGCCATTCCAAAAGTGTTGAGTTGAAGTCATGAGCTCCTGAATTATGAATGGTATCTAGTTTTTATTCACCAACTTCTCTTCTTCTTTGATCCTTAGCCGCTGACCGTCAAAGCAGTCAGTGGCCATCACGCCTAGTGGCGTCTTGTAGGGCAACAACAAATTGATTCCACTTTGCTCGGTCGGCGGCCATCCTTCGTACAGTGCCCCAACTCTGGTTCATTCTTTGCATCTCAGCCTCCACAGTCCTCTGCCAGGTTGTTTTTGGTCGGCCTCTCTTTCGTTTTCCTTCAGGGGTCCAAAGCATAGCTGTTCTTGTGATGGCATCGGGGTCTCTTCTGAGGACATGGCCAACCCAGCTCCAGCGTCTGCCAGTTATGATGGTGTGCATGTCCTCTTGCTTGCTCCGAGCAAGCAGATCTTGGTTGGTGATGGTATTCGGCCAAAAGATTCGGTGAATTTTTCTTAGGCATGCTGTGTGAAAAGAGGACAACCTCGACATTTCCTTCTCTGCAACTCTCCAGCACTCCGCACCACAGAGAAGCACAGAAAGCACACAGCTCTGATACAATCTTAACTCTGTGCCCATGCTGTATCGAGAGGACCCCCAGACGTTGCCCAGGCTAAAAAAGGCTGCTCTTGCCCTATTCACTCTGATGTTGATGTCTTTGCCTGCCCCGCCATCTGGTGTTACCATGCATCCTAGGTATGTGAAGGTGTCTGTCTGTACCAGCTGCTGATTCCCTACTGACATGGGCCCAGGGTTGCTCACACCGAGCGTCATGACCTCTGACTTCTTTAAACTGATGTCCAAGCCCACCCGCTGGCTAAACCTACTAAGTCCATCCGTTCCCTCCTGGACGTGTTGATGTGAACGTGCCAGCAGCGCAATGTCATCTGCACATCCCAGACCCTCCATTGTAGAAAATGCAGTCCATCCCACTCCTCCCGGACCGCCCTCTGCCGCCCAGCGCACCACCCAGTCCACGACTGTCAAAAATAGAGTGGTCGACAATGGGCATCCCCGCCGCACCCCTGTCCCCACCTCAAAGGCCAGGCCGCTCTGCCCAACACTACACGCAAAGCTGGCACAGAGGCCCTCCATGATTGACACCATGCAGCCCGGAACCCCACAAGCCCTCATTCACCAACTTAGATTGCTACATTTCATACCTTTCTCTGTGGGCCCTGACTTCTCTCCATAAGGTGACACAACTGCCCAACAACTCTGTTTGTCAGTGGTGGGGCGGTGACATCTGGGCATCTAACTTTGCCAGACCGAAAAAAATCAATTTTCCAACGATTTTTAAACATCATCCACTGAAACATACAAAAATATACAACTATAAGAAGTTTCTGTGGAAACATTACACAAGAAATGTTTATATTAAACTTATTCTTTCTAGGAGAGAAGTTTGCATCTAGGAGAGATGGTTGAGTCCAACTTAGTAGCCAACAAAATGATTTTTTATGAAATATAGACAATCTCTCCCAAAAAAATTTTATTCATTTTTTTTCTTCCATGTGACAAATTGGCCTCTGGACAATTTTTTAAAAATTATTAAAGAACAAACATGTGTTCAAATCCTCTGAAAAAAATTGGAATGTATCTGTTTAGTATGCAAATTAATGTGTACAAATTTAAAGCTTGTATCTTTTATACTTTTTGAAATATGATGTTGTGAAAATTGACTTTCATGCAAAAAAACGACATTTTTCAGTAATGTGTTTTGCAGATTTTGGTCTCAGATGTAGGCTATTGATAATTATTCATGATGTAGCCCTATTGTTTTCTTTGTGTGAAAAGACTGTATGCTGTTTGTCAGCGAAGGTTGTAAAATAATATTTAAGAAGACGGGAGTGCTCTGAAGTTGGTGTTAGGCCTATGTAACTTTTTCAACTTTGTGAAAATATCCCCACACTTTTAAAAATGCCATAACTTTTTTATTTGTTTTCCAATTTTTAAAAATTAAACTACCAAATTTCATGGTTTCCCAAGGGCTTCCAAACTGCATTGTTTTCTCTGGTGTTTTTGTGCAAACAAAAATCACTTAGTGATAACTATTTCTACACCTAGGCACTCGCACGATAGGTATGGTCGGCCATTTTGTCTCGATCAGTAAATTAGACCGAAATACCTAATTTTGAAAGACCCTAGCTCGAGCCAGAGGTTCAAAAACACATAAGTTTCAAATTGCTGCACCCATAAAAACTTAGGAACTAGATGATTTAATAAGTATCATCTCTTAAAAACTCGCCTAATTAAATAGGGAAGGTTCAGAACACCAACATTGAATTCACCCAGTTCACGTATCTGACGACTGTCGGTGAAGCACTCAATGCAGTTTTTTAAACATGAAAACAAATTAGTACGTAATGAAATCACTTCCAAAAAAACAATATATTTTTACCAATACATTCGTGTAAAATTAGCATTGGATTCAACTCAGCCATGATAAATTTTCCTTCTAACGTTGGTCCACCGTTCACGGCAAACCCAGCAGCCGGATGACTTGTGTGTAAAGTAACTAGCTTGAATGTGCATGCGTTTGCACGGGCCGCAGTCCCTGGCTTCTCTACGGATCACTTTTTAAAAAAAAATTATGTAGGAAAATGGTGTTGCTCTTTCTTTTGATATAGGACACATGAAAATCGACCGTTTTCCACGCAAATTTTACAATCTGATCGTTGTTCTATAAATATGTCCTAGGCACCGACAAAAATGGCATTCACTGCTGAAGAATATGAGACTATTTACAGCAGGCTGACATCATTTGCCACGCATTGCTGGCGATTTGAAAAGGGTAACCCTCTACTTCTCCTTTGCCAGAACCACGCGAAAACTGTTTGCACATACTTTTTAAACACTTAAAAGACTACTTACTTACTTACTTAGTCGTTCCCCTTCTACCGTGAGGTGTAGAGGTTTGGAAGAGAGAGCGCCAGACCATTCTATCAGCTGTCTTCTTCCTGGCCTGGTTCCATTCTAGTCCTCGGTCCTTCAAAGATTGTCTAATGTTGTCCTCCCAGCGGACTCTGGGTCGTCCTGGAGGTCTGGATCCCTGGCTCTTTGTTTCCCATGCTTGTCGTGGTAGCCGATCTTCTCCCATTCTGCAGACATGGCCAAACCATCTTAGTTGGGACTGTTCTATTTGGGTCTGCAGCGGATGGGATTTTAGGCCTTGACGGATCGTCTGGTTGCGGACCATGTCTCTTCTTGTTACTTCAACCACTTTCCTCAGATACCTCATTTCTGAGGTTTGGATCTGGCTTTTGTGGGTTGTAGTCATTGCCCACGACTCGCATCCATATGTCAAGACTGGGACATAGGTGGAGCGGTATACAGCCATCTTCGTTTTCTTACCAACCTCTTTCTTGCTGAGGAATCCACGATTTATGGCCTGAAAAAGTCTCCCAGCCGCTGCTTTTCGAGTGGCCAACTCTTCTTTGATGCCTCCCTTTCGGTCTATAATAGCTCCGAGATATTTAAAGTGGTCGACCTGCTCCAGGATCTGTTCTCCCAACTTAATCTGATGTTTTCTTTCTTCTCGTGATATCACCATGGATTTTGTTTTAGAGCTGCTTATGACCATCCCTCTCTTCTCCAGCTCTTCCTTCCAGACTTGCAGGTTGGATTGGAGATGTGCCTCTGATTTAGCAATCAGGGCAACATCATCAGCAAATGCCAGCTCCGAAATATAGACCTGTCTCATCTTCCAGTACCCCACTGAATACTTTCTTGTTCTCTCCTTACATGCCTTGATGACATCGTCCATAAGGAGTATGAAGAGGTAAGGTGATAGGATATCACCTTGTCTTACACCAGTGGTGGTCCTGAACTCTTCTGACTTATGGTTTGCTGTCCTCACATAATTTCTGCAAGACTTGTAGAAGCTCTGTATAGCATGAATCAGAGGTGCTGGAATATTCTTCCTTGCCAAACAGTCCCAAAGTTTGCTCCAAGGGACCCTGTCAAATGCCTTTTCCAGATCTATGAAACAAAGATGGATCTCACTCTTATACTCAAGGGCCTTTTCACTCAGCTGTCTGAGTGTGAAGATTAGGTCTTGAGTACTTCGGTTTGCTCGGAATTCGCACTGGACCTCATCCAATTGTGGCTCAGCTAGACGTCGGAGTCTCTGCTCTAGGATTCTAGAGTAGATTTTACCAGGGACACTGAGAAGGGATATGCCTCTATGGTTTCCACATTGTCGATTGTCACCCTTTTTGAAAATTGGTGTTATGATGGCAATCTCCCAATCCTTTGGTATGGTCTTGTTGCACCATGCTGCCTGTAGGACCTTTAGGAGTAATAGGTCGCCTGATGCTCCCATGTACTTAACCATTTCTGGTGTTATACCATCATGCCCTGCTGCTTTGCCCATCTTGATTTTCTCTAGTGCTGCCCTCAGTTCTTCCATCTTTATGTCATCTTCACCATCATTGGTTTTCTCTTCTGTGCTAGTGGTTATCATTTCTGATGCTTCACCATGCTCACCATCCAGGAGTTCTGAGAAATATTCTTTCCATCTTTCCATTACTTCCTTTGGGGCAGTAAGCAATTTGCCTTGCTTGTCCTTTATAAATTTGAGAGGACATTGTTTTTCCTTCCTCATGTTCTTTAGGGTCTTATAGAACAATTTCTGGTTTTCTTGTGCATCTTTTTCTAGCTTTTCTCCAAATTCTTCCCAGGACTTCTGTTTTGCTGCTAGCACTTTGTTCTTTGCTTCTGTTCTGAGTGTCACATATTCTCTATATTTTTCCAGTTGTCCTGTTGTGTTTTTAGCTCCTAAGTATTGTTTCCATGCCATTTTCTTCTCTCTTATTTTCTCTTTGACTTCCTCTGTCCACCAAGGTGTCCTCTTTCTCTGGTTCCCAAGTCGGACTTCACCGCATGCTTCTGCAGCAGCTGTCTTTATGATATCCTTGAATTTATTCCAGAGGGTTTCCAAGTCATCAGGTCGTTCTTCTGTGTTGCTCACTGCTGTAGCAATAAGCCCCTGATATCTGGTCTTAATTTCTGGCTCTCTCAGCTTGTAGGTCCTAATGCTCATTTCTCCTGCTCGTTTACTTGGTTTCTTGCGTGATGTTGGGCAGTTCCTAGGCTGAGCAACTCTTTCAGTTGTTCGTTTGATTGTTAGCAGGTAGTGATCACTTCCAATCTCTGGCCCCCTCCAGACTCTTGCATCTCGGACATATCTGAATGAGCTTCTCCGAACAATGGCATAGTCGATCACTGACTTCTCATTCTTGGTTGGTTCACATCTAGTGTATGCATGTATGCGCTTATGGGGAACTTTGTGTTTGTAATGATCAGATTCTGCTCACTGCAGAATCTAAGGAGTCGCTTTCCATTGTCATTGAGAGTATCTTCTCCATATCTTCCGATAACTCCACCCCATCTAGCATGGTCATTTCCAACTCTGGCATTAAAATCTCCGAGCATGATAATTTCATCTAGGCAGTCATCCACTGTCCTTTGAAGCAGCTCGAAGAATTCCTCCTTGACCTCTGCTCTCTCATCCTCATTTGGCCCATACACTATGACCAGGTTGACTATGGTTTCTCCTTCTTTTAGTTTTACAACCATAATGCGCTCTGAGACAAAGTTCCATCCCTTGATACTATCTTTTTGATTTTGGGCCACAATGCAACCCACGCCCCCTTTAGCTCTTTCAGATATGGGTACACCACTGTAGAGCAACGTGTTGCCATCGAGATCCATGACTCCTTGTCCTTTTTTCTTCGTTTCCGTTATAGCCAGGATTTCTAGTTTTGCTTTCCTCATCTCTTCCACCAGCTCCTCTTCCTTCCCATTTATACTTCTTGTGTTCCAAGTTCCATAAGTCGTAGTCCGTAGTCCGTTCCAGTTCGTCGCCTTTAGAATCAGTCCGGTTTTCTCTCTTGTATTGCTCGTAATCATAGTTTAAGACAAACAGGTGATTGGCAGTTGTGCCTTTGCATGGTGGAGGGGCTGCCTCCTTACGGCCTCCATGCAGGCCGCCCTCCTCCTTTTTCATCCGGGCTTGGGACCGGCATTGGCGGAGTTCTTAAAAGACTAACTCATTCATAATATTTCAAACTATTTTTGCACCCATGTAAACAATAAGAAAACAAGCTTTCTGTTGATACCAGTTTTATTTAAATGCTATATGAAATAAAGTTGCAATCATTGGGTGAAGTTATAGACAAAATGAGAATTTTGTGCCAAAAGTGGTAAATATCGGCAGTTTGGAGTACCTAATACAAGTGTATAGACGATTATTCCACTCTGCCATGTACTTGTTCCCAGCGAAACACTTGTGCACTCCTAGATGTTATTGAATTGAACTTAAGCACCCAGTGTATATGCACTGTATCCATGTTTCATAAATGTAAGTGCTATTAATTGTATTAATACTTCTTTCGTTTCACATTTCAAATGCTAATTTCTACTAATATTTTTCTTTGCAGCCACCATCACATTTCAGTCCATTTCATATTTCTCAGAGACTGGGTTTCTCAGCATTGCACTGCCAAACTCAGCCAACTTCGCTTTTTACTTCCCATACTATTTGATGGTGCATCTACTTTTAATATGCATCGGTAAGTGCAGTTTAAATGTAACCATGTCCTGTTGCCCCGTGTAGCTGCCAGGGGTCTCTGACGAGACCAAGAGAGAATAGGACTAATACAACCTCCAGCAGGTCATACAAAGCAATTAATATAAGGTTGTGCTTGGGGCTGGCACTAATTGCCACAGAAACCCATCACTGCCAGAACATGTGACTGCTTTATGCAGGCTTCCTGCTGGATCACCTGAACTGGTGGCTCCATGTTCCATAAGGAATGAGAAGGAAAATGATGATGTCCTGTTAATTTGACTGGAATATGCAAGTTGTAACCCATAACTGAATGGCAAGTTGTAACCCATAACTGAATGGCAAGTTGTAACCCATAACTGAATGGCAAGTTGTAAGCCATAACTGAATGGCAAGTTGTAAGCCATAACTAAATGGCAAGTTGTAAGCCATAACTGAATGGCAAGTTGTAACCCATAACTGAATGGCAAGTTGTAACCCATAACTGAATGGCAAGTTGTAACCCATAACTGAATGGCAAGTTGTAACCCATAACTGAATGGCAAGTTGTAACCCATAACTGAATGGCAAGTTGTAACCCATAACTGAATGGCAAGTTGTAAGCCATAACTGAATGGCAAGTTGTAACCCATAACTGAATGGCAAGTTGTAACCCATAACTGAATGGCAAGTTGTAAGCCATAACTGAATGGCAAGTTGTAACCCATAACTGAATGGCAAGTTGTAAGCCATAACTGAATGGCAAGTTGTAACCCATAACTGAATGGAAAGTTGTAACCCATAACTGAATGGCAAGTTGTAACCCATAACTGAATGGCAAGTTGTAAGCCATAACTGAATGGCAAGTTGTAAGCCATAACTGAATGGCAAGTTGTAACCCATAACTGAATGGCAAGTTGTAACCCATAACTGAATGGAGCTTACAAAGGGAAAAGATTTTATTATACATCTTTCTACAGATTGAAGAGCCAGGTCATCAGCAAAATTTAAGTCTGTTCCATACCATATCCAGGTGTAAGACAAAATGAGAGTACTTGATGAGAGGTCACACCAATTGGGCTTTGAAATACACAGAGGAAAGGCAAAAAATCACAAGAATAAATGCAAATAACAATAACCAGATTGCACTGTAAGACACATCAATACAAGATGTGGAATCATACTTATATTTTGGCAGCAATGTACATGAAGTTGAAGGGAAAAAATTTATGATATCAGATTAGGAATACAAAAGGCAAGAGGGGCTTTCATTGCATTGGAAAATATATTGAAATGAAAAGAAAGTCAAACATTGAAATAAGAATCTCCAAGTCAATATGTCAAGTTAGTCCTTTTGTATGGCTCTAGAACATGGTGAAAAATGAAAATTACAACCAAGAAGACTTTTATAAACGGTTGCTTGCACAGAATAGGTGGACTGAACTGACATGACAGGACCACTAATGTGGAACTGATGGGAAAACCAGTGGAACAAGTGGAGAGAAGACACCTGCATTAGACAGGATGCATATTAGGAAAACAGGTTGATAGCGTTACACGGAACTGACTGAAAGTACCAGCCAAACACCAGTGGAACAAGAAGTGAGGAGAAGACACCAGGATTGGACAAGGCACATAGTAACAAATTTTGTTTAAAACCAGTTGATAGCATTACAAGACAGTCCCTGTTCTGGAATGCCCAAGGCAAGATAAATAGAGGGAGATAAAAAAAACAGGAGAAGAGAACTTTAGACAGAAATGAAAGGCATAAAGAAGCCATGGAAAGATCTTAAACAGATGGCACAGGACAGAAAGGCTTCACATGTTTTTGTCAAGGACCTATGAACCACAGGAAGCTGAAAGGTATTGGTTATGATGATGATTTACAACTTGAGTTGCTGCTTCCTGTTTTCTCATTTTGGCATTTGACACTTAAGCCAGATTGGTCAATAAACAGCTTTCATCTCACCATCACCCTTCAGCTCCCCACAGAGCATAAGTCTTCAACAAACTTATGCTAAGTCTTCCTGTCCTGTGCCATCAGCTCACGGTCTCTTCATGTCCGTCTCTAATTCTCTTCTCCATATGTTCCTTGGTCTCCCTCTACCTCTCTTACCCTGTTGATCCCAGAACAAGAACTGCCTGGTAATGCTATCAACAGGTTTCCTCAATGTGTGTCCTATCCATCTCCAGCATCTTCTTCTCATCTTCTGCTCCACTGGCAGGTGTGTGATTCCTGTCATCAGTTCCACATTAGTGATCTTGTCATAACACTTCAGTTCTTCTATTCCATGCAAGCACAATACTTAATATTAGACAAACATAAAGGTATGTTTTCAGGCACTCGTAAGAAATAAAGAAGTAGAACACTAGACAACAGAAAAACAACAGACGTGAGTGGCTTACCCAGGACTCGAACCCAGTACCTTCCGTGCGACAACCCCGCCTAGCTATGCAAGCGAATCACACTATCCTCCCTGCCATCTAGGCATCATCACACTATCCTCCCTGCCATCTAGGCATCAAAATCACCACAGTGTCAAATGCCTTCTCCTTGTATCTTTCCCTTCCTTATGTGATATAAAAGCACAATACTTACTTGGCACAGGGGATACCTTGATCATTGTTTTATCTGTTTGGATTATTTTATTTATGGCCTACACTAAGGTGCTTGACATTATGAACAAGAACTGGGATCAGTCACTTAAGTCATTTAAAGGAATGGTACAGACATTAGGTTCAATAATCTGTTAACTTATTACATTAATTGTGATAGGTGTCTAGGTAAAAATGTGGTCACTCGAGTTTTTAGTAATATAGAAACAGTTTTGTGGCTTTTAATACAATCAGTATATGTTGTGTTTAGAATGAACAGGATATGCCTGATGTGAATGACGCAGAACTCATAATTTTTTTAACTGGCTTTGCTTAATTTCACATCATTACACATTTCAGGTGGAAGTAACAATATGAAATACATGATGTCACAGCGACGAAAACAGCTATCAGGCAAGGAGAAAGCTTTGTCATCAAAGGACAAGTTATCCTAGACTATGGTTCTGGAATTTATTATTGCATATTTTCTCTCTTTTTTATTTTAGATATTAATTAAAGATTTGTTTGCTTCATACAGCCTTTTCTGCGTGATGGACTTCCCTAGGAAAATAAGAAATGGTTTTTAATCCAATCCTAAGAATATTTGAACTTCAGTTTCTCAGTTGTGTGTTGTTAGTTGTTACGCATCATTTTGCACAGAATAATTTAAATATAAGCAGAGAGTAAATTTTTTGATGTTCTTTCTGTACCTTATGTATTTGTTAATTTACATGCAATTTTTATTTGTTATTTATTTGAACAATTCTTCTTCTTTGATCCATAACCGCCAACCGTCAAAGCAGTCAGCAGCCATCACGCCTGGTGGCGTCCTGTAGGGCAGCAACAAATTGATTCCAACTTGCTTGGTCGGTGGCCATCCTTCGTACAGTGCCCCAACTCTGGTTCATTCTTTGCATCTCGGCTTCCACAGTTCTCCGCCAAGTTGTTTTTGGTCAGCCTCTCTTTCGCTTTCCCTCGGGGGTCCATAGCATAGCTGTTCTTGTGATGGTATCAGGGTCCCTTCTGAGGACGTGGCCAACCCAACTCCAGCGTCTGCCAGCTATGATGGTGTGCATGTTCTCCTGGTTACTCTGAATAAGTAGTTCTTGGTTGCTGATGGTGTTTGGCCAAAAGATTGTGTGGAAGGAGGACAGTTTCAACATTTCCTCTGTTACTCTCCAACATTCCGCACCATAGAGAAGCACAGAAAGTACACAGCCCTCATACAGTCTTAATTTGGTGTTTGTGCTGTACTGGGAAGACTTCCAAATGTTGTTGAGAATAGCAAAGGCTGTTCTCGCTTTATTCATTCTGTTGTTAATGTCTTTGCTTGTTCCGCCGTCACGTGTTACTATGCATCCTAGGTAAGTAAATGTGTCTGTCTGTTCTAACTTCTGGTTCCTTACTGTTATTGGCTCAGGATTGCCCACATTTAGTGTCATGACCTCTGTCTTCTTCAGATTGATGTTCAGGCCAACCTGCTGCCATATTTAATAAGTATTTGAACAATTAACCAACCTTTATTACTGTCATTTTTTAAAGTCAAAAATGAAAGCATTTATCTCATTCCAGCCAGCCATATCTCTGTGAAAATGCTATATATACCTGTTATCTTTTAGTTGAAAGGAAAGTTTATAACTATGACAGTCCTTTTTTCAGTTTTATTCTGGAATTTAACTTTGATGGTTTAAATTTATGTAGTTTTATTGTTTGCTTTAACAGTAAAATCAGCCACTTCGTCGACTAAATATATTATTTTTAGCTGTCCAGGAAGTAGTGCTTTAGATAGTTTAGCTTAAATTTCATTGTCAGATAAAGAACAAAACACGTTTTACTGATTCATTTGCACACTGCAAGTTTTCAGCTTCACTGTTTGTGATACTTGGTTTTTCTTTGTTAGAAGCTGATATTACTTGCTGGAATACTGCAATCAGCAATACTTACAGATTGTAGAATATTCCTAGCTAGAACAGTGCAAAAATAAATGCCTTTGTAGAATATTTGGCCCTTGTAAGGGACAGTAGACTGTGGGGCTGCCAATGTTGGACAAAAAAACGTGGCATTTCACAGCAAGTCCAAATTTATTTTGGTTTTTATTTTTAAATCGGCCTCGATGTTTGTCGGGGGTTATTCATTTTGACTAAGCTCGAAATGGGGTTGGTGTTAAGTTAAGGCTAGCTATAACATAAATACGGACAGCCAGTCTGGTGACATAGCAGACTTTGTCTACTGTCATCTACCAAATATTTTACAGCTAAAACCAAGCAAAAATAAAATGCTTTAACTTAAGTATCAGTATTTCAGTAACAAAAAGAAATATCACAGCATGCACTTTTTAAAGTTTAAACAACTGTTACTGACATAAACTGCAGTTGTTGATAGTTTTGGTTGAGACGTCTGTCAAAGAATTAATTTTGTTGTCATTAAATAATACATTAGATTTTGGGTTTAAATTTTGCTTCACTGTCCACTACTAAGAAAGAAGAGAATGTGTAAGATAATGGTATTTTTTATGGACCTAAACACAAAGATAATTGGAAGTGGCTTAAGAGGACTTAAAGCCAGCAGTACAGAGGCTAACTTGGTAGGTAATACATAACAAGAAAAGGTAAAGGTATTCTCAAAACAGACTGAATAGATGAGTGAAGTGTTAAAGCCTTCACTACATAAAGGTCTCAGGTTTATGAAGTGGGGTGACCTGTTTCCTTCCACATTGTCTTTGCCTTCCCTAACTCAAGAGAAGAGTCAGGTACCCATTACAGCTGGGTAAACTGGAGTGTGATGCTACCAGGTTTTGAACCAGGAACCTGGTAACTTTGCTGCAAGAGGCAAAAGCTCTAACCACTGTACCAATCAGACATTGTAAGAAACAAACAGAAAGTCATAAACAGTTAGGAACAAAGAGCTTAATCACAATATCAAATGAAGAGGATGGAGGTGGATCAGTCATGTACTAAACTTGGGGTGGGGGAGTTATGATTGGCAGTAGACAAGATGACATTGGAGGATCTTATGCTACATTTTCTTTATAGTATAGTCTGTGCAACTGGTAATGATCTTTCTATTCTGCACTATCTACCGATAATTGTCTTTGTATATTATGCTAACTGCCACATGTGGTTAATATTTTTTTCTTAAAGATTGCTTGTGGGTTCAGTAATCAGTCATGCTTGTTTTAATCTGCATTTAATTAAATTTTGTCATGAATATTAATCAGACAGGCTTTGCTGATGTCGTGACTGAAAGCAGCCTTAATTAGGACAGAATTATTTTTCTTAAACTTAAAGGTGAGCAAACTCGATCACCTGTACACATTTACATAAATATTAGGCTCTGTTTGAAGGTTTTGGATTGTCATTTCTCATGTAAATAGGTGCCCAATATTTAAGACGTTAACAAGTTATGGAAATAACATTAATGACTATAGTGATGAAAACAGACCCAGACACTACCGTGATCTGCTGGTAGACATGGAGTCAGCAGTTAGGTGAAGTCCATTCTGGCTTTGAAACATAACTTACTTGTAAGTAGTAGGAGAAATCAAATGTAACAAGCTTAGTTCAGCTGATTGTTAGTAGGATAGAAAAGCTATCAAATTCATTTATTAAAATAGGCAGAACTATGGAGATATTGGCTTGCCTAGTTGATAAATTTGTGATCTGAAAGTTAGATTTTATATATATAAATATATTTATATATTCTGTGAACCTGGTACACAAAGTGAGCCTGATACACATATAATGGTAGCCGCAAAGAAACATCAGCGGACAGTAGTAGTTTTATTAAAGTAATTTGGGGACATGTATCTGTCTTGCATAATTTGAATAGTTTGTTTCGTTATTTGTTCTACATTGATTTGAAACTCAGGAATTTTTATATATCTTTGTAAAGTGCTCCATTAAGATCATTATTTTTACTCTGTGAAGAACAACCAAAATAATCAAAAGTTTAGTTATGATCATCACATTTCTATAATTCTGCAACTTCAGTGCAAGAAGGAACAAATTTTGTATTGCTTCTCATTTCAATGTTTATCATTGTAATTTTGACAGTTAATTTTTCTCAGAGAATTATGACACAAATTTTGCCATTTCAGTCTTAACAGTATAAACCAACTGTACAGAAAAATATAGATTTTTGTAACATTCAAATAGCCTTCTTTAGCCTAAATAACATCTGGAAGTCCTCCCAATACAGCACAAGCACAAAATTAAGATTATACCAGAGTTGCGTGCTTTCTGTGCTTCTCTATGGTGCGGAATGCTGGAGAGTCACAGAGAAAGAAATGTCAAAATTGTCCTCTTTTCACACAACATGCCTAAGGAAAATTCACCGAATCTTTTGGCCGAATACCATCACCAACCAAGATCTGCTTACTCGTAGCAAGCAAGAGGACATGCACACCATCATAGCTGGCAGACGCTGGAGCTGGGTTGGTCATGTCCTCAGAAGAGACCCCGATGCCATCACAAGAACAGCTATGCTTTGGACCCCTGAAGGAAAGCGAAAGAGAGGCCAACCAAAAACAACTTGGCGGAGGACTGTGGAGGCTGAGATGCAAAGAATGAACCAGAGTTGGGGCACTGTACGAAGGATGGCCACCGACCGTGCAAAGTGGAATCAATTTGTTGTTGCCCTACAAGACGCCACTAGGCGTGATGGCCACTGACTGCTTTGACGGTCGGTGGTTAAGGATCGAAGAAGAAGAAGTAACATTCAAATAATGAAATTAATATAAAATATTAAAGGACAGCTTGGTGTTAACATGACAGGGCATCATTACTACTGACACAACAAAACATATTACTGCATGGAACACATTTATAGAGAGAAATCAAAACAACATCTGGTGTTATTGCTTTATTATTTTGTGGCCTCACTATATTCACTTAGTTGTGTCTCTGAACACTACATTTTGGTTGTTCAGCTGGTCTGCTTTATTAATTTTTTCATCTCATCGCTTAGCATTTTCCTCACAATTTTACTCTTAGATTTATACAAAGTCTCTTTCAGACAGTTTTGTGACATAACTGACATCTTCTGCCTTGTAGCAGGCGAGGTAAAAGTACGGCTTCTTTTTCTTAAATCACCTCGACATTTCATCACCAGATTTCTGTCCCTCTTCTCTTACTTCCAATGTTCCAGTATCTTTTCTATTTATTATCCTGTATCGCTTAATCCACCTGTTGTTAGATTGTGTTTCTTTCCTCTTCTCAGAACTTGCACAATTAATATTTGAAGGCATGTTAGGAGAAAAAACGCCTTTGTAACTAAATCACTCATTTGCCTCTGCTTTAAGTAATTTCACATTTTATTTAAAACAGGAGTATGAGATTTTTAATAGTTTGGTATGAGTACTTCTGTGCTTTCTTGTGTATGATTTCTATTGAATTACAGAAAAGGCCACATCTGCCCGTAATGTACACTGCATACAGGGTGTAGACTGTTGTCCATCATTGAAAAAAAAAAATATTTATTTGCAAGATTTGTTATATCAGTTCTTCACTATGCACCTTGCTTATTTCAAAAGATGGTTGTAATCAGACAATAAGAGTTCTTTAAATTATTAAAGAGCCTTCAAGTGCCAGTGGAACAAGGGATTAAAAGATGCTGATGATGGATAGGACACACATTGAGGAAACCTGTTGATAGCATTACAAGGCAATTCTTGAATCCACAGGGTAAGAGAGATAGAGCAAAATAATAACAAAAACAGAGGGAGAAGAGAACTGGCAAGCAGAAATAAAAGAAATGAGGATTATATAGAGCTGAGAAGGTGACAGGAGGACTTTGCATGAGTAGTGTGCTCCTTGGGGAGCTGATGGCTAATGAAAAAAATAAATGTCATTAAATATATCCGGGCTGGTGAAGCTGATGTCATCTCAGATTCTTTGGCGGAGATATTCTGAATTTGTTATATTTACCAGATAAATGTACAATTTTGCATATCTACTGCCAGATAAATGTACAATTTTGCATATCTACTGCCAGATAAATGTACAATTTTGCATATCTACTGCCAGATAAATGTACAATTTTGTATATCTACTACCAGATAAATGTACAATTTTGTATATCTACTGCCAGATAAATATACAATTTTGTATATCTACTGCCAGATAAATGTACAATTTTGTATATCTACTGCCAGATAAATGGCAGGATTTAAGCATGAGGACTGAGGTATCAAAAACAAAACTAGAGTGCATTCTTTTAAGAATAATGACAACTGTCACCAACACAAAAGTCAATCACTTGTTTGTCTTAACATATGATTGCATGTTCACCCTGAAAGCCAATGAAGTCCCTGGGAAACCTCTACACCCAACGGTAGAAGAGGTAATGACTAAGAAGAGGACAAAATTGTCAGCGCCAAAATACGAGGGGTGTTCAGAAAGTAATGCACCACATCGTTTTTCTCAGGAGCTGTTTATTCAAAAAGCATGAAATTTATACACAATATACATGGATATGTCATGTAAACATCGATATTATTCAACATAATCCCCATCAACTTGTACGGCTTTATGCCAGCGCGAAACAAGTGCATGTATTCCTAGCCTGTATCAGATTTTGTCTTGATCATGTAGCCATTTCTTCGCTGCATGAATCACTTCACTCCTTCATCATCTTCAAACCTTGTCCCACGGAGTGCATCTTTAAGTGGACCAAATAGATGAAAATCAGAGGGTGCCAAATCGGGACTATAGGGTGGATGGGGTAGTACAGTCCAACCCAATTTGGTGATTGCTTCCCGTGTTGCCAGACTTGTGTGAGGTCGCGCATTGTCGTGAAGGAGAAGCAGGTCTGCTGGATTCTTGTGCGGCCGAACTCTGCAAAAACGTTGATTGAGTTTTTTTCAATGTCTTAATGTAAGCTTGCGAATTGATTGTTTCTCCTCTTGGCATAACGTCCACGAGAATCACACCTTCAATGTCCCAAAAGACAGTGATCATGACCTTTCCAGCTGAAGGAATTGTCTTGAATTTCTTTCTTCGTGTTGATTGCGGATGATGCCACTCCATTGACTGTCTTTTTGTCTCAGGTTCAAAATGATGTGCCCAGGTTTCGTCACCTGTAATGATCTTTGCCAAAAAGTTCTCTCCATCAGCATTGAAACGCTCCAACAATTCAGAAGAAATTACTTTCCTTTGCAATCGGTGGTCATTTGTGAGACTTCGAGGAACCCATCTTGCACAAACCTTAGAAAATCTGAGAGTTTTTATAATTGCATTTGCACTACCAATGCTGACTGACAGCTGTAAGGCCAATTGTTGAGGAGTGATTCGCCTATCAGTAAGAATAATGCCATCAGCGCATTTCAACATTTCTGCGTTGGTGGCTGTGGCAGGACGTCCACAGAGCTGCCGATCAAGCAGCTCCGTATCTCCACTTCCTGATTCTTTGATTCTCTGAACCCAGCGACTGACTGTACTCCTGTCGACTGCAAAACTTCCATACACATCACATAGACGCTTGTGAATGTTCACAACAGTTTCCTTCTCTGCAACGAGAAATTCTATCACAATTCGCTGCTTAAAACGCAAGTTGCTAACACACTCCATTTCAACGGTTTAGGGCAGCCGTATTATTTGGCCGGTTGTGGTGCAATTTAATACACACAATTGGCACATGCCATATTTGAAGTGTGCGAAATTTCATGCTTCTATCTTCATTATTAGCTGAGAAAAACTATGTGGTGCATTACTTTCTGAACGCCCCTCGTAGAAATTACAGTTTTCCTATGATGTGTGACTTTGATGATAGCCTGTAGTTAAAACTACTCTCCATGTACTTGATACCCCCTAGATTTGCTGGTTTCTCACTGAATGTAATTAAACGTTAATGTTATTAGTCTGTTTACACCCACTGTTGCGAGTGTAGTGGTTTGGTCTATATCATCGCCACACAGGCTAATTCAATATATGTGTGCTGCTGACCTGTCACTGTGTCTGGAATGTTGACCTGGGTGTGTGTTGATATGTTCGCACACCACAGTACGTACATAAGGGTACATGCAGGAGTCAAGAAGGGTTGCAAACGACTGGAACAGTTCGATACTGTTTATTCCGTTACAACACAGATACGATGACATAAATGACACACATTCGACAGCAAAACACGAATCATAGTATATAATTTCCACACTGCATCAATACCTAATACGGCCTGTCCTAATCCTGGACTTATAATAGCTTAATAGCTTCATACATCTCCACACTGCAGTTAATATATAATATGGCCTGTCCTAATCCTGGACTGATAATAGCTTAATAGCTTCATACATCTCCACACTGCAGTTAATATATAATATGGCCTGTCCTAATCCTGGACTTATAATAGCTTAACAGCTTCACAAATCTTCATACTGCAGTTAAACATAATATGGCCTGTCCTAATCCTGGACTAATAATAGCTTAATAGCTTCATACATCTCCACACTGCAGTTAATATATAATAGGCCTGTCCTAATCCTGGACTTATAATAGCTTAACAGCTTCACAAATCTTCATACTGCAGCTAAACATAATATGGCCTACAAAAGTACCTTAATACACAGCGAAGCCTGCATCACCCGGCAGCTTCATTAATCTTCACAATATGGCCTACGAAAGTACTTCAATACATAGCAAAGCCTGCATCACACGGCAGCTTCATTAATCTTCACAAGATGGCCTACAAAAGTACCTTAATACACAGCGAAGCCTGCATCACCCGGCAGCTTCATTAATCTTCACAATATGGCCTACAAAAGTACTTCAATACATAGCAAAGCCTGCATCACACGGCAGCTTCAATAATCTTCAAAATATGGCCTACAAAAGTACTTCAATACATAGCAAAGCCTGCATCACACGGCAGCTATAATAAGGTTCATATGGCCTAAACAAATCTTCACTGCAGTGTATCACATAGGCTGTACACACAGCGAAATATATAAGTCGACATTTTCTCAAATCCTACGTAGGCATACATTATCCAAAAACACTGGGACTCGACCTACACGGTCCACGCCCAAAACACAACTCCCTCAATCACACACTAGTCCCGCCAAAAAACCCGTCACGAGATTCGGTTGTCTTGAACACCGCTCTCGATAACACATGCAGACTAGCTGCGGGCTATTCACATGACTCAAAACAGTACAGAATAAACACATCTCAACACTTGAGATTAAACAGCGCTCACACGCTTATCTGTACTCTGTCACCCGAAAAATAGGAAAAGATAATTCTATCCTAAAGTCAAACAAGTATCCGCTTAATCAAGCGTTGCAACTCGAAATTTAATATGTTCAAAACATTCTAAAGATTACTTCCCCTTCCATAAGTTCCACTTGCAACAGTTACCACCCGCTCCGGGAAAAAAAATGATTCTATCATTTTTTTTTGAAAAAATTAACTCCCAAAAACGAAAAATTTAGAAGACAATTAAGCTCTAACATATGCCTACAAAAATATCTTATTTTAAATCAAAATTAGATATTTACAAGAAATATCAGCATTAAAGTGAAAAGTGGCAATTAAAGCATACAGCATAATTAGCTAAGTATAAAAAGTAATTAGCTAAATATACAAATATGATCAGTTCCAAAATTAAGTTACGTATATTTAGTACAAACCAAACCGAAAACAACCGATCGAAAGAGAAAACACAAGATCAATCAAAAGAAGAATGATCTGTAAAAAAGGAAAGTAAGAACTCAACAATACCATATACTCATAATTAAGTTGGACAATTACATGTAAAATAAATACAACTATCAAAAGTAGATATGTTATATCAAGTCATATAACCACTCCAACAATACAAAGAATAGAGGTATAAGTGTTGAAAGAAGACAAAGTATACAAATAGAATCAAGTAAAACGAAGATGAGGTACGAAAGTAAAAACAAGATATGAAATCCATACCGAAAAGACAACAGAAAAGGAGGAATGAAATGACGAATAGTTACCAAAGACAGATAGAAAGCAAAGGCACGAACGCAAAGAAAGTCAATAACAGTACATACTAATAACTGTTTTGATCAGATAACCTATTCAAAAATAAATATATAAACATGATCGAAAGGCACAACACAAAATATCAAAGTATATCTATACTAACACCACCAAAAATAATTTATAACTAAACAAAACCTAATAAGTAATTTAACCAAGTTACAAGAGTTATACAAAACTGAAATAAATAAATTATAGGCATCGAACAAACAAGTAATAGCATTACTATAACTAATACGACCAACGCACAATCAAGCGCTAAAAATAAAAAATACATCATAATAAAAAACAACTTTTTACAAGAACTAATCAAACTACATATCAATGATATCACGAAGTCAAATGCTGGGCACACCCAACAAAAAATTACAATGCCAAAAAAAAAAAAATCATTTTTTTCAACAGTACCGTACAAACATATTTTTTTACGATAAGTTACATAAAAACAGTATTTAATTTTTAAGTAATTCAAGACCACTAAAACCTAATAATGAAATCAATATTTTAACAAAATGAGTGAAATATAAAACAAAAATCCTATCTCGAAGAAACCTTTAAATCAACACATGTAAATTTAATTTATCCTTTAAGTTCTTTCTGCTGACAATTACGTTCAGCTCAGTAAAATGCTATTTAGCTATAACTCTATCTCTTACTCAAATCGATAAGATATACATTATAAATAAATCTACACTCTGTTGCTAATATGAAATATAAAAAAGGTTCTATAAAAATATCTACAAAAAAATAAGTTTTTTTTTTTTTTTAAATAATCTGCTAGGAAAATAATCTGCATGCCTGACTGGCAAGAAAATCAAGTTCTGGAAAAATCGAAGTTTCACAAAAAGTTAACAAATCCAAATACAAGATCATGTATGATACATGCAAGCTATTTTCAAAATTACATTTCACAACATACCAGATAATACACATCTTCTCTGTATGTTCTATATATTAATTAATCATGACATCAAAACATGAGAAAAATATAAATTAAGTGAATAACGAACACTCAGGACTATCTAAAAGTAACCACTACATCAACACAATAAATGAGTTTGTGCAATCTCATCATGTACAAAACTATCCTAAACAACACAGTTGCAAAAATTCTAAGTTGAACAGAGTAGTATAAAGGATAATAATTACATACTACACATTATCAACACAATAATATATAAATAGCATAAAAATGTATTAATACATCATCAAAATACAGACATATAAATAACAATAAAAAATTATGGCAATCAAATGATGCATAGAAATAATCATTACAACAAAATTATATGTTATTTCAAAACAAAAACATGTCATGTACTAATATAGAATACAAAAATATTTACTATCTTCACATAAAAAAAAAATAAATCAGACGCGAAGTCTCCCACTCTCTTGTAAACATGCTTGACCTTCAGAAAGCAACACCTCAGATTTTAGTTTGACGCTGACAGGTTTCGGTTGACTACTCGAGCGGAAAGTTGACTCACATTTCTGACCGTCAATATGTCACAGAAGCCTTGACCCTTATCGTAACGTAGCTTCTGTCAACAAATACAAATGAAAATTTCCATTTTACTCAATAGTGAAATTTAATGAAAAAAACGTAGAAATCACGTTTTACAATTACCCAGTACCGGCTTGTGTAAAAACCCGGTCTCTTCACGATGTCACTAGCTCTCTCTATCACATGTAGATATCATAGAATTCTTGGGGACAACATGACCGACCTTGAATGTCGCCGCTGCCTTACGCTGAAACAAAGTCTCACATTCACAACAACAAGTAGAGCAAGCAATAGTATTCAAGCATCCACTGTTATTTTTACTCTGTTTACTTTGATTATAAATGACTCTGGGCTCATGTTGAACAAAATTAGCACAATTGCGCTTATTATTTGATCTATGATCAAAATACTTATTATTACCGTTGCCTTGTTTACAAATAATCACTTTAGTCTTTTGTTGAGGAACATTATTCTGGTGATGTAAAGCAACATTTGAAAAGCTATTATCTCTATCATACTTTCCAACATTCTTACAATCAAAACTTTGAGATTTGTTAAATTGTCTACAGTATCTAGGAGAAGGAAAATTATTATTTACTGATCTCCCTTGGTACTGTCTAATCTTGGGGTTATCTCTCTTTCTAGAACTGTTTTTCTTCTCCCTTATGGGAATATCTTTACCAATAGTTTCAAAATGACTATGCTGAGTTTGACAACTGCCAGAAACAATAGTATCTCTATTGTTCCGCATATGGGTTTCATCTTTGGAACAAGTAGTAATAGTCTCAACACCCGCTATTAATTTCTGAGTATTTCCAATAGTCGAGAAATATTTGCTTTTATGAGTCTTGACCTGAAATTTATCACTTTTCTTTTCCTGACCAACAGAACTGGTTGTTACACAAGAATCTTTGTTGTTCTGACGCCAAGAATTATCACTGGAACTATCAGTAATATTAGAACTAGGAAAGTTGTATTTCCCACGATAAGATCTATATTTACTATGTATGACATCTCTCTGAGCTACTTTCTGTCTATCATTGTCAACATTGACAGAAGAGCACCTTTTGTTTTTTCAAAACCATATCTAGTAAGCCAAATATTCTTTCCCTTGCTTCCGCAATTTCATTATCTTTAAGTGAAATCGTTTCACTTAACCTTTTATTTAACTCCTTAACAGCCAAAACTTTGTCGCTTTCTTCTGCTAGTAAATTTTCAATTTTAGCGACCTTCTCTTTCTCAGCCGTCAACTCCACTAATGTCTCTTTCTCTAACTGTTCTTTATTTGCTCTCAACTGAGTCAACTCTAGTTGTAGTGACTGAATCTTAATATAATCATTGCTATCATTAAGCTCATCAATCTTTTCTGGAATCATCTCATTCTTTTCTTCCTGTTGGAGACCAAGATTCCCAATATCATCCATTAAATCAAGAAGTGACTCTGTATAATCTCTATCACGTTTATCGGTCTCAACTTTCAAATTCTCATAAATCTGTTTATTTTGTTGGACCTGCTGTGTAATATTTTCTACCTCAATTTGCTTATCTTTCATCTGGACTTCCAATTGCTTTATCTTCAACAATGCTAAATCCAAACTTGCCTGCACACTAGCAAGTTCTGAGTTTGACTTTTGCAATTCACCCGTAAGTCTAGACACTGTTTCATGTACTTTACTCACTTCAGCGGTACTCTCTAAGAAGTTTTCCCTTTCCTGTAGGGCACTCCGTTTGTTCCTTCTTATTTGTTCCTCATCTTCTAACTCCTTCTTTTGACCATCAGAAATGCCGTATTGAATCATCTTGTGTATTCCCCTCCTTATGTGATCGTGTTTAACATTAATATAGTTGTACAGAAATCCGCGAAATTCCCAAAGTAGCAAATCCGCTAACTCTTTAGCCATCATTAAATGAGGATGAGACTGAAAATTCTCCTCAGCAAAATATTTTAGCGCTTTTGACGCATTGACCAAAAATCTGTCTATCACATGTTCCTCAAGCTGTGGGCCTTTTAATTGTTGATAATCTCTACCTTCTTCCCACAAATAAGCCAATATAGGCCTCATATCCTCAGGATCTATCTCATCATCATCCATAGTGATTCACTTACTTAATCCAATATATCTAGTAATCACTTATAGTTATGACAAATTACTGTCCCAAAAGGTTGGACAATTAACTTTCCAGCTCACAAAGCCAACTATTTGTCAAGAAATGAGCTTATTCCTCAATTCTGTATCACCATTTCCTTTTTATAGCACCTTTATCAAGTCACATCATTATCAGGAAAATCGACATATGTCAACAGCCATTAACACCTATGCATCAAATCTTAATCATATGTCAAATTAGACATAAACAACAATAATAACAAAATGAGCAATTAGGGAGGCCCAGCGACATATATGAAGTGACACAATTTACACAAGACACAATCACTTATCTGTCAATGATCCCGCTTCTTTTCCGCCACGACACTGGATATCACATAGACTGCTAAAACCTCCTATGCGGGCAAGCACTGCAACTTGATTAGTTTCTCTTCAGGTAATTTCGTCAATATGATATGTGCTTAACAATGCACAAGTTGACAGGAACCATAATACAGCATACACCGCCTCTCTTGACTCTTCTGTAGTCTGAAATGTACACGGCAACTCCGTGTATCATAGCATCTTGAACTTGTGATGGTGACAACTGGCACAGGTAACCCGAATATTGCAGAAATCTGTCACAACCCGTACAAATGCTGGTACAAATACTGTCCAAGTCTAATTGAACTTCCTTGACCACTGCAGACGTTGTTGTCGTCTATAGGCATGAAATAGGACGTCAATTGCTACTGGTGTAAAGTTGCCTTCTACCACGAATAAAGCGTGCGTCGTTTCTCAAATGCGCCACCCAGGCAGATAATAACTAGGTCACAGTTCTGAAGTACAGGAGATTCAAGCCACGCCTACATAAGGTCAATTATAACAAAGTCAAGTGTTCTACACTCTTGTCACGTGCAAGTCATATGTATTATTTTCAACTTGTAGTGACTGATCCTCTAGATATGTTATGGTCTGGTGGACAAAATTTGATTCACTTTATCCTCTTGCTTCAAGTACATATCACTGTAGAGGTAACAATTTCTTAATCGTATACGCCACTCAGGCACATCTTAAATGATATCCAATGATACGAAAACTACGCCACTTAGGCTATCGACGCGAATAGTCGTAGATGTCAGATCCTGTTGACTGAAAACCACCATAAATGTAACAAAAGTGGTTTCAGTCTGAAATGTTATTACTGGCCATAAATGTACTCGCATTCGCTAGCACAATACGAGTCATTCTATATAATACTGCCTCTCTGCATCAATACCTAATACGGCCTGTCCTAATCCTGGACTTATAATAGCTTAATAGCTTCATACATCTCCACACTGCAGTTAATATATAATATGGCCTGTCCTAATCCTGGACTTATAATAGCTTAACAGCTTCACAAATCTTCATACTGCAGTTAAACATAATATGGCCTGTCCTAATCCTGGACTAATAATAGCTTAATAGCTTCATACATCTCCACACTGCAGTTAATATATAATAGGCCTGTCCTAATCCTGGACTTATAATAGCTTAACAGCTTCACAAATCTTCATACTGCAGCTAAACATAATATGGCCTACAAAAGTACCTTAATACACAGCGAAGCCTGCATCACCCGGCAGCTTCATTAATCTTCACAATATGGCCTACGAAAGTACTTCAATACATAGCAAAGCCTGCATCACACGGCAGCTTCATTAATCTTCACAATATGGCCTACAAAAGTACTTCAATACCCAGCGAAGCCTGCATCACCCGGCAGCTTCATTAATCTTCACAATATGGCCTACGAAAGTACTTCAATACATAGCAAAGCCTGCATCACACGGCAGCTTCAATAATCTTCAAAATATGGCCTACAAAAGTACTTCAATACATAGCAAAGCCTGCATCACACGGCAGCTATAATAAGGTTCATATGGCCTAAACAAATCTTCACTGCAGTGTATCACATAGGCTGTACACACAGTGAAATATATAAGTCGACATTTTCTCAAATCCTACGTAGGCATACATTATCCAAAAACACTGGGACTCGACCTACACGGTCCACGCCCAAAACACAACTCCCTCAATCACACACTAGTCCCGCCAAAAAACCCGTCACGAGATTCGGTTGTCTTGAACACCGCTCTCGATAACACATGCAGACTAGCTGCGGGCTATTCACATGACTCAAAACAGTACAGAATAAACACATCTCAACACTTGAGATTAAACAGCGCTCACACGCTTATCTGTACTCTGTCACCCGAAAAATAGGAAAAGATAATTCTATCCTAAAGTCAAACAAGTATCCGCTTAATCAAGCGTTGCAACTCGAAATTTAATATGTTCAAAACATTCTAAAGATTACTTCCCCTTCCATAAGTTCCACTTGCAACAGTACTGCTGTCAATTCAGAGAGTTATAAAGTGTTTGTTTGTAAGGGTATATATTAGAGTTACAAAACATGTTTGTTTGTAAGTATATATATATATATATTGGAGTTACAAAACATGTTTGTTTGTAAGTGTATATACTGGAGTTACAAAACATGTTTGTTTGTAAGGGTGTATATGTAGCAGTATAAGCAGTTTAATGGCCATATGTTCATGTAAGCATTCCAGGAAAAGTTATGTATACTCACAAAGACAGTGGAAGTTGAGAAATGGTACAACCACAGATATTCTGAAACCAAGTTGACGTTGTAACTTGTAGATTGCAAAGGAAGATAAAACAGTATTTGTACCTTCTTGATATTTACCAGATATTTTTTATTAAATACAGATTGTTCAAGCATTATTTGACTACTTCGAATGATCAGCACACTTGTTTATCCAATGTTATTTTGTTTGTGCCATCTACATTAGAAAATGTGTGACCATCATATAGCTTTCAGTGAACCATTCTTCAAAATATCAGCCGGGAATTTCTCTGCTGGGCTGAATTAATAGAAATCATTTAGTGTGAATTTACAATTGCCTCGTGGAGGTCCTGGGGGTCTCTGATGAGATAATAGACTTCTGCTCCCTCAAGCATATCATACAAGGTGACTAATATCAGGCTGGCAACCTCATCATGTAAAACAAATAGCTAGAGAAACCACAGCGGCAAGGGCACACAAAGGCCTGGTGATGGTTTCCTGCTGGGGGACTTGCTGCAATGGTGGCTTCATGCTCTGTTAGGGGCAGAAAGGAAAATGAATACATAATTGTGGAGTGTTGAAAGATTTACTAACTGTGGGTCGTGATTATCTCCAGGTTGTAGTTATCTAACCTTGTCCGTGGCACCTTGGAAAGCACATAATTGCTGGGGCTGCTATACTGTCCTTATACACTAGATTGTTGAGGTCATATCCTCATCATCATCATTTTCCTTTGCACTCCTTATGCAGCATGGAACCACTACTGCAGCTGGTCCCCTTACAGAAAGCCTGAAGCAAGCTCTCACATGCTGCTGTAGCCATGGTTTCTGTTGTAGCCATGGTTTCTGTTGTGGCCATGGTTTCTGTGGTAGCCATGGTTTCTGTTGTAGCCGTGGTTTCTGTGGTAGTTTGATTTACATGATGAAGATGCCAGCCCCCCTGCACAACCTCACATTAGTCACCTGGTACGACAGACCTCAGGGTGCAGTAATCCCATTCTTTATTTGCCAGGAGCTATGCGGGGTATCACATAATTAGCATACTTGTTTTGGCCATTTATCCTATTGTTGTGTTAACACCGTCTCTGCCATATGCATGTGATGCTGGCAGCAGTCATGTGCCCACCAGTAGCCATAATTTTCAAATTATGTCATCATCATTATCTCATTTTTCACTCCTTAAGGAGACACAGCTGGCCTCTTTGGAGGAAGCCTGCACCAAATTGCATGCTCCTTCAGCAAAGGTTTTTGTAACATTTTGTTCTACATGGTGAGGTTGCCATCTCCATGCACAATCTCATGTAATTGTTCTACATGGTGAAGTTGCCATCTCCATGCACAATCTCATGTTATTGTTCTACATGGTGAGGTTGCCATCTCCATGCACAATTTCATGTTATTGTTATTCACCTTCTTTGACATGCCTGAGGGAAACCAGTGGGCCTATTCTGTCATTGTCTCCTCTGAGACAAATTACACAGGGCAAAATTATATGTGTCCGCTATTAATTTCTTACATTGGACTGGAAGTCAAAGTTTAGTGAGATTACCGGTTAAGGAAGATGCTGATTTACAAGGATGGATCAGAGCACCATTTTTCAGCTCCGAACACTCAACAACCACTTCAACAGAATCCAACCACAGCACACTCCAGAGTGCCAGCTATGTACCTACCCCTATGAAACTGTTGACCACCACCTCTTCGAGCACCCAACACTCGTTGTAGTTAGGAAAATGCTCCTTCCTCCGAGGCCAAATAAGAGGAACACCTTATATGGAGGAAAACAACAACTTGCAAACACATGCAGCTACCACTACTTGGCGTTGGGTTGAAGGGCAAAAGCCCAAATGCCACTGGATAAATAATAACAACAACAACAACAACAACAAATAGAATTGCAAAACAATGGGCTGTGATTGTTGTGGTCATATGGACATGTTTATGCCATCTTAGAATACGCATAACTGATCTACTAACTTTGAAAAACAATCTTTTGGAAAATAGCCAACATCATTCACCACTGTTGTGATAATGTGTGCTGCTCTATGTACCGTATGTGCCCCTTGTAGTTCCTGGGGGTCTCTGAAGAGACAAAAACACAAGGCTACTTCTCCCTCAGACGTGTCATAGGAGGCGACTAATATGTGTTTGTGTATGGGGGCTAGCACAGCCTCATCACATAACAGAAATGGCTACAGAAACCATCAGTGCAAGAGCACATATATACGTTAGTGACTGGTCCCTGCAGGGGGGGGGGGGGGGGGCAGCTGCAGTAGCAGCTCCATGAGAAGTGAAAATGAAAAATAATGATGATGAAATGTTTGTATTTTGGTAAATAAAAAAAGCAAAATACTATTTTTCTTGTTTAGAGTTACTTCCCTTTGGAATGACAGTTCAGTGTTGTTAGTGTTAAGGATAGGGTTATACTGTGCCAATTGTGTACTCCAATGAATGTAACAACAATGAACGGTCATTCAAAGGGAAGTTTAGATACAAAGATTTATGTGTCTAGCCTTGCAATTTTTTTTAAAAATACACATTAACTCTTACTATACGTGAGCTAAAACCGCATTTTTACACGCTAGTTTTGCTATCATTATCGTCGCGCGCCGTAAAATTGGTACTAAACCCGCGCCACTTCACGGGGCTTGCCGGATAGTAAGAGTTAAGGAACGTTAGCATGAATGTTTAGGATTGCTTGCGTGAATGTTTGCATAATTAAATAAACTTTCACTCTAGCAATGGAATATGTGAATGATTATTCAGAATTATTTTATTTTCCTCTCGCAGAATACAATTCTTCATTTGGATCTTGGAAAATAAAATGTTTATTTATTATTGAATGGCATGCTTGTTTGTTTATGTTGTGGTATAAGTTTAAACAAATTTTCCTTCCACATGTTCCCCTCATGATAGGAAACGCTACATACAGCATTGCACCAGGAGGTAGTCTGATTGCCAGAAGAGATCCTTCCTCAGACAAGTGTTTTGGCCTTTTTATCTCCTTATTAGTGTATGTACTCGTACATTACTCAGTTCTATACAAGAAGGCAAGTTCATTGTAGCCCTTGTGATACTATGAATGTGAAGGATTTAAGTTGTGTTGTTGATGATACCTCTACACCTTATGGTAGAAGAGGAACGACTTAGTAAGTAAGTTGTAGATGATATTGGCTGTACCTTGTTAGACATTCATTACCTCACTTGTATATAAATTAAAAAATAAAATGGTATGAAATCAGTTAACGGTAAACACGGGACGTTTCGGGTTTTACCCTTTGTCAGCCACAGTTGCAAACAGGTGACAAGGACAAGAATTACATATAGGTACTACAAAAACATACGATGATGAGAAATATACACCAAATGAGCGATACAAATAGAGGAATGTACAATATAAAATAATCACGAAATGAAAACAGGGTAGCAGCAATGAATTAAGTATAGTATATGACAATAAGTGAGAAGGCTGCTGTAAAACTGGTAAGGAAACAAATATATAAATTAAAAAATAAAATGGTATGAAATCATACTGTTTTATTTTTTAATTTATATATTTGTTTCCTTACCAGTTTTACAGCAGCCTCCTCACTTATTGTCATTACCTGACTTATCAGCTGTTCTTGACAATGTTCGTAGATTTTAAAAGAAATACAGCGTAACTCATCATTCACAAACAAGCAAGTTTCATAGCAGAAACTACCATAGGGGAGTGAAGTGTTAGAGATTTTACCATACTAGGTCCAGCTTTATAAGAAGGAGTGACATGTTCCCTTTCCCACTGCTTTTGCCTCTCCTAACTCAAGAGCAGAGTCAGGTGGTATCCATTTACAGCTGGGTAGATGCTTCCAGATTTTTATCTTGGAACTCTGTAATTGTGCCGTGAGAGTAAAGCATTCTGACCGCTTAACCAATCAGACACTCCATTCACATATAAATGTAATATCAATGTGTGATTCATACATAACTTTCACACATAAAACCTTGACTCCAACTTGAGTATGTATATCTTCAGCAACATGTACTATTACACATTTATAAAATATTTTAGTTTTGTGGAAACAATCTCTACTAGCTCTCATGAATAAATATCTCTAGTTATTAGGATGACATTCAGGTCTGAATACCAAAGAAAATCATTCTGTCTCAAAATCTTATTTGTGTAAATGAAAAAAATCTTTACTCCAACTAATTCAGTAATTGTATCTTCAGCAACATTGAGTTACACATTTATACAATACTTTAGTTTTATGGAAACAAATATCTACTAGTTCTCTCTATAAATATCTCTAGTTATTAGAGAATGACATTCAGGTTTGAATACCAAAGATAATCATTCTGTCTCAAAATCGTATTTATGTAAAGCAAACAACTTGATTGTATCTTCAGCAACATGAGTTTCCGTACACATCTCCAGTTTCAGACTTTGTCCCTGGATCATGGGATACTTTAAGTTCATCAAAATGCTTCAACACCAGCACATCACTTTTTGTTAGTCTTGAAAGTCTAAGCACTGGAGTATATGATACTAATCAATGTCAGAAGTTAATCTAGTTTAAAATAGAAGTGTCACAGAGTATTCAAATGGATATGATACACTTCACTCACAGTTGCAGTCATTTCACTTCACACAAAAATATGCTACTTCTTTATCCAAAATTGTATTGTTTCCATTATATATACTCTCCCGAAAATAGTTACAATCAACAAAGAAAAGCGTTCAAATGACGGTGTTCATGAACAGTTTGATTACACTGTATAATGGAAAGAAACCAAAAACACTCTAAGATTGAACTTCTATCTGCTCATCAAGGAACGGAAACAGCACACTATAATTAAAAACCCGTTGACGGGTTATTGCTAGTTCAGATCATATTCAATCACAGTTGAACTACCTTGTACGCTAGCACACGATCATCATTTCAGCGCATCTCAGTAACTCTTGCATCTCTTTTCTACCATGCATACAGTGAGTAATATCATAAAGTCGTGATTAAACTGCCGTTTTGCCCCAAAAAACTACTCAAAATGACATACTTTTTCCATATCTTCTCTGACTGCAGCTGAATTTGTATTCATCTGATGTTACATAACATCAGTTACACACAACCTTAGCATCTCATTCTTGCTTTACACTGAGTATGGATTAATCATTAAATTAAAAACTGAAAACATTGCAATGCACTCGCTTCCTCCCATTACCTTCTTACTCCACCACCTCCGTCTCTTATTCCTTATTTCGCCCTTACTATCGTCATCTTATACAGTCGTCATCATCATCTCCCATTTCACTAGATTCATCACTGCAGTCTGGCTGAGAGAGTAGGGATCAAAGTGGGAAGGCAAACCCGGTCCCCAAAAAAATGCTGTGCTGACGTCGGATGTGTCAGCCGAAAGGCGCAAATATCGCAGCTTCGCTGTAAACGGACACTTCGCAACTAACGTCCATTTCAGGACGAACGAAGAAGAAGAAGACTCCTTTTTTTTAGAGCATGGAGCCATCGCAGCAGCTGGTCCCCAGAAAGACCGCATCAAGTATTCATGTTTTTTTTTTAAACAACGTTTTGGCGAGGCGCATCCTGTTCAACCTAGTCGGTTATATTAGGGCGCATGTCCAAATATAAAAGACTTCAAGTCTTGAAACAATATATAAATCTTATATATATTCATGTGTTTATTGCAACAGTGGTTTATATTGCAATTTGTTCTACATAGTGAGGGTTCCAGCCCTTGCATTTATTTGTGCAGCAAACAAACCATTCATTGTTAGTGAAAATAGTTGTGGTTGTGAAGTGAGGAGGCAAGAAAAAAATGACACTAAATACAAGGCTAGATAATGCCTATTTCCTTATTTAACTAAATTTGAATTTTTTATCAGAATTTTTATGCGAGTGTAAGTGGGGCTTTTAACATTAACTAAAACTGAAGTCCTCGGTTTCAAAACATGAGAACTTCAATACATAGGCCTAGTCATTGTAGTATTAACTGATCTAATTGACTTATTTAATTACTTTCGTAGATCTCTTTGCCTCCGTTGTAGCATAGGTCGTCACTGAAGCTGTTTAAAGTGTTTGGCCCTGAGTTTGTTGTTTTGCATTTCTCCCATAAATTTCAATAGATCTGAGCTTGGTGTCCACATTTTGCCACAACGTTGTAAATGGTCTTGCACTGACTTTCTGCCAGATTTGTATTACGATTAAGTCACCCGCCAAAATATGGCGGGAAATAATTACGTTTTTTGTTGTTGTTTTTTTTTTAAATTAATGAAGAAAAATTTGTCTTGAAGACATACTGCACAGTAAGGTTCTTCTATTCTGAAATAGCCTTTTCCCAGCTGTAGTCTGAGAAGTTTCTTATTACTGGGAATTTTCAATTCCCTAGATATCTGACATTTTCTTGTTGGAGCCTTGAACAACTTATATGCATGTCTTCCCTTCAGATTTTTATCCCACTCTGATTTCCATTCATCTGTTATTAAATCTTTAATTAAGCTCTTAATCTCTGATGTACTCGTCCCTACATTTATTAGATTTTTATCAGATCTACCTTTTCATTTCCTTCTATGCCAACATGTGAAAGTATCCAAGCAATTAAGACTGAACATCCTCTGGTATATAAGTATGTAGTAGCCAGAAATATCTCCTCTGCTATATCAGGTCTACTACATTCTCGTAAGTTTCTAAGTGCTTGAATTGTTGAAAGAGAGTCAGTTAAAACTGTTAGTTTTTTGGGAGGATTATTAGAGAATATTTCTAGTGCTTTTAGTATTGCTACCATCTCTGCAGTGAAAATTGATGTATTTTCCGTGATGCTACATTCTTTTGCCATTTTCCATATTGGAATATATATTCCTATCCCCAATTTGCCATCCTCTCCCTTGGATCCATCTGTGTACACAGTAATGCTGTCTTTTGATATTTGTTGTATATATTTATTGGCAGTGCTTTTAATATTTTCTATATTATTTGTTTTCTTAAGTATTTCTGCTAGGTGGTAGTCCGTTCCTGGTTTCTTGATCTCCCAGGGTGGAATCACTGGCTTGTATTCACAACTGTTATTATAATAATAATAATAGCCCCTTCAGTCATAACTGACTATGGGAATGCGCCCCTGAGGTGACAGCCCTCAGCTGCTTATTTTCCTGGTGCTCCTTTCGACGTTTTCTCCTCACCTCTGCTTCTTGTGTGAGCCTCTCTTCGCCCAATCTGAGGTGGCGCCGTAAATAGCATCGCCACTTAGTGCGATCGGCAGCTTTATCCTCCCATGTTGCTGGATCCATGTCCAGTGCCCTCATATCTCTCTTGCACACATCTTTGAACCTCAGCTGTGGTCGCCCAACTGTTCTCTTGCCATCTGCTAATTGTCCGTAGAAGATATCTTTTGGGATGCGACCATCATCCATGCGGCGAACATGGCCAAGCCAGCGAAGTCTGCACTGTCTAAGAAGCGTATACATACTTTGAAGGCCAGCACGTGACAACACCTCGACATTTGTCACTTTATCTTTCCACGAGATGCCGAGGATGCGGCGTAGACACCGCAAATGGAAGGTATTGAGCCTTCTTTCTTGCTTAGCATAGGTCGTCCTGGTCTCGCTGCCATATAGGAGTGTGCTGGTGACGCAGGCATTATATACCGCAGCTTTGGTCTTCATTGTGAGTTTAGAGTTTCCCCAAACACGCGATGTGAGGCGGGCAAAGGTAGCTGCAGCTTTGCCAATGCGGCTGTCGATTTCTGTATCCAGTGAGAGTTTGTCATTGATGGTAGACCCTAGGTGTGTGAAGTGGTGCACCACTGCCAATTCATAGTTATCGATAGTGATAACTGGTGCAGCACCCACATCCTGACTCAGCACATTCGTTTTCTTTAGACTTATTGTGAGGCCAAAGTCCTTGCATGCTTTAGTGAAACGATTCATCAAGCTCTGAAGCATTTGATTTTTTCCTGAAGCTGGCGGAGAGAGAAGATCATGTCTGTTGTTGATCTGCCAGCTCGGAATCCACACTGTGACTCTGGATATATGCGCTCAGCTAACTTGTGTAGTCGCATTAAGATGACTTTGGCAAAAACCTTACCAACAATACTAAGAAGAGAGATGCCTCTGTAGTTATTGCAATCACTTCTGCCTCCTTTATTTTTATACAGTGTTACAATCTTGGCATCTCGCATGTCTTGAGGAATAGTTGTCTCTTCCCAGCACTGGCACAGCATCCTATGCAGGGGATGTAATAGCGTGCTCTTACAGCATTTGATTAAATCAGGAGGAATCCCATCACTGCCTGGTGCTTTGCCAGAGGCCAAGCTATCAATGGCCTTGCTGAGTTCCTCTAATGTTGGTTCGGCATCCAGCTCCTCCATAGTTGGCAGACTGTTGACACCATCAAGGGCTGCAGGCGTAACGGTATTGTCTCTAGCGTAAAGCTCAGAGTAGTGCTCGACCCACCTCTCCATCTGCTTACCCTTATCGGTTAGCTTCTCTCCGCTGATGGTTTTTAGCGGTGCCGTCTTACTTTTATGGGGGCCAAGTGCTTTCTTTATACCGTCATACATTTGTCTAATGTTGCCTGTTTGCGCTGCGATCTGGATGCTCTCACTGAGCTGGAGCCAGTAGTCATTTGCACAGCGTCGAGCAGTTTGTTGAACTTTGCTTCTCGTAGCCCTCAGGATCTGTAGGGTTCTGGCACTCGGTGAACGTTTGTATTCATTCATAGCACTGCGCTTAGCTTCAATGACAGGTGCCATCACATCTGATGAAGCATCAAACCAGTCATTTGACTTTGCTGTTTTCTTACCAAAGGTGGCAAGTGCTGTACTTTGAATGGTGTTCCGTAGATGCTCCCAGTTCTCTGTAATAGTATCACCATGCTGAGGGCTACTGAGCACTTTCTCGAAGATCGCAGTGAATTGAGCGATCATGAAAGGGTCTGACATCTTGCTGGTATCAATGCGTGGTTTCCCTTCATGTCTGACACGATAGAGTTTTCTTGGTTGTGCTCTGATTTTGCAGCAAACCAAGGAGTGATCTGTATCACAGTCTGCACTATGGTACGAGCGCGTGGAGAGCACAGACCTGAGGAGTGGCCTTCTGACGAGAATCAGGTCAAGTTGGTGCCAGTGCTTGGATCGTGGGTGTCTCCATGACACCTTATGCTGGGGTTTTGTCTGAAAGTAGGTGTTGGTCACGCAGAGGTCATGGTGGACGCACAACTCTAAGAGCCGTTGTCCATTTTCATTCATCTTGCCAATACCAAACCTGCCCAGACATGAAGGCCATGAAACATTATCGGCACCCACTCTAGCGTTAAAGTCACCAAGGAGAACAAGCTGTTCTTGCCTAGGTATGCTTTTGATAATTGCTGTTAGATTCTCGTAGAACTCATCTTTAGCTTCTGAGGCAGAGTACAGAGTAGGAGCATACACACTGACAAGGGTGATGGGACCTGTGCTAGTTTGCAGGCGGAGCGTTAACAGGCGTTCTGATCCATTCTCGCCTGGTTCAACCATTTTAGTTAGCGATTTTTTGACCGCAAAACCTACTCCGTGTTCTCTAGCTTTATTAAGATCTTTCCCTTGCCAATAAAATGTGTAGTCCTTTTCGCTCACCGTTCCAGAGCCCGCTATATCCACCTGAAGTCGTTTAAGCTCATCATTAATTATGGCTGTCTTCCTTACATCGTTTACATCCTGTAGGTTTTCGGATAGTCCAGTCAACATAGTCCGGACGTTCCAGCATCCCAATCTAAGAGTTTGCTTATTTCTATTTTTTTCGATAATTGCTTGGTGCAAAATTTTCTGTCCACAGTTCGGGTTTGACCCTAATCTCCATGCACCCAATGGGGAAAGCAGACAGTGGCGGGACAACACCTTATTGACTGGGGGCTGCCCAGCTTGAAGCGGGCGGTAGCTGTCCAGTGAGATCCTAGAACCTCTCCCACTGTCGGAAGTAGCCCCTGGCGCCATGCCCTACGCCAATTGGGCAAAATGCTTATAACCGGTAACTGCTACTTCCCGTGTTTTGCCGACACCTATAGGGTGAAGCTGGAGTGTCCTCTCCAGGGCGCGAGCTTGGGCACAGTTATATGGAGATCAAGCTGTTGCCCATGCAGCATGTTCCCCCTCTCCACACAGCCGGTAGATCCAAAGGAACGGCAGTAGCCGATACAGTTTGGTACCAGCCATGTCGCAGGAGTTGCCAGAATAATGTCGAATCGACATTAGACTGCCTTAGGGACTCCGACTCCGGATTTATCCTCAGGGTTTACTCCCGAAGCCAATTCCATAAATGGATATTCCCGCAAGGCAGCGGTGGTTTGAATTCAGAGTTCCTTCTCTTAGATAAGCTACCAACCAAGGATCACGAGCCCTATCTGCCCGAAGCTGCTGGTTTTAAGGCGCCAGTCGCTCGCCTTTGCCCCTTCTCCCGTCAGTGGAAACAGTTCCGCCGGGCTCAAATTGAGCCACACGTGAAGGCCGGGAGCTGGACTTGGTTGTCAGAGGCTGTTTGAGGCGCGTGCCATAGAAGTATTTTATCTGCAGTGGGAGCTTATCCTCACTACAACTCCCGGCAATAAGAACCTTTGGAACAACTGTTATTAATTGATGTAATTAATGTACCCAGATGGACAATTTCCTCCATACACTTCCATCCTGTAGGGTATCTAGTGGTATTCATTGGATTGGCCTGAGTTGTTAGTTGGCATCTGGTAAAAGCTGTATGTGCTGGTTGAGACTTATCTAACATAACTCTGTTCATGTAAATTAGTCTCAACTCCTTTCTCCGTAATTCCAAGGGTAGAATTTCTAAAGCCACCTCTATAGCTCCCATTGATGTTGATCTGATTGCACCTGCTATTGTACTAGGTACCACAAAGTGATTTTTGTTTGCACAGAAACACCAGAAAAAACAATGTAGTTTTGAAGCCCTTGGTAAATCATGAAATTTGGTACTTTATTTTTTAAAATAGGACAACAAATAAAAAAGTTATAGCATTTTAAAAAATGTGGGGACTTCGCAACATTGAAAACGTTACATCACACCAACTTCAGAAGACTGCCGTCTTCTTAAATATAATCTTACAACTTTCTCTGACAAACAGCATATAGTCTGGAATATACTGATCACACAAAGAAAACTATAGGGCTACATCATGAAAAATTATCAGTATATTTGAGACCAAAAATTGCAAATCTGCAAAACACATTACCAAAAAAAAAAATTGGTTGAATGAAAGTCAATATTTACAACATCATATTTCAAAAAGTATAAAAAGTACAAGCTTTAAATTTGTACATATTAATCTACATATTACACACATAGATCTCAATTTTTTTCACAGGATTTAAACATCTATTTGTTCTTGTATAATTTTTTAAAATGTGTCCAGAGGCCAATTTGTCGCATGGGAAGAAAAAAATGTGAAAATGAAAAAAAAATTTTTTTAAGATACTGTCCATATTTCATTTAAAAAAATGTGTAGGCAATAATTAACAACATCTAAACAATAATTAACAACATCTAAACACTATATTTTTTTTAAAACAACTGGTTATTAGCATTTAAAAAGACATTTTTAAACTGGAGGAGAATGATCATGGCGCACTCTTTCCCTGCGAGGGGGCAATGAAGCCTCAAAACCTATATGCGTCAGAAGTCCAAAATACAACTCTTTGATATTTCCTGATAGTTTAATGTCCTTATCATTCAATATTAATTTTCTGTATCTTAACTGAGCCTTAAAATTTCTATTCTAAGGGCATTTCGTCCTTTACAAATTTTATCCACATCCTCCTTTGTGGTGCACAGACCCCTATGGCTAATGATTGTGTTACATAAATAACTCTAACTTCTTCTCTGCATTCTTAACATCTTTCTCTTTTTTCCTCCTATTGTTGTCAGTTATTCTGGTACGGGTAATTTTAAGAATATTATTATTACTTCAGGAACCGTCCTCCCGACGTCCTGTGGTAAGAGTGCATTAGACTTAAGGCTTGACACTCCTTATTACAGTGGCCTGCTGAATACCCTCCAGGGTTCTCCTTGTATATTCCATTTGAGGAATTATAATATATATTTAAAATATGGCCAGTCACACACAATCCCCCTGGCCCGCACCTCAGGTACTCAGTAACAAGGCCTAACTTCTTGGCACAGTTCATATATTTATTAACACAGTACTCCACATTGAGTATGGTATGACATCGTAGCTTTTACTAGCACATGTCTCTACTGTCCTTGATTCTGATACTCTCAGTTTTAATGGAACAGTCAACTTACGTGTCCAAGAATTCCATACACACTGCTAAGACTAATCTGACATTATACTGTTAATGAAAGCATAAGACAGTGATGGTAATCGATCTTGCAGGTGCAATATAAAGATGCCCAAAGGCAATTAACACAATCTAAAATCAGGTCCTACTGGACACATTCCATGCATACTGGTCAAACGACACAAGCAGACTGCCGGTTAGAGACGCTAGCTTGTCCCAAATCAAAACTCACGTCTGCTGTCAATTCAGAGCAGGAGTCAAGACGTCACTTCCTGCAACCACGGGATACCGTGTGTAAATTATGATAGGAAACTCTTTACAGAGCGATACAACAGGAAGCAATCTGATCATCAGAAGAAGTCCCCCCGTCCGACGAGTGTTTCGGCCCATATACTTCTTTACACTCTAAGGGGGGGGGGCGGCGGGCCCACTTGGGTCATGACTCCCAAGCGTCTCAGCCTCCTGTTGTCTTGTATTGAAAATAAACCCATTTCCCTTATGGTAGCAACTTTAATCCACAACTCCGCCAGTCGTGGAGACAATTGTGAAAGTAACAAAACAAATTATTCCGTTCGTTTCGTCGCACACACTGAGACACCATCGCGAGGCCGACGCGTCTGGCCACTGAAATTCTGACACTGAACACCCCTATAATATACACCGCCTGTTGCCGCTCAGTCGCAGCCCGTGCACTAGTACACCAAAAAACTCAGCGTATTGTGGACTTAGAAAAATTCCTGGTGTTTTCTGTACCGCAGCGTTTATTGTCATGATTTCCATTGCCCATTGCGGTTGTTCCACAGCCAGCATGATGCCTTTTCAGCAGTTTCACTAAGCCTCTTCAGTGCCCTTGTTCTCGACTGTCCCCTCAGCCCCAACAGTTTCAATAGATCATACACTGATGCAGCCACAAGCCCTCTTGCGCCCACTTCAACAGCCATGACCTTTGCAGTGAACCCATCGTGTCTCAGATCCGCGGCCAGATCACTATACTTGGCCGCTTTGAATGAATGTTGCTCGTCTAATCTGGATTCAAATGGCACGATCAGTTCAATCAGTATGACCTGGAGCGTTGCTGAAGAATGAAGCACTATATCCGGCCGTCTCCGCGATTTTCTGATACTCTCTGGATATGCCCCTCGTCCAGGTAGGTCTACCGCCATCTCCCAGTCGTTTGCACAGTCAAGAAGGGATGGTAAACTGCTACCAGGATTACTCGGTTTGGGGTGTGCTGACTTTCCTGCCCTCAGAAAGTATGTATTTGCGGTGCTTGGTCTGGGTTTGCTATTCGCCTTCATCCTTGCCAGATCTATTGTCGCAGCAACCTCGTTTAGCACTTTGTTATGGCGCCAAGTGTATCGCCCTTGCCCTAATGCCACCTTACACGCTGAGAGCACGTGTTCGAGTGTCTGCCTCCCCTGGCACAGGGGGCACTGCTCATCATCCGACTTTCCCCATTTCACAAGGTTGGTGGCCGATGGCAGCAGGTCATACATTGATCTAACAACAAAGCTGAGCCTAAGAGGTGCCATATGCCATATATCATTCCATGTCAAGGACCTCTGCAGGGCTCCTTCCCATGTAGTCCATTGGCCTTGTTGGACCTGCTGCACTGCTTTTTGCAACCTCTTATCATTCTCAGCTCCTCGTATCTCCTGAACTACCATGTCTCTGCGCTCCCTGCTTGATGCCTTGGACCACCAGCGGATATCTCCATGACCAAATCCCCGTCTATTCGTTTGTGTGTATCCGATTACCTCCCTCAGTTTGAGTGACTCTTGGGCAGCATCGACAGCTTCTTCCACTCTCCACTTCCTTCCTGTTTTCAGTGTAGGCTGAATGGACTTAACCACGTCATCAGCTGACTCGCGTAGCATCATTGCAAGCCTTGCCTTTCCAACTTTGTACTCTTCAACAACTGACTTGAAAGGAAGCAGAAGTTTTGCCTTTTTGCAATACAGTGCTACATCTGACAGGCCTGGTGGTACCCCTAGCCACTTTCTCATGAACTTGTTGACCTTCTGCTCTATAGCTTCCACTGTACTTGTGCTTATTTCATATATAAGCAGTGGCCACAGCAACTTCGGTATCAACATAAACTGGAGGCACCACAGTTTGAACTTAAACAGACTTATCTGTTGCCAAGAAAACAATCCTCCTTGAGACTTCGACAAGCAAGGGATGTAGTGACGATAGTAGCCTAGTCTTTGGTTAGGCTTAGAATTGCTTCATGCTGACATTGAAGGACATCGATAGGGTCCATGATTTTTGACAGAATACTTGATTCTTGGATGAAGATAGTCAGTTCCTATGACTTCTGTGTAACAATGGGTTTATGTAACAATAAACAGACTTATCTGTTGCCAAGAAAACAATCCTCCTTGAGACTTCGACAAGCAAGGGATGTAGTGACGATAGTAGCCTAGTCTTTGGTTAGGCTTAGAATTGCTTCATGCTGACATTGAAGGACATCGATATGGTCCATGATTTTTGACAGAATACTTGATTCTTGGATGAAGATAGTCAGTTCCTATGACTTCTGTGTAACAATGGGTCACTTTTATAACTTAGTGACAACTTGAGGCACATTCATGTTGATGGAAATCCCTTCCATTCATAAAACAGTTTGGCAGACGATGCGTGCCGCCATTTTGAAAAAATAGTCCTCGACTCGTTAGGCGCTCTTCGGCTTGTAAGGCATCCAATGGCTTGGCCCCCAGAAACTGGTACGGGTAATTTTAAGAATATTATTATTACTTCAGGAACCGTCCTCCCGACGTCCTGTGGTAAGAGTGCATTAGACTTAAGGCTTGACACTCCTTATTACAGTGGCCTGCTGAATACCCTCCAGGGTTCTCCTTGTATATTCCATTTGAGGAATTATAATATATATTTAAAATATGGCCAGTCACACACAATCCCCCCTGGCCCGCACCTCAGGTACTCAGTAACAAGGCCTAACTTCTTGGCACAGTTCATATATTTATTAACACAGTACTCCACATTGAGTATGGTATGACATCGTAGCTTTTACTAGCACATGTCTCTACTGTCCTTGATTCTGATACTCTCAGTTTTAATGGAACAGTCAACTTACGTGCCCAAGAATTCCATACACACTGCTAAGACTAATCTGACATTATACTGTTAATGAAAGCATAAGACAGTGATGGTAATCGATCTTGCAGGTGCAATATAAAGATGCCCAAAGGCAATTAACACAATCTAAAATCAGGTCCTACTGGACACATTCCATGCATACTGGTCAAACGACACAAGCAGACTGCCGGTTAGAGACGCTAGCTTGTCCCAAATCAAAACTCACGTCTGCTGTCAATTCAGAGCAGGAGTCAAGACGTCACTTCCTGCAACCACGGGATACCGTGTGTAAACAATATATATCAGGAAGTGATCGAATACAAAACATGATATGATATTTTTACTCATATCATATTCGCTGTTTGATTTTTTCTTTAACTGCCCTCTCTGATTCTTTACAGTACTTCGTTTCTTCCATTCCAGTCTATTATAGTATTACATTACTCGTGTTTAGGGTTAACACTAACTTTAGGGTTAACACTAACCCTAATCCTAAACCTAACTGCTACGAAAGAAAACATAACTACACATATTCACTATGGAGCAAATAGGTACGAGTAATAGGAAATTACCATATTATATTATAATATATTATATATAGCTACCGCGGCTCCTATTTTATGAAAGATGTTTATATATATTTCTTCTTTTCGGGGAATTTTAAGGCTATGAACTAGTGCCTGCTAGTCCGGACATTTCAGTACACCGTCAGCTACTAAGTTATGGTATTTTTCCGGTTTCCTAGCCTTGTCTCAATACGTCGACCATTGGCGTTTGGTTGTGCGTTATCATTCGCGTTCGAGATCATAATTCACCCTATTATGTTGCAAAAGAAACCTTCATTTAATTACCAATTAATCAAAACATGCATTTTTTTATTCAAATTGGTAACTTTCTTAGCTTTTCAAGCTCTTGAAAAAATTAGATTGATGTGCGAATGTCTGAAGCGGTGATAACAATTCAATCCACGTTGTTACACAAAAACTGTGCGATCGTGTTAAATTGCTAAATAATATAAAAACTATTGTAAATTTTACATTTGAAGTTCAAAACATTGTTAATAAGTGATATACTTACGTATAGTCAACCTCAAATCAGAAGATGTGATGATGTTTGCACATAAGCCAATTAAAGTGGCGTCTCGATCTTGATGACATCGGGAGTTATTACGGCCAATGGAACAGCCTCGCTGTCTATTTTTCGCTAAAATTCTAGGCCTAACTTGAGCGATACAGAACTTACTCAAAGTCAATTAGCTCGACCGCCAAATATCAGAAGTCAATAAAATTTCACACGAATAAAGAAAAATGGCTCCCAAATCTTCTCAAACATGGCAAAGATTTATAACACCATTTTAAATGTTAAATTTGGTAAAATTTAAACTTCACTTCGAGATATGAACATTTTACCCTTTGTTTTCTACAGTTTGCCATATATGAAACTAAAGATGCACTTTTCCCCCTAAAAGTTGTGAAAACAGTGTGCAAATTAGTGTTTTGGCGGTCGAGCGACCCTCATTTGAATGAAGCGGGGTGAGACGAAAACGTTCGGAGTCCGTAACAAACTACGCGTAACGCTGCTGTTCGTTTTTATTAGTAAAAAAATACTTCAATAGCTTTTATTTTCTTTTAATTAATACACTTCAAAAGAGAAGAAGATAAAGAGTATCGTGATATAAATTTTATTACAATCCGCTTAATAGCAAAGGGACAGTGACGACTTAAACTTGACGAATTTCCCTCAGTTTTCTCCACTGGCAACAGATCGAAGCGGGCGGTTTAGGGTACCTAATTGTACATAAAGCCTGATGCTGAATTCTGTCTAATTTAATCTTGTTACTGTGTGCAGCAGAGTCATATATTATACTTCCATAATCTATGTTTCCTCTAATAAAAGATTTATAAAAAGTGAGCATTGTCTTAGTGCTTGCACCCCATCCATTACCTTTCAAGTTAGTCAATCCTCTGCAAGACTCCACTAGTTTATCTATTTGTTTATTCCAGTTCAGCTGTTGGTCCAATATCATTCCTAGATATCGAGTGTTTTGCCCTTGGATATTTATGTCTATAATTTTAGTTTGACTATATAAATTATTTTTTTCCAAATAAAACTTTAATCTTTTATTTACTATGGTTTCTAATATTTTACCTAGGTGGGAAGTTAAAGAAATTGGTCTGTATGAACTGGCATCATGGGCATCTTTTTCTGGTTTTAGTATTGGAATAATTACTGCTGTTTTCCATGTTTTGGGAATTTTTCCTGTATTCCAAACTTTGTTAAAAAGGGATGTTATAATTTCTATGGTACTTTTTGGTATGTGTTTCAAGATTTCATAGCTCAAGATGTCATGCCCTGCTGATGTATTTGTTTTGTCCTTTATTGTATTTTCAACTTCTGTAGTGAAATTGACAGAGATACAACGGTAAAATACCTACAAAGATAACATTTAAGGATAAAAACATAATGCGTAGGCTGCTGATGTACATGATCGCCTAGACCGCGGGTCATCATCCTCCATAATAATTGACTTGCTAGACAGGAGGGGAACGGCGGATCAAAAAGGAAAAAAATATGACGGGAAAGATTGCGTGAGACTAGAAAGGCTAAGGAGACGCAATTGGGGGGGAAACGGAGAAAAGTCACGTTTCCCAAGTTGACATAAAAAGTAAGCAACTCGACAGAAGGGACCATAGATATGTTACGCCACAGTCATTTATTGGACGCTTTTGCGATACCAAGCCCTTGATTTGAATTCAGCGGCTAAACGCAGATGTTCGAAATATTACAAAATTTAAAAAGTACTTTTTTCTTAATATTAATGTTAGGAATATAAAAATTAGTTGGCCGGATGGCCTATTCTGAGCAGTGAACTAATATGTTCTTAATTTTACAGACGGATAGATAATATTGAAGATAATGACAAAAGACAGTGTTGTTCACATCATCGACAGACTGTATTGAATCTAAAAGTGTCGCTATTTTGCAAAAAAAAAAAAAAAACACGACCTCGAGACGCAGGTGTTCAAATCTACTTGGTATGGAGGAGAGGGGATATTGTGGTGGCTGTGTCTAAAAATAACTTTTAACGACAAAATTTTGGAGGGGAGAGAAAGGTTAGTTCAAAAATCAAGTACATTTTGTAGAAACACAAGTAGAGACGGACAGACTAACAGATAAACATCCATACTTGACTGAAGCATGACTGAAATGACTTTAGTGTAGGAAATTTGAAATTCAAATAAACCTAGGCAGTGATTGGCCACAGACAAGCATATTGTCGGCGCTTAGACGCGGATTTGGGGTCATTTCTCAATAGTTGTTCAGTGATAGACACAGATTTTAAAGTGTGGTGATTTCCATATGAAAGAAAGTGTAAGAAGTTTAGGGACGCCATACTATAGCCAGCAGCTCAGCTGAGTTTTGCTAGCAATTCTGTGTTATTTATTCATAATCTGAGCTGTGAGTTTCTGTTGTCAACAAAGCAGTGTCTATTCAGTTGGTGACTTACTCGAGTGTATCTGTGCAGTTCTTGTGACAGAGACCACCATTATTGCCCGCCAGCACGGAGAGGTGGGACCACAAGATTTCAGCACCAGAGCTACAACTACAAGATGAGTGAGCCTCTGGTCTGCTGGACATTCACCAACGCTGTGTAGTTACTAATACCCCCATTAAAAATTCCCACCATTTTCTGGACACTGTGTAGTCAATATAGACAGGTGTGATGAGGCCACCCCAACAGCACAAACATTAACTATCCTCCCAAGTAGATGACTACTAGAACATTTTAATAAAACTAACTGGTATAGTACATATATATGTACACTATTGCATTTATGATATAATATTCCATGCATTTCTTTCATAATCTCTAAATCCTTTTAAGTTCTGGTCAACCTAAAAAATTGATCCAGAACAAAATAAATGTAATATAATTCTATCAAAAAAATTTTACACACGTGAGTTAGTTCAGTGTATTTTAACATTTGTTAATATTGTTAGTCTTCTTAAATATCTGTGGGTATATCTATAACCTATTACACCACACTTCATATCATAACCCTAGACACTTTACGTAGCCACATTCATTAAAAAAAAATTAAGTGTGAGGTCGTAGTGGTAGCAAGAAAGGCCTTCTGACAATTCACAACTACATTTTATCTCAGGAGCCTTCACAGCTGGCCTCATACAATTACATTTAGTAATATCACCATCATACAATACCATCAACACCACTACATATATTGGGGTCTTGTCCAGGGATAATTAGCCCAACAGTAATATTAGGATCTCCTGGTGGGAGAAATAAAAGTAGGGAAATAAATTGTAAAATTCCCTTTAACATTAAAAGTGTTCCTACAGATAAAAGTTGGTGAATCTTCTGGTCAGATTTTAATTCAATACGTAACGGCTGAATGTGATAAATATATTGAACGGGAAGAAAGGAGATTAGAAAAAGAGGCTGAAAGAAAATTGGAGTCTGACAGGTTGGTTGAAGAGAAGAAGTTAGAGGCTGACAGAGAAATTAAGAGGCTGCAGATTGAGGCAGAAGAAAAACGACAGCAAAGGGAGGCAGAAGAAAAACGACAGCAAAGGGAGGCAGAAGAAAAAAGGTTGACTGCCGAAAGGGAGGCAGAAGATAGAAGGTTGCAAAGGGAGCACGAATTACGACTAAGGGAGCTGGAATTACAAGGCCAGGCTCCTGAAAATGGTGCCAGCCCTTTTGCCTCAGATGCTACGCCCAGTCTGGGAGCCTCAAACTCAGCTATGGGGTTTCATTTAGACCATTTTGTTGAAAAAGACGATGACATAGAGGGGTACCTAGGACGTTTTGAGTTATTAGCTACTACATATGGGTTAGAGAGAGAGAGGTGGAGCTTAAAGCTATCACAGGGATTGAGAGGTACTTCTTATGAAGTATTTGCCAAAATGAACAGGGAAGACCAAGACAATTATGACATGTTAAAGCAGGCTTTGTTATTAAGGTACGAGAAGAATGGTGAATTTTATCGTAAGAAATTTAGAAATGCCAAACTGTTGTCTGGGGAGACATACCACCAATTCTCTGCCAGACTAGAAACCTATTTGGAGAAATGGACGGCTCTGGGGAAGACCCAAGATCTTAAAGAAATGATCATGATTGAGCAATTGAGAGAGTCCATGGCTCCAGACATGAGAAAATTTCTCATGGAACAAGGTGCAGAGAAGTTGGGGGAAATTTTAAATGTTGCTGAGAGGTATCAGGCAGCCCAGGCAGAGGTAAGTGGTGCTAAGAAGAAGCACATAGACAATTTTAAAGCTCCACAGCAATTTAATAAATTTGATAATAGAGAGCAGGGAAATAAAGGTAGGACAAACTTTGAGCGGCCAAGAAATGACTATCGCGACAGAAACTCACAGTTCAATGACCAAAAGTTCAATGAAAGAAAACCGTTGAACCAAGGAAAAAGATGGTGTAAATGGTGCAAGAAGGATAACCATAACACCGAATTTTGTAGAAGGAAACCTTCAAACATTGCTGCAATGAAGTCGGGGACGCAAAGATTAAAGGTTAATCCTAAGGGACAACAGGAACCTTATCACCCCCCAGTTTGTGAGGATGTTATTTGTAATGGGGTCACCATAAGGTGCCTTTATGATACAGGTTTGGATTATGATTCAGTTGTGAAGTCTAGCCTAGTGGACCCAAGTCAGTATACCACAGAAACAGTGGAAATACAAGGGGCGACTAAGGACATACCACTCATGACACTTCCCATCGCAAGGATAACGGTGAAAACTCGCTATGTGGAAGGAGAAATCAGAGCAGCAGTGATAGATGAACCAATCTACCCTCTGATATTGGGGTGTAGATACGTCTTCTTGGGGAATCCCGAGACACCTGTGATCATGGCGACAGTGCAGACCAGGTCACAGAAGAAGGAGGAAGAAGGTGAACCTATAAATGCTCATCCAGAGGAGATGAGGAAGGCGCAGGCTGAGGATAGGACACTCAAGCCCTGTTTTAAAAAATTGCCCAAATGCCACACACCTCCGAGTAAGGGGGAATATTTCATGAAGAACAAACTCTTATACAGGAAGGCCGGAACTGGAACAAATGGTCACAACCAGCTGGTTCTTCCCACTTCATATAGAGATAAAGTGATGGAACTCGGGCATGCGATTCCCTTCAGTGGTCACATGGGGATCAGCGCCACAGGACAGCGTATAGCTTGTCATTACTTCTGGCCAGGGATAACGGAGGATATAAAAAGATATGTCAAATCCTGCCCAGAATGTCAAAGGGTAGCTCCAAAGCACTGGACTGCTCCTGCAACTCTAGGGGAAATGCCCATAGTGGGAACACCTTTTGAGGGGGTTGCAGTGGATATTGTAGGACCTCTCACTCGGACCAAGAGGAGGAACAGTTACATCCTTACTCTGGTGGACACTTGTTCTATGTGGGGAGAGGCGGTAGCCCTGCCATCAATTGATTCAAAACATGTAGCAGAGGCACTACTTACAATATTTACCCGATTAGGATTCCCGCATCAAATCTTGACGGATAATGGTTCTCAGTTCAAGGGGAAACTAACGGAAGAAGTTTTTAAACTATTTCAAGCCAGACACTTTCATTGTAGTCCGTACCATCCACAAGGGAACGGCCAGGTAGAGAGGTTCAACGGGACTCTCATTTCTATCCTGAGAAAGCTGGCACACGAAAAACCGGATCTGTGGGATCAATTCCTGCCCGCCGCATTGTTTGCGTATCGGGAGGTACCACATAGTTCAACCGGGATGGCTCCCGCAACTCTGCTATTTGGGAGGCCAATAAAAGGTCCATTAGAAGCCCTATTAAGGACCTGGACAGATGAGAAGGCGGAAGAGACTGTTACCTCATCGTATCAATACGTGAACGAACTGACCACTCGTTTGAAAGCTGGATGGAAACTGGCAAATGATAATTTGAAACAAGCCAGGAAGAAACATGCAGCATATTTTAATAGGAAGGCAAAGGACAGGGAACTGGCAGTCGGAGAGAAGGTGCTGCTTCTACTACCCGGAAGCCAGAATAAATTACAAATTGGTTGGCAAGGTCCATATACGGTTCTAGAGAAGGTGTCTAGAACAAACTATAAAATTGACAAAAAGGGGAAGGAGAAAGTTTATCATGTAAACCTGTTAAAAAAGTATCTGGACAGACCACTCCAGGAAAGCACCCCCTTATTGACCTTGGCTATTGCAACCCAGATGCAAAAAGAACCACTCACCTCACATGAATACCCATTACATCCTTGTGAAACCGCAGCACAGGTAAAAGTCAGTAAGCACCTGACTAAAAACCAGAGGGAGAGAGTTCAACAAGTTCTGGAGGAACATACAGATGTATTAACAGATAAACCAGGCCATACAAATTTGCTACAGTATGACATGAAACTGGTAGACTCAAACCCAATCTGTATGAGAGCCTATTCTATTCCGTTCGCGAAGGAGAAGGCATTGAAGGAAGAAATAGAGTATTTGTTGAAGGAGGGGATTATTTCGCACAGTGAATCATCTTTTAGTTCTAGTGTCGTTTTGTTGAGAAAACCGTCTGGGGAACACAGACTGTGCATAGATTACAGGAAACTGAATGCTGTCACAGAAGGACAAGTGGATCCATTACCAGACACAAAACAGTTATTTGCCAGACTGAACAAGGCAAAATACTTTTCAAAGGTGGATCTTAGTAAAGGCTATTACCAGATCCCAGTGAAGCCTGAAGTGAGACCTTATTTGGCTTTTAGCACTTCGGATGGACATTATGAATTCAATATGCTACCATTCGGACTGAAAAATGCTCCGAGTGTGTTTTCAAGGATGATGCGCAAATTGTTGGATCCCTGAATAACCCATGTATCACGAATTTCATGGATGATATTCTCGTCGCCACAGAGACATTTGAAGAACACATTGAAGCTCTGGAGATGTTGTTTGATAGACTTCGGGAAGCGAACTTAACTGCTAGGCCAACAAAATGTTGTATTGGATGCAAAGAGTTGGAATTCTTGGGACACACTGTATATCAGGGTAATATGACCCCTGATCCTAAGAACTTGGAAAAACTGCAGAGAGCACCTAGGCCGCAAACAAAAAAGGACGTGCGATCATTTGTGTCGTTATGCGGATTTTATCAGAAATACATCAAGAATTTTAACGCTATTTGTGCTCCTCTGACTGATCTGACTCGCAAGGGACTTCCAGATAAAATTATTTGGACTGCACAATGTGAACTAGCGTTCCAAGAGTTAAAGGAAAAACTCACTAGCAAGCCTATTCTCAAACTGCCTGATTTGACACAGGACTTTGTCTTAAGAACCGATGCAAGTAATGTGGGACTCGGAGGGGCTTTGTTGCAAAGATCATCTTCACCTGATGGGGAACTTAAACCAGTCGCTTATGCAAGCCGCAAATTGAATAAGGCGGAACAAGGATACTCCACAAGCGAAAAAGAATGTTTAGCATTAATCTGGGCAATAAAGAAGTTTCAAATCTATCTGTATGGTAGGACTTTTGTGGTGGAGACGGACCATCAGCCTCTCGTGTTCTTGTCTCAGGCTAAGCATGAAAACGCAAGATTGCTGAGGTGGTCTTTGTTGCTTCAACCTTATCAGTTTAGTATCCAATATATCCCAGGCAAATTAAATGTCGGTGCAGATTTCCTCAGTCGGCACCCCTGTGATCAAAATTAGAGTAGTGGCAGACGTGAGGAGTAATTTTACCTATGTGTATCGCTGGTTTTGGAACTTGCCATAGGCATGTTTTCAAGTGGGGAGATGTGTAGTGAAATTGACAGAGATACAACGGTAAAATACCTACAAAGATAACATTTAAGGATAAAAACATAATGCGTAGGCTGCTGATGTACATGATCGCCTAGACCGCGGGTCATCATCCTCCATAATAATTGACTTGCTAGACAGGAGGGGAACGGCGGATCAAAAAGGAAAAAAATATGACGGGAAAGATTGCGTGAGACTAGAAAGGCTAAGGAGACGCAATTGGGGGGGAAACGGAGAAAAGTCACGTTTCCCAAGTTGACATAAAAAGTAAGCAACTCGACAGAAGGGACCATAGATATGTTACGCCACAGTCATTTATTGGACGCTTTTGCGATACCAAGCCCTTGATTTGAATTCAGCGGCTAAACGCAGATGTTCGAAATATTACAAAAATTTAAAAAGTACTTTTTTCTTAATATTAATGTTAGGAATATAAAAATTAGTTGGCCGGATGGCCTATTCTGAGCAGTGAACTAATATGTTCTTAATTTTACAGACGGATAGATAATATTGAAGATAATGACAAAAGACAGTGTTGTTCACATCATCGACAGACTGTATTGAATCTAAAAGTGTCGCTATTTTGCAAAAAAAAAAAAACACGACCTCGAGACGCAGGTGTTCAAATCTACTTGGTATGGAGGAGAGGGGATATTGTGGTGGCTGTGTCTAAAAATAACTTTTAACGACAAAATTTTGGAGGGGAGAGAAAGGTTAGTTCAAAAATCAAGTACATTTTGTAGAAACACAAGTAGAGACGGACAGACTAACAGATAAACATCCATACTTGACTGAAGCATGACTGAAATGACTTTAGTGTAGGAAATTTGAAATTCAAATAAACCTAGGCAGTGATTGGCCACAGACAAGCATATTGTCGGCGCTTAGACGCGGATTTGGGGTCATTTCTCAATAGTTGTTCAGTGATAGACACAGATTTTAAAGTGTGGTGATTTCCATATGAAAGAAAGTGTAAGAAGTTTAGGGACGCCATACTATAGCCAGCAGCTCAGCTGAGTTTTGCTAGCAATTCTGTGTTATTTATTCATAATCTGAGCTGTGAGCTTCTGTTGTCAACAAAGCAGTGTCTATTCAGTTGGTGACTTACTCGAGTGTATCTGTGCAGTTCTTGTGACAGAGACCACCATTATTGCCCGCCAGCACGGAGAGGTGGGACCACAAGATTTCAGCACCAGAGCTACAACTACAAGATGAGTGAGCCTCTGGTCTGCTGGACATTCACCAACGCTGTGTAGTTACTAATACCCCCATAAAAAATTCCCACCATTTTCTGGACACTGTGTAGTCAATATAGACAGGTGTGATGAGGCCACCCCAACAGCACAAACATTAACTATCCTCCCAAGTAGATGACTACTAGAACATTTTAATAAAACTAACTGGTATAGTACATATATATGTACACTATTGCATTTATGATATAATATTCCATGCATTTCTTTCATAATCTCTAAATCCTTTTAAGTTCTGGTCAACCTAAAAAATTGATCCAGAACAAAATAAATGTAATATAATTCTATCAAAAAAATTTTACACACGTGAGTTAGTTCAGTGTATTTTAACATTTGTTAATATTGTTAGTCTTCTTAAATATCTGTGGGTATATCTATAACCTATTACACCACACTTCATATCATAACCCTAGACACTTTACGTAGCCACATTCATTAAAAAAAATTAAGTGTGAGGTCGTAGTGGTAGCAAGAAAGGCCTTCTGACAATTCACAACTACATTTTATCTCAGGAGCCTTCACAGCTGGCCTCATACAATTACATTTAGTAATATCACCATCATACAATACCATCAACACCACTACAACTTCTTCCATTGTAATATTTGCATTTAAATATGATAAATTTTCAGTATTATAAGGTACTTCTTTACAAAGTTTTTTAAGAAGTGTTGCTCTTCTGTTGACTTCAGCCTGCCCTAGATTTTCCTTAGAACTAACTCTATGGTAGTACCTGGCCAGCACCTCTGCTTTGTGTCAGTCAGTCTCTGCCCTTTCAGGTCATTTTATATGAGGTATTATCATATGTTTAGTTCCGCCTTTAATGGCTTTTAACTTATTCCACACATCTGTTGTAGAGTTATTTGCAGGGTTCAGTGTTTGGCAGAAATTTCTCCAATGATTTTCTTTTACCTTAAGTATTATTCTGTTTGATTCATTTCTTATGTTCTTATAGACATCTAAATTATCTTCAGATCTATGCTTTCTATATTCTTGTAGAGCTTGTTTTCTTTGTTTTTGAATTTCTGTACATCTAACTGTCCACCATGGTACTGGGTTTTTGTTCCAATGTTCATTCTTTTTTGTTTCCTTAATGCGGTGTGGAATTATGTGTTCTGGCATATATGCATTTGGTATATGTTTAACAGCTATTAGCAATATTTCTTTTGTGAGATTATTTGCAATTACATCTATATTTTCATTTTCTATATTATTATTATTTTTTTTTTTTTTTCGTACGCCCGCTAATACTCGAGGCGAAATCTCAGGTTATTATTAATGTTTAACCTGACATTGATTTTACGTGAGTATCCCTTTTTTCTTGTACAGAGACCGGTGTCCCTCGCCATTCAGGCAGATACTCGCCGATTTCGGAGGTACCCATTAGAGCTGGGTCGGCTCAGGAACCGCCAATCCCTGGTCGACGACACTCCTTCAAATGTCCTCGCCAGGTCTCGAGTTAATCCAGTCCAAATCCCGGTTGACGAAAAATCCTCAAATGCCGTCTCCCGGGTTTGATCCTGGATCACCCGGTCGCCAGAGCGGTATGGTAACCACTACGCTAGCGCGGCTCCCATTTTCTATATTATTCATTTTTATCTCTTCCATTTCTACCTGAAAAGCTACCCAATTAGCTTTATTATAGTAAAATTTCGGTTTTTCTACCAGTTTGTTAGGTTTGTAATTATCTTTTAGTGTTATTTCAATGGGTAAATGATCCGAATTTGTATCCCCAATTTTACCAGAAACAGTAAAACAGGGGAAGAGGGCTGGGTACGACAATATATCCTATAGGCAAATATCAGTTCTTTTTTTTTTTGCTTCATATGGAGTATGGAGCCACCAGTGCAGCTGGTTCCATAGCAGGAAGCCTGTACCAAGCATTCACGTGCTCTTGAAGTGGTGGTTTCTGTTTCAATGTTTCATGTGTGATGAGGTTGCCAGCCCAATGCACAACGCCATCCTTGTCTAGATGAACAAGTATAATACAAGGCGACAAAACTGTTGGAGGCACTTGACAGGAATGTGGTTTTACACAACAGTATGAAAGATCAAACTCAGATTTGGTCTTAAGTACTCTAAAGCAAACTTGATGAATGAAGCCAAATAGCAAATAAAAATCAATTCACTGATCACAATGAAACTCCATTTTCACATGGCAATTTTCTTTTCTCGCTATTTTTTGTCTCCTGAGCACGACGGACAGTTCCGCTGATTGCAAGTGGGGCACCACATTGCTGCACCGTCAGCATGGCCGTATTGGGAATATTCTAGCATAATGTATAAACCACAGTGCCACAAGGCAATTAATCTGCTCTTGCATCGATAACAGCTGGAACAATTTATTTTACACGATGAGATTGTTAGGCCCATAAGCAACTCTCATTAGTTCCCTTTTACGACATGTATTTTTGTAAGTCCCAAACAATGTTTCTTCTCCCCCCCCCCTCTCATAATCGAGCGGCGGGTTTCACAACGACGCTTGGACGTGTCTTGGACGAGCAGAGTTCCAACACAGTATAACAACGGCCATACATTGACAGAAAACATGGATGACAAATAGAGAAGACAATCTAATCACCAAAAGCTACATACTTTCATAAATGGGTGCTAGTGTAGAATTAAATGATTAAAATAGAGCGACAGTCACGACCGTAGAACTGATGACAAGAACCAAATAAGCTCCAATGGAACAAGAGATGAGAAGAAGATCTGGCGATGGATAGGGCACACATTGAGGAAACATGTTGCTAGCATTAAATTAAACGGTAGTCCTTGTTCTGGAATCCTCAGGGTATTAGAGGCATGAGGTAGACTACAAACCACACGGAGAAGAGAGCTGAAGGCACATGCAAATGATGAGGAAGACATGGAAAGAATTCGCACGCAACAGGAAGACTTGGCATATGTTTATTGAAGGCCTATGCTCGGTGGGGAGCTAAAGGGTACTGGCTGATTGACTTAATCTAACTACATGAAGTGGGAAAGTCATCAACAGAAAACAACAATTATGACCACTTTTAATTTGTCCTTCTCCTTGTAAGACGTATTACTATTTGTGTGGGTGTGTGTGTGTGTTTTTTTTTTTTTTAACTTAATTTGTCCACGCCACTTGGCAATGCACTCGATGATGATGATCTTTCTCCACACGATGGCGCGGTTTGTCAATCGTCGTTAATATAAATCCAGTAAACTTTTTTTTTTAAATTTTAATAAAGGCATAACGAGCGTCATCAACAGCGGTGGTGCCCTAGGGGTTCAAATTACTTTATATCAGCACATCACTTATTGCAAGCGCCAGGCGCTGACAGTCCCGGGCTGTGTAGTTTCCCTCACCGGAGTGCCGTACTAGTTGCTTTCTTTTGTATATTGTCTCGATGTGTCCTCAGTGTTATTACTCTCTTAACTTTGTGTTCGGAACTAGTTGAAGTAGTTCACACTGTATCAGTTGTATACCTTTTACTGAGTTGTATAAGTTTACAATTTTTTTTTAACCTTCAGCTCCCCCCTCACAAACGTTGTAGTTTTTTTTAAGCTATTTGAGCGTCACTTCCGGTCGATTGTCCTGTTTTGTTGACATGTGTGCTTGGGGATATTACCGAGTGAGTCATTGGTGACAACTGTTCCAATCAAATACAGGGGTTTAGATTTTGGGCTACCGCTGAATTAGTTTCCTGTAGTCTTATTTAGGCGAACGGTGTTCTTGGATTGTGGTCAGGTAAGCGATTTCAAGTTGATGTATTAAATTGCTCCTTTTTTTTTTTAACTTGAAGGAAGGTTTTAATTAGAAATCTGAACGTCAGAGATCCATTATAAACGCATAGTTTAGACTTTTGACGACGGAGGAATGATACTGTTGAAGACTATTTTTCTTAATCAGTCCTTATTGTTTTTATTATTGGTAGTAGATTAGCTAGGCCTATATATTATTTGTAGTAGGCTATATTTTCTCAATTGTAAATTAATGAAGATTCGGCCTTCATTTATTTAAAGAAAATAAGCTAGTTTATTTAAAAAATAATAATAATTTAGTACCGTTAATAACTATTCTGTAGGCCCTACATTAATGTTCAAAACTGGATGTGGTTAATATCATAAAGTTTTACAAGGAAGTCCAGCGTTACTGATCAAGACTAAACCAGTTGCATTAATTGACATATTTTTTATTTCCCGACCACCCAGTCGCGTCACAGTTCTTTGATAAATGGATTAAAGCTAAGAATTATTCCGGCTCTAAATGAGGTTACCTGCCTCAGTTACCTTAGGCTTAATATAGGCCTATAGGACATTATATTTTCTTAGCTTCATCTATTTTGAATGTAGGCTTACTGCCACAGACAGATGGACTGTTGAATATAAAATGTAAATTTCTTATTACTGTGATATGAATTGATAATTTACACAGTCCATTTCACATCTGGATTGTGGTTTCTAGCTAATGCACATAACGAAGCCAAGGGCATTGAATGATTGATTGTTTCATATTTACATTTTGTTTTAGAATTATGTTTGGTTGTGCTTGATAATACTCCTAAGCAGTTTAAATGAAGCACCATGGGCTGTGTGGTCATCTTTAGCCCAAATCCCAGATGTCTATTCTTACAAATTCGATTACGGATTCATGATGGGCTAGCTAGTTGGAAGTTTATTGTTCATTATTTATAACGTAGCGTACAATGTTGTCTTGCGGTTTATTTTTTCTGATTTATGTATCAATGTGGGAAAGGGGAGCCGCGCTAGCGTAGTGGTTACAACACCGCTCTGGCGACCGGGTGATACAGGATCAAACCCGGGCGACGGCATTTGAGGATTTTTCGTCGACCGGGATTTGGACTGGATTAACTCGAGACCTGGCGAGGACATTTGAAGGAGTGTCGTCGACCAGGGACTGGCGGCTCCTGAGCCGACCCAGCTGCAATGGGTACCTCCGAAATCGGCGAGTATTTGCCTGAATGGCGAGGGACACCTGTCTCTGTACAAGAAATAAAGGGATACTCACGTAAAATCAATGTCAGGTTAGACATAAAATAATAACCTGAGATTTCGCCTCGAGTATTAGCGGGCGTACGCAAAAAAAAAAAAAAAAAAAAAAAAAAAAAAAAAAAAAAAAGTGGGAAAGGGGTAGGGTTATGATTAATGTTAGGTAACATCTTTGTTTATATGCAATGAAAACATGCGATGCAATGTAGTAGGCCTATGTGTAGATTACTACGATAATTTCAGCGAAATTGATTCTGTAGGCGACTGCGATAACACATGCACATGCTTTTGGTAACAGTGTATGGCGAGTTGTGATTGCAAATGAAACAGAGATGACGTGACAAATCTAGCCCAGATAGTTATCTATTCAGCGGCCAATTGAGTCAGCCGTAACATTAGGGGTTTCGATTAGAGTTGGGTTTAGACTTATAAATGCTAAACCTAACACAAACATTCTATAGGATTAGAGTTTTTGTGTTACCTAATCCCTAATGACGCTGCCGACTTAATTGGCTGTGGGGTAGAAATCGATTCGGGCGATATGGAGGACACAGCCCACGGTACTTCATTTCAACCCTCTTAAGCAGATCCTTTAAATGTAGGCCGTTTAGATAGTAGCATATTTTTAGGAATGCAGTGTTTTAAACATGGACATTATGCAGTGATGCACACATTTACAAACTATGAGATCTGCTCATGAGAAGAGTAACTAAGAACACAGTAACAGGTAAAAAGTCAAATAATAAACCAGTCCTTAACAAGAAGAGGCCAGATGATAGTTGTCAGAGAGCCCGGCCACTGCAAACTAAAATACCATCTGTTACAAAAACTAAAGCTTGGACAAACAAATATGCAGCCACGCGGGGAATAGAAGCAAATGCTAGAACGTGACATCCAGACATTTTGATCCCATGAGAGATGCAAACTAACAAAATGACCTTCATCAGTCTCCTTAGATACTGCATGGCAATGAGAGGAGCCTGAGATGGTTGAAATGAAGTATAGGGGGATGTATGCCAGATTTCACCCAAATGTTTATTGATCTGTTGACCAGTTAAGTCACCCACATTGAAAAGGCCTTAAATAAGAACTCAGCAATAAGAGGTTAGGAAACCTAACCCTAATGACACGGTGAGTTAATTGATCACATTATCGATAGACATTTGGGCAAAGTAGGACATACGCACCACAGTACTTCATTTCACCCCCCTGAGACAGACTGTCCATTTTATGAATGAGATAGATAGGACATAAAACTTCACCCAAACCCCTAAGATAGAAATGTCATGGCAGTGAGAGGAGCCTGAGACAATCTGTCGATTAATGAAGTAAATATGATGGCTTACAAGGAGAGATAAACAACCGTACAAGAAAAAGTCAGAAACTGATCAAGCTTAGAATACATAAGAAGCAAAGAAAATAAAATGGTTAGGAAACTTGATCAGAATGTTCAACAACACACCAGAATAATATGACTGCTGTATGAGACCAATAGGGTATAGGGCATAAGAAAACTGCGGGGGGAGGGGGGGAATAGTTAATGGAGTTGTTGAATATGTATGAGAAGTGGCTTAAAATTCACATAAACTACCTATATGTCACTGTAGTGGTTTTTGATGGTATTGTATGGTTGAGATGTTACCTAGTGTAATGAATGAGGTCAGCTGTGAAGGCTCCTGAGATAAATGTTGATGCGAATTACAGAAAACCCTTCTTACTACCACTTACGACCTCAAACATATCTTTTTTTCTCTACTAATATTTTTTTTTTTTTTTTTTTTTTTCTTAACCAGCGGCACTTGGGCTTTCAGCCCTTCGGCCCAATGACATGTCATTGCGAGGCTGGGGAACCTGAGGACTTTCCTTCCAACCCGGTCAGGAGCTTCGCTCCTTCCCATCCACAGAGGGTTTATCACAGGAGCCGTTCAGGCTATTCAGTCAAATTTCCGGCCGTAAACATTTCTTCAAACGCCGACGCCCGGGTTTGAACCATGAACACCTGGTCGCCAGTACAACGCCGAAGCCATTACACCAGCGCGGCTCCCCTCTACTAATATGAATGTAGCTACGTTAAAAGTCTAGGGTACTGAAATGTAATGTGTTGTAGTAGATTACCCACACACACACAGATATTTAATAAGTCTAATAATAATAATAAAATTTATAACACACTGAACTAACTCAGGCTGTTTTAGTTTTAAATATTAAATCTTTTGTTAAATTTATTTGTTCTGAACCAAATGTTTGTTGGTCAGAACATATGAAATATTATGGAGTTATAAATGGAATGCATAATTATATGACATAATAAAATGGAATGTGTGTACATAAATATTTTAAAAGACTGGTTAATATTAATTATATTAGATTGTCCCAGGAGAACTATTACTGAATTTACTGTTGGGGTGGTATCATCACGCCCAATCTGTGACTACCAAAACATTGTCCATTGACTTATGGGATGAATACATGGTTTATTTTCCCACAATGGTATGTCTTTATTAGATGGTGAATTAGTTGGTGGATTAGTTGGTGAATTTCCAGCAGGCCAGAATCTCACGTATTTCGACTGCGTCGATCTTGTACAAGAGTCTGGTGGCCCCTCCTCTCCGTGCTGGAGTACAATATTCGGCTGCTCTGACACAATGTTAGACTGCACTGGTCCACGCTTGTGTATTTCACAACAGCATTTGGCACCTCTTCGGTGCCAAACAGAAACTCACAATTCTGAAATAAAAGTTTTGTGGCATGTGTCAGAACTCTACCTACTGAGCCACTTCTGCACACAACACTACACAACAACACCACACAGACTGGGTCAGATCTCTCTGACCACACAGCACATCTTACACAGTTGTTTTCATATAGTACTAGTTCCCCAAGACTACATTGCATCTGAGATATGTTCAATAGTTTCCTTCTATTCAATAAGATAGGTGATATGTTCCACTGATCTCAACAATAGATCCGCCTTCCATAGTTTTAGTAGGCGTCCATATATTTTGTTTGTCTCTAGACCCTGAACTTGGGCTGGGGACCTAGAGCGAGCACTTACTTGTCGTAATCATTTTATATGATATGGCAGTATCAATCACTCGAAATATTAAAATGTACAAAAGAAATACTTTCATTCTTACCAGAATTCAGAACACAGTTAAATGCTAGCAAAACTCAGCTGAGCTGCTGGCTATATGATGGCGTCCCACTAAATGTATGTAAATCTTCTGGAAACAACACCACAGGCAATAAACCACTGTGTCTCTGGACAGTCTTGTAACGAATGGCAAAAATGCGCATCTCTGTCCCGCTAATATGATTTCATTCATCCAATCACAGACCCCCCCCCCCCCCCCCAACTTTTCAAATCTACAACCAAAAGTCAAATTTCAGTCAGCTCTCAGTCAAGTATGTATTATTGTCTGTTGGTCCGTCTGTCTCTACTTGTTTTTCATACAAAAAACACGCTTGGTTCTTGGACCAACGCCATGCAATACCCTACACACTTCTGCCTCCGAAGTTATTTTTAGCCACAATTCTCCACCTTTCCCCTCTCTTTAATTACAGCTCGATTTTTGCATTTGCGTGTCTCAAGGACGAAAAATTGAAACTTTAGTGAAATTTTTAACAGTGCAGTCGCTCGTCTGATATGAACAACACAGTCTTTTGTCAATATCTTCCTTGTTATCTATCCGTCTGTATAATTTAAAGTATATTAGTTCTCTGCTCAAGACGGGCTATCAAACTAGCTAGGTTTTATATTCATAACATTATTATTAATAAAAAGTTACTTTTTCAAGGTTAGTTGTTTTTTTGAAATTTGTTCGAGCACCTTCTCCACGGCGTTTGCCGCTGAATTCAAATAAACACTCAAGTATCGTAAAACGTCCAAGAAATGACTGTTTCTGACAAGAGCTAAAGTCGTTTTTTGTCCATTTTCTTACATTGTGTCAACTAGTGACGTGAATTTTTTTTTCTTTTACTACCAATTGCGTCTTTTAGCCTTGCTATCTTCAAACATGTGTTCAGTCATATTTTTCCTTTTGTGTTCTCCGTTTCTCTCCCGTCTACAAAGGGTAAACCGTTTCGTCTGCACATCTAACTCATTAGTTTTAAATGGCGGGTAGGAAAACGGGCATGGGCGAGCATGTCTCCTAGTATCTTACGCATTATTGTTATCCCTACATTTTATCGTTATTTATGGAGATATTTTAACGTTGTATCATGGTAAATTCATCACAGTCACAGAAGTGCTGTTGTATTTTCCCCACAGCTATTGATGGCAGCAGCGGAAAGCAGATAATTGCTTTACCCTGCTTGCCTTGTCTGCTTTCAGATCACTCACCAAAATGATGGAGAAACAACCAACAACTAGCTGTGAGGTCTTTGAAAATAACTTCACTCTTTCAGAACTCAAGATGGCCCTAAACAAATGCAAGAAAGGAAAAGCTGCTGGACCTGATCGGCTCACTAACGAGATGATCTCAAATCTCTCAAATTATGAACTCTCCACCATCCTTGACCTCATTAACAAGACCTGGAAAGAAGGCAAGTTACCAACAGACTGGAGAAAAGCCAATATCATCCCAGTCCTTAAGAAGGACAAACCATCCAATAAAGTAACAAGCTATCGACCGATCTCCTTGACATCAAACCTAAGCAAGATCACTGAAAGGATGATAAATGAAAGGCTATATTGGTGGCTAGAAAGCAATAAGTTCTTAAATACCAATCAATCAGGCTTTAGAAGAAACAAACAGACAATGGATCAGTTGATACGATTCACCCAAGAGATAAGTGATGCCTTCCAAGACAAAAAAAATGTGCTAGCAACATTTATTGATCTTAGACAAGCCTATGATCGAGTCTGGAGGATAGGCCTCCTCTTCAAAATGCGAAGAATGGGAATATCAGGGCGAATGTACAACTGGCTAAAAGGTTTCTTCATCAACAGAACAATCCAAACAACATTCAGTGGAACAACATCAAAACAAAGGACCCTGGAGGAAGGACTGCCTCAGGGATCAGCACTAAGTTGTACACTGTTTCTTATATTTATAAATGACCTCCCAGATGTTATCACCTGCCAAAAAGCACTATTTGCTGATGACCTAGTCATCTGGACAAAAGGAAAATACCTCCAAACCATCACCAAAAATATGAACAAAAACCTGACAACCATCTCTGCATACTGCCAGTTCTGGAAACTTGAAATCAATGTAGAGAAAAATGTGTATGGCCTGTTCAGTCTAAACAAGAGAGTTAATGAGAACAACATCGAGGTCTGGATGAATGGAGAGAAACTAGCATACGAAGAATGCCCGAGATATCTTGGAGTCGAGCTCGACCGTAGACTTACCATGAGACCCCACATAGACAAGCTGATTGAGAAAGCATCCACAACACTCAGGCTCATCAAGCACCTTTCCTCCTGTGGGTGGGGAGCAGACCAGCACTCATTACGCCAACTCTATACTGGATATGTGCGCCCAGTAATTGACTACTCGCTCCCCCTCCAAACTATTGCAAGTAAAAGCCTCCTACAAAAGCTAGACAAAGTCCAAAATCACGCTCTACGGTTTATAAGTGGTGCCATGAAGACAACGCCGACAGATGCATGCAAAATCAACACCAATATTGAACCCTTAAGCCTAAGAAGAGAACGTTCAGCTGTGGAAACATACGAAAGGTATCTGAGAATGGACACAAAGGAGGAGAATAGGAAAATGATAGAGCAGTGGCACCAAAAACACAGAATACAAAAGACATCTTTTCTTAAAAATGCAAAAGAAGTTAGCATCAAACACCACCTACCAGCAGTTAGAAAGCCGATGATAACTGTCAATAATGAACCACCTTGTTGGCAGACAACTACTCCCATAGTAAGAACTGAACTCTCTGACCCCTCAGCAGACAAGAACACTCTAGGACCACTACTGAAAACCATCGCTTTAGAAACTATAGACTCGTATCCACAAGACATCATTCATGTCTACACAGATGGATCTGCATTTAAAGCTACCACCAATGCTGGATATGGCGCAGTGATAAAATACCCCAACCTGCACCCAGAAGACCACCCTCGCATCTTTGCCCTTGCGGAGAAATTTGTTCCAGCTATGATGCAGAAATAACAGCACTAGAAAAAGCATTGTGCCGGATAATCTCAGACTTTGAAAGTGGCATCACTCCACCTGAGGATATTGTTATATTCTCAGACTCAAAATCAGCACTCCAAGCCCTAGAAAGCAAATTGTCTCCTAATATTAATAACATCTGTAGATTAATTGACCAACTGTTCACTTCCTATTGCGTCGAAGTTACACTCCAGTGGATCCCTGGGCATGTCGGAGTCCCAGGAAATGAAAAAGCCGATAAACTATCCAAAAGAGGAGCAGCACTGCCCCAGTTCCCACCAAGTACCACACTGCAAACCTGCCAACAGATCCTGAGAAACAATTGTAGGCAAGAATGGCTAAACCAGTGGGCTTCCTCCCAGACAGGGCATCCATTCTTCAAACATCAAGCTAAACCAAACCCTCAGTTAAACAACTGAAAAGAAGAGATCAGAGTCTAATTTTCCAGCTGAGAACAGGCCATGCACCCGTCAATAAACATTTAAATAGAATAGACCCACTACGTGAACCAAACTGCAGGCACTGCCACCACCATGAGGAATCAGTTGAACACCTACTGTTACAGTGCCCAAGACTAACTGACCTACGACACCAGCTACTCCCATCGCACCCAACCATCCACAGTACACTCTACACATCACCACAACAACTGAGGAAGACTTGCACCTTTGTCAGAGAGGCAATGGGCTGTCAAGAGCTACCTGCTCACAGCTAAAGGGATTATATCATCATCATCATCACCCTGCTTGCCTATGATCCATAAATCTTTTATTATGTATTTTTGGCGTCTTATCTATGGGAAAATTAAAACAAATACACAAACATCGCAATGACACTCACTGATAGATGGATAAAGGAGTAGTGTACTGTTAAGACAATTCTGAATGTCATGTGTTACATTACTTGAGTGCATGGTTTATATTATTGGAGCTGACCTGTTGTTTTCATTATTTTGTTTCATTTACAGATACTGATGCAGTTTAATTACTGTGATCTACCTATATTCAAGTTAAAAGCAGTACATTATACAGTGGTCTGAAACAACTTCCAAGTTCAGCTCTCATTATTCTGAAGTTTTTTGTGTGATGGAAGCAGATGAAGTCACTGTTGTCGGTGAGTGATGAAATCATCTATCTTGTCATTTTTTATCTGTTCTTTCTGTTCACATTTGTTAAAGAAATTTTCACTTTTACTGTACAGAAGTTGTGACGATTTTTTTGTATGATGTGTGTGACCAACAAAGGGTATAAAATGAAGCAAAAAACATTACCACATACTAATCCGCATTAAGAGAAGCACACAGTACATCATTTTTTCTAAGGTAGTCAGTTCCATGAGAGGACCAGATTAACAACATGGTCTTCATCAACCCATGTGAGGGAGAAATTGTATGATGACGAGAGAAACCTGAGTCAGGCTGCAAACTTCTGTTATACAAGAGTGAAGGAAGTAGAAGAATTCACATTATAGAGCCAAAATTGATGCGTTGGCCGAATTTAAAAAAAATTAGAACACAAGGTACAAAACCTGCTGGTGAAAAACAGTGATGGGAAACATATACATTAATGTGAAAGACCTAGGTAAAAAGAAATTGATTAAAACTGAAAATTTTAAGACAATAAGATTCCAGGAAGCTACTTTGTTGAGACTGTGTGTGTTCTTCTATTGACTCTTTGACTCCGGAACAATGCTCAGAGCGTTGGTCAGATTTAACACCCGTGCCAATACAACTCTCTGAGCTTTGTTTTTAGTCTATCATGAATTAAAATTACGGCACAGGGTGGAAAATAATTGCGGAGTCAAAGAGTTAATGATCACTGAGACTGAGTATAATCTCCAGTATTAACATTCATTTGATGCCTTATATATGTGCAAAATACTCTTCCAGTGTTCTTTGTGTTTCTGTTCTTTGAGGTTCTATTTCCTTGGTTGTTATAATTATCCTTACTGTGCAAATCTTTCTTTTATGGAACCACTTTAAAAAAAATTCTGGTGGAATGAGCACTTTCTTTTTGTCCTCCATTCTGTATTATGTGTTGGTTCAATCCACATAACTTTGTTTTTTTATCTGTGTGGAATTATTTTTTGTATACTTTTGATCATCTTTTTAAGTGCATCTCTGGTCAGGCTGCTAACGTAGGGAGATTTACAGTAATGCACAAATTTACACAGGAGTAATGTTATTTTCAGTGCCAGGGGAGATATGAAACAGGATATTAAACAGGCATTGAGAGATTAAGAGGCCATATACAGACTAATGTGGGAGAATCATGCAGGCTTTCATCAAAATACATAATGTACAGACCAGATAATCACACTTGCACATAAAACAGGCCATGGAACTGAGCTAAATGTGTGATATAAAAATGATATGGAAGGCAAGAAATAAGGCAAATCAAATGAAATCAAGAATACAAATTTTCAAATCACATAAAATGGTTTCCCAGTTGTATGATTTTAATACATTGACACAAAAAACCAAGAAGTTACATACTTTTATAAGTGGATGCTTACTTACTTAGTTGTTTCTCTTCTACCCTGGGATGTAGAGGCTGGTCTCTGACCAATAAAGTAAAAGAGTAGAGAAGACCCAGAAACACTTGGTGAAGAGAACTGAGGATGAAAGATAGAACCGGTTTGCGCAGCCAAGAAGGGGTTTACATGTACTGGCCAAAGGCCTGTACTGTAAGGTAATGATGATGAAATCCGGCGTTGCAGTTTGATGTTATTGTGAAGGTTGGGTAATTCAAAGTGTTGAAAGACAACACTTAAGAAAGGCGGGGAAAAAGAACCCTTGTTGGCCAAGGCGATCTTCACTAGACATACGATTTAAGTGGGTACACTAACAAAGTTGTTGAGGATACTTATCAAGCACGCATGTGGATGTGGTGGCAAATAACATTTTACTCCCTCTTATTTTATCCCTTGGCCCCTATTGTATGGCAGTGTTGCGATCAGAACATTAAATATATATTTTAGAGAGCGTTTTGCTGGGCCAGATAGGGTGTCTTTAGAAGTATATTAAGTTTTTTTTTTACTTGTATTCGCCATGTGTATAGTTAGAAATTAAGTATGATCGTTTTGAAATGGGATTTTGTCTTTAACACTGTGAATGGTGAAAAAGTGGGTCCCTGCACGTCATCAGTCGCACGCCTCCCATTATTATCGCTTCACGAGTTAACAATACACTACTACTCAGTCTTGACTTCCAGGTGATTAAGGTAGTGACGTAGAATGAAATGTGTCATTCACAAAACAATAACACCGCATCATACGTTCAGCCTAGTTTACCGACGGGACTTAGATCGAATTTCCCTTCACGTCGTTCCCTCTCCCCCTACACTGTCATTGCGTGGCCTGTTCAAATATTGCTTCATCGTACCCCGTTGGTTTTTATATTCGCTTTCAGTGGGGAAAGTTGAAAGAGTATAATAATTATATTCTTCACAAACTTTCTCTATGAATTAACGATTCTTTACTTGGTTTTAAAATACTTGCTGTAAAACTGCAGCCCGTCTTTGTAAGAAACTGTTTGAATAGCCTTGTCCTTCAAGGCGCTTGACACAAGTGTATCCTTCCATTTTGTAAATGTCAGAGGAGTGAAGCGATATGTTGGGTATGGTGGCTGCGGAATGAAAAAAAGGGAGGCGGGGTGGTGCAGAATTGGAGTTTCAGCTCAGTATGTCAGTAGTAGAATAGTATGTCTGTCAGAAACTTGTAGGTTACTGTGTAATTGTATCTGCCGTCATTTTCCATCACAGTCCCTCGCCCCGAAACATTAGACATCCACCTTTTCACTTGCACGACCTCAGTCTAACCCCCTTGCCCTCGTCATAAAAGGCCTCCAAAATTTCACATCCATGAGTGTTATTTTGCACGTTGTTGTCACCCTTTGCCTAATGAATCACTACAGCTGCTATATGTGTGTGTTATAATTACAGCTGCTATATGTGTGTGTTATAATTCTAACTAAGTAAAGGCAGACACCAGTTTTACTTGACGACATAAAGTAGCGCGTTTACTTTTGCCTTACTTGTGCGTTTCTTATTATTCAGCTTCTGTATTCGGACATACGTTTCCCGGGATGACATTAACGAGGTCCTTGTAAAGAACAAAGGGGTAACCTGGAGTAAAGAATAATTAAGGGACTAGTTGACAGGTGGCGAACAAAAAAAAACATGGAAGCAGGTTAGGTAGAGAAGTTGTCATGAGAATAAATGGGAGAAAAAACTAGGCTAGAGATTGTAGCAGTGGTCAAGGCCGTAGATAGGACTTAATAATTTAATACAACTTTTTTTTTTTAATGCACTATTTTGGTACCAGGACAGTATAATTTCCCCCCGTATCTACGGCCCTGGGAGGGGTGAAGTGTTAGGAAGACGGGTTGAGAGGATGGTGACACTTCCAATCCGGCCAGGTGTCATTCAGTAATATACAAACGTACAAAGACTAGAAATTATGTAAACACTAGACCAGATGTCCGTGCATAAAACATTACCTGGGTGACAGCCAGGAGAGGGGTGCCATCGGACACTATTATGACACATATTGTACTGTTTAAAAATGGATTTACAAGCATAATACATTGTTCTGTGTATTTTATAGGGGGTGCCAAATACTTTAAGTACGCCCCCGCTGCTTCTATAACCCATTGCAACATCATTATTCCCTTTTCACTCCTTATGGAACCACCATTGCTGCTGGTCCCCTTACAGGAAGCCGGCACCAAAGCATTCATGTGCTCTTGAAGCGGTTGTTTCTTTAGCACTTTTGGACATGAGGTTGCTAACCTCATATACAACCTCTTTTAGTCGCATGTTACGATGCTTGAGAGAGCAGTAGAAATATTCTTTCCTTTGTCTCCTTAGAGGCCAGCGGGAACCTCACGGGGTAACCCATAACAGGTTGTTCAATCATGATTGTACTGAAAGGAAAAGTCCAGTAATTGTATTATTCCAGATGTATTTTTATTACTTTTAAACGTAACACAATTTATGTGTGTGTTTTCATTAGTGTAATCATTACTCGCTGAAGCCCACAGAATTAGTGGGCCATGCAAGAACACATAGGAAGTGCTTTGGCGTATGCGATCTACATGGGGAGGCCAGCTACAGTGGTATTCCCTTGTGTATCAAAGAGCAAAACAAACCAAAAAAGAAGGGGGGGGGGGGAGCATTAATTCAATTGCTATAAATATATATCGTGTCTTCGATTGGTTGCTAGCCATGGAAGGTTGGGAAAACCAGCTGCGATGAGTTAATTGAACAGAATTAGATCACCGAATCCTTATATTGATCCTTACATCTATTTTACTTCTTTCTAAAAGTTATATTGAACTCCACAACAGGTCGGGGTTAAATTAAGATGCTATGTTTATTTCCTAGACTTCTGCAAGTTTTTACCGACTGCTGTTGGCGATCATGTCTCTTTCAAAGCCCAGTCCGTAATGCTGTTTATAATTTTTTCCCAGTCTTCCATGCAGTGGCGTACTAAGGGGGGGTGCGAGGGGGGGCGGTCCGCCCCGGGTGACAGCCAGGAAGGGGGTACCACCGGACACTGTTGTGATAGTACTTACTGTTTAAAATGTACTTGTGTTTTTTTTAATGGGGGAAGGGTTGCCAAAGTTAGGATCCGCCCCGGATTCTAAACACTTTAGGGACGCCTCTGCTTCCATGCGAGGATCGACTGGTTAGAGCGCTTGCTTTTCAGTGCAAAGTTAACTGTTCGAAATCAGATAGCTTCACGCTCCAGTCTATCCAGCTGTAAATGGGTACTTGGTCCTACTCTTAAATTAGGGAAAGCAAAGGCGGCGAGTAAGGGAACTGGTCATCAAACCACATTAGTATAGTGAAGTCTGTAACTTGTTGGTCTCTGTCATTCACTATAGACATGCACACATCCACATGCACACATCCACATGCACACATCCACATGCACACATCCACATGCAGAAGAATAAATGAATTTTCAACGAGAATTAAATTATGCTTCTTCACATTTAATGCATTTGAATTCTCTTGATAGTCTTATGATAGTAATTATTGTTGAACATATACAGTACTTAGTAAGTAAGTAAGAAAATATACTTAGTAAGTAAGTAAGAAAATATACTAAGTAAGTAAGAAAGAAAATATACTAGTAAGTAAGTAAGAAAATATACTTAGTAAGTAAGTAAGAAAATATACTTAGTAAGTAAGTAAGAAAATATACTTAGTAAGTAAGTAAGAAAATATACTTAGTAAGTAAGTAAGAAAATATACTTAGTAAGTAAGTAAGAAAATATACTTAGTAAGTAAGTAAGAAAATATACTTAGTAAGTAAGTAAGTAAGAAAATATACTTGCAAAGTCTTTCTTTTTGTGTGTTTGATTTTAATAACCATCTTCATTGCACATGGACAACTCCACCAGTGCTCCGATCTCCTCCCTTGGATCAAACAAGGAGGATCTCAGCACAGTTCGTGAACTCCGTAGCACGGTAAGGATCCTAATATGTGTATGCAGGAACCATACATTCAATTTTTGAGATGCAGCAATAGTGAATGCAGTCAGCGACCCATAGCTGTACTGCTTGCATCAGGACCAGCGAACCAGAGCTGGTCAAGACCGCACTCCACCTCCACGTGGTGGTCCTGGAAACAGTCTGCAGCAGTGCAGTCTGGCTGAGCGAGTGCGGATCGCAATGGGAAGGCAAACCCGGTCCCTAAAAAATGCCGTGCTGAAGTCGGATGTGTCGACCGAAAGATGCAGATATCACAGCTTAGGCGTAAACAGACACAACGCAACCAACGTCCTTTTCAGGGCGAACGAGGAAGAAGAAGATACATTCAATTTTGTGTGTGTGTGGTGGGCATGTTTCCTAATTTTTAAATTTTGCCAGGGCAGCTGTCGGCCTTATGGCCTATTCTTTACGATTTCCAACTGCCAGGGGATTTTTAACGTGCGCGACTTGCACACGGACATCCTATTTTTTTCTTTAGTTTGTGGAAGTGATTCGCTCCGGGTACCAAATGCTTTAAGTGCGCCAGAGTTACGCATAATGTTTATTATCTGTTCCTCTCTGTATCACAGTCAGCAAGAAATCTTATCCCAGGTCTGTCCAAGAATCCCGGATGTAACAATGTGGTGAAATTACAGTGATGCAACGTTAAAATTCCTCCATTTATAAAGATAACAGGTAAAATAACATGTAGGGATAAAAATATAGGTAAGGTACGATGATACATTCTCGCTCACGCCAGCGTTTTCTAGCGCCATTGAAACTAACTAGTTAGAACATGCAGACTAAACGACTTATCCTTTTGGACGGGGTAGAAACGGAGATAGAGGAAGAAAAAAAAATGTGACGGTCCGAACACGTGTTTGAATCAAAGTCTAAAAGACGCAATTTGTAGTTTTTTTAAAGAAAAAATTACGCCACTAGTTGACACAATGTAAGGAAATGGACAAAAAACGACCTTAGCTCTTGTTAGAAACAGACGTATCTTGGACGTTTTACGGTAATTAGTCGTTTTAGTTTGAATATAGCGGCAAACGCCGTACACGAAGGTTCAAAAACAAATTTCAAAACTAACCTTGAAAAAAGTAGGTTTTTTTCTTAATAATAAGTTTAGGAGAATAAAAACTAGCTAGTTTGATAGCCCATCTTAATCTGAGAAATAATATACTTTTAATTACACAGACGGACAGATAACACGGAAGATATTGACGAAAGACTGTATTGTTCAATACAGACTAGCAGACAGTTTTTTGTGCATATTTTCACTAAAGTTACATTTTGACGTCCTTGAGACTAAAAATGCAAAAACAAACTGCAGGTGGACTAGGGGCAGGGTAGGAGGATAGTAGCTAAAAATAACTTAGCATAGAATCTTAGAAGTAGGGGGAGACAAAAATTTGTGTAGTTTTTTCTTGTAGTTGGTCCAAAAACAAGTGTAATTTTGGGAAAAACCAAGTTGGGACGGACAGACCGACAGAAAAATACTACACACTAGACTGAGACTGGACCGAAATTGGACATTTGTAGTTTGAATATTTGAAAGGTTGAGGGGAAGTCCGCTGATTGGACAGAAGCTTTCATATTATAGAAAGACAGACGCCCGCTAGTGCAATTTTGAAGAAGACTGTCCATTTACACAGTTCGTTAATGCTAGAGGTGTGATTTCCAGGAAATATTAAATATTATCAGTGGGACGCCCTAATCTAGCCAGCAGCTCAGCTGAGTTTTGCTAGTACAACGTAACTGAGTTCTCAATTTTGAATTGTGAGTTTCTGGTCTGGCACTACACTAGTGTCAGATGCTTGTGAAGAGATCTATGAGTGGATGATTTGGAAGCCCACCATTTTACTCCAGCTACTGTGAGGAGTGGGCCACTTGAATTCTTTACTGCATCATCACAGGCCAGATAAGTGAAAACCTGGCCTGCTGTGGATTCATCAAACTTGTCCACAATAAATAAATAAATAAAATCCATGTGGTATAAACACTATAACTCAGTCCATATTTCAAAGACAATGCACATTATAAACAGAGATTGGGCATGATGACACCACCCCAACTAGACATCCAGTGCTAGTTTTCCAAAGACACTGTAGTTAGTATTAATATTAACCAATGTAACAATATATTTATGTATAAAATTTTCATTAGATTGTTCAATATATATATGCACTTTTATTGATAAATACATATTGTTTCATACGTCCTGACCAGAAGAAACATTTGGTTCAGGACTAAATAAATTCAAAAAATTGTAAAATCTAAAATTTTAAAGCCAGTATTAGTTGATTGATCATAGAGCTTAGTATTATTATTATTAGACTTAGTGTTTACATGTGTGTGTCTGTGTATTCAATTACCTACACATCACATTTCATTACCCTAAACATTAAACGTAGCTAACATACATAATAGCAGAATAAGTCTGTTTGAGGTCATAAGTGGTAGCAGAAAGGCATTCTGTAACTCACATAAACTTTTATCTTCAGGAGCCTTCACAGCTGACCTCATCCAGTACACTAGGTAACATAACAACCATACAATAACATCAAAATCCACTACAAATATTGGGTAGCTCTTGTCCGGGATTAGGTTTATCAAAGATATTAGGGTCTCCTGGTCCGGGAATTAAACTACTGTATTGGGGGCATAAGTTGTATAAATTTAACAGTGTCCCTACAATTAAAAGTGGAAAGTAAAAGTTGATGAATCTTCACAGCCAGTGGTAATTAATTAATTAATATATTACCTTAATAATTAGATTGTATAATTTACCTTAGTCATTGTTAAATTGTGTGATATAGTATGGCAGATCTAGCCAAATTCAGATCGGCTGCTGTGCTGACGGTGAAGGAAATGAACATGGATGGTCAGGTTTTAATTCAGTATGTAACTTCAGAATGTGACAAGTATATTGAAAGGGAAGATAGGAGGTTAGCTGAAGAGAAGAGGTTACAAATTGAGGTTGATAAAGAACTTAAGAGGCTGCAGATTGAGGCTGACAAGGAGGCTAGGGCATTGGAGGCAGAAGAAAAACGACAGCAAAGGGAAGCAGAGGAAAAGAGACAGGCTGCTGAAAGAGAGGAAAAAAGACAGGCTGCTGAAAGAGAGGAAAAGAGACAGGCTGCTGAGGCAGAAGATAGAAGATTGCAAAGGGAGCACGAGTTACGACTAAGGGAGTTTGAATTACAAGGCCATGCTCCGGAAAATGGTGCCAGCCCCTTTGCCTCAGATGCCACGCCTAGTCAGGGAGCCTCAACCTCAGCTATGGGGTTTCATTTAGACCATTTTGTTGAGAAAGACGATGACATAGAGGGGTACCTAAGTAGATTTGAACTATTGGCTACTACGTATGGGTTAGAGAGAGAGAGGTGGAGTCTTAAGTTATCCCAAGGGCTTAGAGGTACTTCTTATGAAGTTTTTGCTAAAATGAATAGAGACGACCAAGACAATTATGACATGCTAAAGCAGGCTCTGTTATTGAGATATGAAAAGAATGGTGAATTTTATTGTAAGAAGTTTAGAAATGCCAAACGTTTGTCTGGGAAGACATACCACCAATTCTCTGCCAGACTGGAAACCTATTTGGAGAAATGGACTGCTCTGGGGAAGACCCAAGATCTCAAAGAAATGATCATGATAGAGCAATTAAGAGAGTCCATGGCTCCAGACCTGAGAAAATTTCTCATAGAACAAGGTGCAGAGAGGTTGGGGGAGGTTTTGAATGTCGCTGAGAGGTATCAAGCAGCCCAGGCAGAGGTAAGTGGCTCTAAAAAGAAACATATAGAAAATTTTAAAGTCCCACAGCACTTTAATAAATTTGATACCAGAGAACAAGGTAATAAAGGTAGGACAAACTTTGATAGGCCACGAAATGATTATCGTGATAGAAACTCACAGTTCAATGACCAAAAATATAATGAAAGAAAACCTTTTAACCAAGGAAAGAGATGGTGCAAATGGTGTAAGAAAGACAACCATAACACCGAATTTTGTAAAAGGAAACCTTCAAACATTGCTGCAATGAAATCGGGGAACCAGAGATTAAAGGTTAATCCTAATGGACAGCAGGAACCTTATCACCCCCCAGTTTGTGAGGATGTTATTTGTAATGGGGTCACCATAAGGTGCCTATATGATACAGGTTTGGATTATGATTCAGTTGTGAAGGCTAGCCTAGTAGACCCAAGTCAGTATACCACGGAAACAGTGGAAATACAAGGGGCGACTAAGGACATACCACTCATGACATCAAAGGAGGAAGAATGTGAACCTATAAATGCTCATCCAGAAGAGATGAGGAAGGCACAGGCTGAGGTAGGACACTCAAGCCATGTTTTAAAAAATTGCCCAAATGCTACACACCTCCAAGCAAGGGAGAGTATTTTATGAAGAACAAAGTATTATACAGGAAGACAGGAATTAGATCCACTGGTCACGGACAGTTGGTTCTTCCCAAGGTATATAGGGCAAATTTAATAAGGAGCTTACATGCTGGAAAAGATGGTGACCATGAGAAAGTAGGTACCATCTGCCGAAAGGTGGCTCGAAAATACTATTGGCCCGACGTAAATGTCGATATTGAGAACTTTGTAGAAGCATGTGGCGTATTTCATGAGGGAACACCCACAAAAGGAAAAAATGTGCAGGACCTAGAAACGCCACGGGGCAAACTTAGGCCTGGAAGGAAAAATACTTATCATAAAGTAGACAAAGTGGAATGGGAGCCCCCTTTTCACACCCAGTCTTCACTTGAATGTATTAACATGGCCACTATGCGACGAGTACAAAGAGTAATTTTACCCCAGAATAAGCTGACAATCCCTCGGTCAGAATTATATAAACTGGAGGAAACTAAAAGAGAGCGAAGATCTCTCACAAGTAATCTAAAGTGGGGAGACAACCCCAAGAAAAAAATTGGTAGTGGTCGATTTGTGAGTGATGATTCTAGGAAGAAAAGTCCTCACTATAATGCTTCTAATGGAAAGGACCCGAAGGGTGCCATGCAAAATAAGTATAAAAATTTAAAAGTCCATATGTAAATTATTAAGGACCTGGACAGATGAGAAAGCAGAAGAGACTGTTACCTCATCATATCAATATGTGAACGAGCTGACCACTCATCTGAAAGCTGGATGGAAACTGGCAAATGATAATTTGAGACAAGCCAGAAAGAAACATGCAGCGTATTTTAATAGGATAGCAAAGGACAGAGAATTAGCTGTGGGAGAGAAAGTGCTTCTTCTACTACCCGGCAGCCAGAATAAGTTGCAAATTGGATGGCAAGGTCCATATACGGTTCTAGAGAAGGTGTCTAGAACAAACTATAAAATTGACAAAAAGGGGAAGGAAAAGATATATCATGTGAACCTTTTAAAGAAGTATCTGGACAGACCAATCAAGGAAAGCACCCCCTTACTGACCTTGGCTATCGCAACTAAAATGAAAAAGGAACCACTCACCTCACATGAATACCCATTACACCCCTGTGAGACAGCCGCACAGGTAAAAGTCAGTAAGCACCTGACTAAAAATCAGAGGGAGAGAGTTCAACAGGTTCTGGAGGAACATACAGATGTATTAACAGATAAACCAGGACATACAAATTTGCTACAGTATGACATGAAGCTGGTAGACTCAAACCCAATCTGTATGAGAGCCTATTCTGTTCCGTTCGCTAAGGAGATGGCATTGAAAGAGGAAATAGATTATTTGTTGAAAGAAGGGATTATTTCACACAGTGAATCTTCTTTTAGCTCCAGTGTAGTTTTGTTGAGGAAACCGTCTGGGGAACATAGACTGTGCATAGATTACAGGAAACTGAATGCTGTCACAGAAGGTCAGGTGGATCCATTACCGGACACAAAACAGTTATTTGCCAGATTGAACAAGGCAAAATACTTTTCGAAGCTGGATCTTAGCAAAGGCTATTACCAGATTCCAGTGAAGCCTGAAGTTAGACCTTATTTAGCTTTTAGCACCTCGGAAGGACATTATGAATTCAACATGCTACCATTTGGATTGAAAAATGCTCCGAGTGTATTTTCTAGGATGATGCGCAAATTGTTGGATCCCCTGAATAATCCATGTATCACAAATTTCATGGATGATATTCTCGTCGCCACAGAAACATTTGAAGAACACATTAACTCTTTGAATATGTTATTTGATAGGCTCAGAGAAGCGAACTTAACTGCTAGACCAACAAAATGTTGTATTGGATGCAAAGAGTTGGAATTCTTGGGACATACTGTATATCAGGGTAACATGACCCCTGACCCCAAGAACTTGGAAAAACTGCAGAGAGCACCTAGACCGCAAACAAAAAAAGACGTGCGATCATTCGTGTCGTTATGTGGGTTTTACCAAAAATATATCAAAAATTTTAACTCTATGTGCTCCTCTGACTGATCTGACTCGCAAGGGAAATCCAGATAAAATTGTTTGGTCAGCGCAATGTGAATTGGCATTTCAAGAGTTAAAGGAAAAACTCACTAGCAAGCCTATTCTCAAATTACCTGATTTGACTCAGGACTTTGTGGTGAGAACAGATGCAAGCAATGTAGGCCTGGGGGCTGCTCTGTTGCAAAGGTCCTCTTCACCCAATGGGGAACTGAACCCAGTTGCTTATGCAAGCCGCAAGTTGAACAAAGCGGAACAAGGATATTCCACAAGCGAAAAAGAGTGTTTAGCGTTAATCTGGGCAATAAAAAAGTTCCAAATCTATCTGTATGGTAGGACTTTTGTGGTCCAGACAGATCATCAGCCTCTCGTGTTCTTATCTCAGGCCAAGCATGAAAATGCAAGATTGTTAAGATGGTCTTTATTGTTGCAACCATATCAGTTTAATATTGAATATATCCCGGGGTCACAGAATGTCGGTGCAGATTTCCTCAGTAGGCACCCCTGTGATCAAAATTAGAATAGTTGGCAGGCGTGAGGAGTTAATTTTATCTATGTGTATCACTGGTTTTGGAACTTGCATTAGTGCATGTTCTCAGGTGGGGAGATGTGTGGTGAAATTACAGTGATGCAACGTTAAAATTCCTCCATTTATAAAGATAACAGGTAAAATAACATGTAGGGATAAAAATATAGGTAAGGTACGATGATACATTCTCGCCCACGCCAGCGTTTTCTAGCGCCATTGAAACTAACTAGTTAGAACATGCAGACTAAACGACTTATCCTTTTGGACGGGGTAGAAACGGAGATAGAGGAAGAAAAAAAAATGTGACGGTCCGAACACGTGTTTGAATCAAAGTCTAAAAGACGCAATTTGTAGTTTTTTTTTAAAGAAAAAATTACGCCACTAGTTGACACAATGTAAGGAAATGGACAAAAAACGACCTTAGCTCTTGTTAGAAACAGACGTATCTTGGACGTTTTACGGTAATTAGTCGTTTTAGTTTGAATATAGCGGCAAACACCGTACACGAAGGTTCAAAAACAAATTTCAAAACTAACCTTGAAAAAAGTAGGTTTTTTCTTAATAATAAGTTTAGGAGAATAAAAACTAGCTAGTTTGATAGCCCATCTTAATCTGAAAAATAATATACTTTTAATTACACAGACGGACAGATAACACGGAAGATATTGACGAAAGACTGTATTGTTCAATACAGACTAGCAGACAGTTTTTTGTGCATATTTTCACTAAAGTTACATTTTGACGTCCTTGAGACTAAAAATGCAAAAACAAACAGCAGGTGGACTAGGGGCAGGGTAGGAGGATAGTAGCTAAAAATAACTTAGCATAGAATCTTAGAAGTAGGGGGAGACAAAAATTTGTATAGTTTTTTCTTGTAGTTGGTCCAAAAACAAGTGTGATTTTGGGAAAAACCAAGTTGGGACGGACAGACCGACAGAAAAATACTACACACTAGACTGAGACTGGACCGAAATTGGACATTTGTAGTTTGAATATTTGAAAGGTTGAGGGGAAGTCCGCTGATTGGACAGAAGCTTTCATATTATAGAAAGACAGACGCCCGCTAGTGCCATTTTGAAGAAGACTGTCCATTTACACAGTTCGTTAATGCTAGAGGTGTGATTTCCAGGAAATATTAAATATTATCAGTGGGACGCCCTAATCTAGCCAGCAGCTCAGCTGAGTTTTGCTAGTACAACGTAACTGAGTTCTCAATTTTGAATTGTGAGTTTCTGGTCTGGCACTACACTAGTGTCAGATGCTTGTGAAGAGATCTATGAGTGGATGATTTGGAAGCCCACCATTTTACTCCAGCTACTGTGAGGAGTGGGCCACTTGAATTCTTTACTGCATCGTCACAGGCCAGATAAGTGAAAACCTGGCCTGCTGTGGATTCATCAAACTTGTCCACAATAAATAAATAAATAAAATCCATGTGGTATAAACACTATAACTCAGTCCATATTTCAAAGACAATGCACATTATAAACAGAGACATCCAGTGCTAGTTTTCCAAAGACACTGTAGTTAGTATTAATATTAACCAATGTAACAATATATTTATGTATAAAATTTTCATTAGATTATTCAATATATATATGCACTTTTATTGATAAATACATATTGTTTCATACGTCCTGACCAGAAGAAACATTTGGTTCAGGACTAAATAAATTCAAAAAATTGTAAAATCTAACATTTTAAAGCCAGTGTTAGTTGATTGATCATAGAGCTTAGTATTATTATTATTAGACTTAGTGTTTACATGTGTGTGTCTGTGTATTCAATTACCTACACATCACATTTCATTACCCTAAACATTAAACGTAGCTAACATACATAATAGCAGAATAAGTCTGTTTGAGGTCGTAAGTGGTAGCAGAAAGGCATTCTGTAACTCACATAAACTTTTATCTTCAGGAGCCTTCACAGCTGACCTCATCCAGTACACTAGGTAACATAACAACCATACAATAACATCAAAATCCACTACAAACAATATATATATATTTTATATAGATATCTATATAGAATATAGATATCTGATGCTTGCTGTCAACGTGTGTTATTACTTTGCATCTCTCATAACACGCCCGCTGAAACCGAGATACTTCTTTATAATGTCATATCGACACATGGTAACTATTTCGACCGGGTGGTATATGTTTTAATTTATCTTTTTATTTACTTTCTTATGTCTCTCTCTCTTGCTTAGCTCTCGCCTTATTTCATTTCCCTAACGGAAGGCCTTGTAGTCGCAACGTTGGCAGTTTTCTTTGTCTTTTATCCTGGTAAGACGCATTGCCTTTATATATATATATATATAATATTAGATTACTTATCGAAAAACATCTCCAACATCAACACGATTTATACCATAACTTCATCGATTTCACAAAAGCCTTCGATCGAGTCTGGCATGAAGGCTTATGGCAAGTAATGAGAAAATTCAATTTTGATACCAACATCATAGATATCATTGAAGCACTATACAAGGACGCAAGTAGTGCTGTTTTTGTAAGCAACGACATTGGAGAATTTTTCAAAACAACTGTAGGAGTTCGCCAAGGATGTATCCTGTCACCAGTGCTCTTTAATATATATCTAGAACATATTATGCAGGAGGCTCTCTACGATTATAAATCAACCATATCGATTGGAGGCCGACCTCTGTGCAACCTACGTTTTGCTGATGATATTGATCTGATAGCTGGATCAGAATCAGAACTTCAAGACCTTACCTCTAGACTGGAGAAAGTAACAAGAACGTATGGGATGGAAATTAATATAGAAAAAAGCAAGATATTGGTGAATAGCCATAAGAAACATGTTCCGACCAACATTACATTAAATGGGCAAACGTTAGAAGAAGTTAACACCTTTAAATATCTCGGGTCCACTATATGTAGTGATGGAAGATCAATTAAAGAAATCAAGACAAGACTTGAGATGGCCTCATCTGCCATGACAAGGTTGAATGTGATCTGGAAAAGTAACATCAGTTTTCCTGTGAAGATCAAATTATACAAATCACTTGTATTATCTATTCTCTTGTATGGGTGTGAGGGCTGGACACTCACTGCAGATACGGAGCGAAGGATTCAGGCTTTCGAGCATAAATGTTATAGAAGAATTTTGCGCATTTGCTATAAAGAGCACAAAACAAATGTCTATGTTAGAGAGAAGATAAACACCTATGCAGGCCACCAAGAACCACTTTTGTCAATAGTGAAACGTCGAAAGCTTGCCTGGTTTGGGCATGTAACTCGTCATGACTCCCTTTCGAAAACGATCCTTCAGGGAACAGTCGAAGGTAAACGGAGAAGAGGAAGGCAGAGAAAATCCTGGGCTGATAACATCAAAGAATGGGCAGGACACGGTTTTTCCACACTTGTACGCATTGCTGAGGATAGAGAGCAGTGGAGGACCCTGTCTGCTGATGCTTCCACCATGGCACCCCTACGACCCATGACGGGTTACGGGCTGAGATGAGATGATATATATATATATATATATATATATATATATATATATATATATATATATATATATATATATATATATATATATATATATATATATATATATATACCTATCGACTGTGTCCATCTGGTCATTAAATTTTCGTGGTTACCTGAATTGTACTCACCTCATGATTTGGAGGTCATGAAAGAGGTCAAGGTCAAAACAACATTTTTGACAATAACTCGTGACAGGTTCATGAGAATCCCGTGAAACTTACTGAACACAAAACTCTCTGACCATATTATTGAATGCCTATAGAAGATTGACGCTCCTCGAATAAATTCAGTTGAAAATTCAATGCGCAAGTATGGCTCATCTCACTACAGAACAACGACTCATCATCATTGGACGTTTACAGACTGGACAGTCACAAAGAGTAGTGACCAGACAATTTAATGTGGTTAGAAGCACCATTAGTCGCCTTTGGAGGCGATTTAAAGAAACTGGCTCAGTGGCAGACCGGCTGTGCAGTGGAAGACCCAGAGTCACAACTCCTGCCGAATACCGCTTCATACGGCAGCGTCACCTCATGAATCGACTTGCATCTGCGTCCTCCACAGTCCAGTCAATGTCAGCAGCTCGTCGAATTTGAAATCAAACGGTCAGGAGTTATTGTCAAAAATGTTGTTTTGACCTTGACCTCTTTCGTGACCTCACGAATAATGAGGTGAGTACAATTCAGCTAACCACGAGAAGTTAATGACCAGATGGACACAGCCGATAGGTTGACTGATGTCCAATCAGCGAATATCTTTTATAAAAGTAACACCAAAAATGTTGCGTTTCTTTTTTTGATCAGTATATATATATATTTTCTTTTTATATACACACCCTGTAATATGTGAGCTTCCTTTGTCTGGTCACAATTATTACTGTATGTAAACGACTCACAATTGAGCGAGCATTGAGAACGCATACATACATACGTCATAACTTGTCAGTAAGTACTGACCATATTTTATGTAAACATCCTATTTTTCGTGGCGTGAAATGGAATAATCTTTGTAAACAGTAAATGTATGTCATGTATTCTGGCCCCCTTTTCCCTGTTATTGACTGAATTAAAGAAAACAATAATAAACAAACTTGGCAGCATATTTCAGAGATGGCCTTCAAGTTGACTAGCTTTGTGGCTAAGTGAGAAACAGGCACATGTACTTTACGCATGGCTGCCTTGAGTTAATACCAGGGTAGCTACTTCGGGAGAGGGCCATGGGACGGTGTCGGTACACGCCACGCGACTTTTTTACTTATGTGGCTGTCTTTAGCCGGGTATTGCCAGGATGTTTGGAGTTAAGATGACAGTATCTGCGTTTTACTTTGAAGCTGCCTGGCGTTATCTAGCGGGGCAGCCGAGAAATATGGATGCCCTACATTCTACTGTTTTTGCTGGTAAATAGAATTTTCACCTTCTTTAGCACGGTATGTGCCCTTCACACCCGTGACCTTTCCCCTTCCCTCCCCCCACGCCCATAACCACCAAACGGGTATCGGATAAATAGGAACACAATTAAAAGAAAAAAATAATTGTGACGTGCTCTTTTGAATGCGTGCGACTGAAGAAAACTACCCCCATCCTCCCCCCCCACCCCTTTCGTTTTACTGAAACGACTAACCAACAATGACATAATCCCGTCAGCTTTTCGGGAAACTACAGAAAAGACGTACATTGCACAGTGAAAGCTAAATTGAACACCCATTACAAAAGCACCCTTGTCTTTTAGCATTTTTCATGATGCATTGATCAGTGACCAAAGTCATGATAAGTTTGACTACATAGATCCGGTGAAGTTGAAATAGAATGGGACGGAATGAAATGACTACAGAAGAAGTAGTGACGTCATCAGGACATGTGGCAGAAAGAACACAATATTATTATTCTATCCCACCCCTGCGTCATGTTTTAGCGGGGTTATTAGCTTCCTTAAAAAGATTCACGCGCGTGTGCGAAAGATGGTTGTTCCATAGAAGAAATATTTATGCCCTACAAGCTGCTTTTAAATAGAATTCCACATTCTTTAGCTAGGTATTTGCCATTCGTCTCCCCATCCCCCTAAAACTGGCATCTGATAAAGTTGGGTACAGTTGAAAAAGAAAATAACTCACGGCAAATAGACTGCTTGACGCTAAAGAAAACCATATTTAACAAGAATCATGCGTACGTAGGAAGGATAATTGTTCCATAACTCGTCTTGGTCAACAGAATACTAGGTTGAATGAAATTGACAACGTTTTCTAGTTCATTCTGTCAACCATTCTTTCGAGCAACACGCGTAAACGATCTTTGGTATGAAGCTAGCTTGGATTAGAGAGCTGCGGCAGGCAACACAAGAGATGCCGGGATCTACTTTAGAAACACTGACCACTCTAAAGATTTACTTTGATAAAACCACGTATGCGTTCAGGTTTGAGAGTATGTGGAATAAGTGGGACAATGTGTGTAATTTTTATCTCTGCCCAACATTCTACTTTCTGCAGTTCCAACGAAAGAACGGCAGATAATGCACAATAAATATTTGACATTATTTTGACCATTTCAGAATAAGGATCGTTTTCCTGTCTTATTTAGTTTACGAATTAAGTAATTTTAGTAAGATAGATCGTGGGTTTTCACTGGAAACGCCGAGATAAGCAACTTTAATCCAGAGAACATCGTACTTTAAATGCCGGCAAGAGAGGGCTTTGCTGACATTTCCCTGATTTAAAACACATTGTCTGTTTTCCCTCTCCATATACGTATATAAAGGCAATGCGTGCCCAAAGATCTACTAAGTCATCCTCTTTGATCTACCAGTATAGCGCGATCGCCGACCCTTGGGTTGCTTGCTTGCTTGCTTGCTTTTATCCCCGATGAGGGTGCGAGTAGCTAGACTCTTATACCCTTGGCACACAGGCAGCTTGGTATGGCGGTGGCGCAGCCACCGCCACGCCTCTGCATACGGTCCGTGTTGCCACACGGCCAGAAAGCCACCCATCGTGCCCCCAAGCGATGAGTGAGCAACCCGCCGTGCATCTACGCACTGTTTGGGGAGTGGTTTGGGCTTTTTTTCACCCCAGGGAGCATCCTAGACTCAGACCAGGCTACACCAGGCCCACTATGGCGTGTGTGTACTGACCCGAGGTTTGATAGCTCTCTACCCTGCAAAGGGGGTATGACCCTTGGGTTAGAACGAACGTGACAACTTATTACGTTAGTGACGGTTAGTCTATTGTGCTTCACCGCGTTGTCTATTTACCCAAGCACCATTATATGCCTGGTGTAGAATTCGGCGCTTTACGTAACAACATAGGACTGTCTCGTGCGTAACATGACTCTTTGCTATGTGGTATTCTAGCCTTATGTCAACTAAAAGCTTTCTTTCTCGCTCTTCTCTTCCCCCCCCCCCACCCTTTTTCCCCCCACCGTCATTCCCATCTCCCACCCTTCTACTTTTCATTCTACCACAAAACGTTTCATTTGATTTCATTCTCTTTTCCCCCCACCAAACGGTGTCCTTAATGTGTTACCTAGGTACCAGAAATTACACATTGATTGGCGCTTATAGTTATTACGAAGTTCATCATAGTTCAGTCCTTCTTCGTGTGGTGGGTTTTGATGGAAAAGGAAAGTAGTTAGTATCTATCTACAGAGTGAGGTCAGCTATGCAAGTCCCTGAGTCTAATAGTTGAGTATGATGTTCTCAGGGTACCTGACTGCTACCACCCTACGATTTTAATCTGCGATTTATTTTGGGTATCTAGTGTTTGTGATGTTATTTATATGGCTTGATGTCTAGGGTAATGAAAATGTAGTGATAAATGCGTTAAACAAATACAATGTAATTCACTAACATCGAATAAACAAGACTGGTTTTAAAGTTATGATATATATGTATGTGATGGGGTCGGAAAGACACCCGGCTTCCCCCTTCACGTAAAGACACCCCAGCTTCCCCCTTCATTGTGAGTGGCACATTTATCGCCCATATATTTTCGATGTGCGCGAAGCATGCTGGGATGTAAAAAGTCTTCAAGAAGATATATTAGTTTATGCCATAATAAAGCCTAAGAATTAGTTGTGATGTGTTATATTTGGTAGTCGTGTGTTATATTTAATAGCGGTAGGTTTTATCTGTGTTTTCGTGCCTAATAAAGCAAATATCGCGAGTGTTATTTATGCGGCCAAATTAATACGCGTAGCGCGCAGTAAGTTGAGTGATTAGCCTAGTGCCTATATAAAGCGTGCGAGGGCCAGCAGCGGCCTTTCAGAAGTATCAGTCCAGACGAGAGAACAAACGAGACGAGGTGACCGGTGTGGGTAGCAGATGGACCAGAGCACGTGAGCTGTAATTCTTAGCGCATTTTGTAGAATTTAGCATTCATGTTCTATAAGTCTGAAATTATATTCAGCACGAGTCTGTTTTAATGTTTAGAGAATTAAATAGATAGATAGATGTGAAAGTTTAAGAGCGATTATTTCATTTATCAGAAAGGCAAATATGGTATGAAGCTATTTCACGTGAATTTAGATAATATCAACCTGTTAGCAAAAATATCAAGATGGCAGCTGGGAGGCCACGTGGTGATGACTTTAGTTCTAGTTGTTAAGTCAAGAGTAATTTTATTTTATTCTTTGATATTGTAATTAAGTGTATTTCACGATTATTGATTATTCTACTGTATATCAGTAGTGGATTACTTTGAGTGAGGTGAGAATAGTCATTTAGATTTCTGGTGAGATTAGAGCCACTCCTTGTGCGTAAAGTGCATTTGAGACATAAATGTCGCTGTTTGCTCCTTGCGGAGTAGGGCAACACCAATGCAGCTGGTGTCCATCGCAAGCCCACAAGAAGCATTTCTATGCTAATACAAGGGTTGTTTCTGTAACAATGTGCTTCATGTGATGAGTTCCCAATCTCATCAGGGGTCATATACGAATCGCTTGTGGCCAGGCGCACCAGTCGTCACTTACGACATGTTCAGAGTGCAGGAACAAGTATTGAGATGGATTAGTTGCGGGGTGGTGGTTTATTCTCATTATTGAGAGTATTTGTTGTACAGATAGTTGAATATTATTTTATGTCCATTTTATTATTATTTAATTATGGTTATGTGTAGAATGGTTTGTGAGAGCACGTGGGCTCACTTGGAGATATATATATTTCTCTTCTCCGCTCCTGAGGGAGCATGGGGCCACCAGTGTGGTTTGCCTCTGCATGAAGTATTCATATGCTCGTGCAGTAGTGGTTTCGGTAGCAATCTGTGTTACATGGTGAGATTGCCAGCCTCATGCACAACACCGTACTAGTCTCATTGGACGACATGCATGAGTGTGTGTGTGTGTGTGTATGATAGCTGAGTGTGTGCTCTTGCAGTAGTGGTTTTGGTAGCAACCGATGTTACACGGTGAGATTGCCAGCCTCATGCACAACACCTTACTAGTCGCATTGGACGACACGCAGGAGTGTGTGCGTGTGTGAAAGTTGAGGGTGTCAGGTGGCGTGGAAGGACTGTTTGGCAGGTGAGCGTATCGTTATTCAACTATGATTTTAACTAGCCCGTGCTTTGTTTGCGTTTCAGGATTAGGAACTGAGCACTAGCTGGGTGTTTGTTTGTTTGGTGTTTCGTTTAATGTTTGTTTCAGTGTGCTCTTAGTCACTAAATGGGTTGTAAAAATAAATGCAGCCCCTGCCTTAAGAATCAGAGTTTTATTGTTGAATCGGGTCGGTTGCGAGTGTGAAAAGAGAGTGATCACATATCACAATATCATCATCATCATCTCACCCCACCCTTCCACATGTATATACAATTTAATTTCCTGTCCCTCAAATTTTTTAGGACAGGAATGTTTAACTTAAAATGAAATTATGGTTTTATATCAAATTGAATACACAAGAAGGACATTTGTCCAATATATCTCTTAATATGTTAATGTTTATACACGTTTATTCCCTGGTGGAGACTACTGTTATCTGAAGAGTCACTATTGGGAAAAACTGGTATTCACATCATATCACAAACTGTTACTGAATAGGGTGGAGATCGAACATATTTGAGCTAGCATGTAAGCCCTGAAGATTTAGGCTTATCTTAGTATCCTTGTAGACCCTGGATGACTGGTTGAGAAAATGCACACGATCCACTGCTGCATATTCTGGAGTCTGCTATTACTTGTATGCTTTGATAAAGAAACAACCGGTAGGTTGCCTCAACTGTTGCAGCTCCGACTTCTGACCAAGTGATGTAACCCTGAAACAAGAGGAACAAGCCTCCCTAAGTCTCCAGCTGACTATCTCCACCACTACCAATTTAACATAATTAAACAAGTATTGTGATCAGATATAATAGCTAACTAAATTAGCTACAGTCTTCAACTTTATTGTGACTTCTTCATAACAGTGGGTATCTTCTTTTCCACATAGTCTCAACGCCCCTGTCAATATACATCATCTTCTTCTTCAGCTGAAATACAATCTTTTCTTTTCTCCAAAGTTAATATACCAGTAGGCCTGCCAGTGACTTCCTGGTCTTACAGTCAAAATATGTATGACAATATTCAACTCAAATTTTAGTGTGATTTTCTTCCTAAGTCTGCTTAGACATGCCTGTGCTCCTTCTTCTTCTTCCGTCCTTAGCCAAAGATCGGCAAAGCAGTCAGTGGCCATTACGCCTAGTGGCGTCTTAAGGGCAACAGCGAATAGATTTTCTTTGCCGTTGTTCCCATCACGCCTAATGGCGTCTTTAGGGCAACAACAAATCAATCCGTTTGCTGTTGTTTCCTGTGCTCCTAGTATGTCGCAATCTTCCACAAAGACAAAATGTCGTACACACACAATGTTATGGCGCCCTATCTGGGTTGGCCTCTACATATAATAATGTGTTAAAAAGGTTATTCATCTTACCGCAATCAATGAAATAATCACACACTATGTTAAGGTTTAACAGGCTGTCAATGGTCACTTTTAGACAGCTGCTTCTATAGACGCAACGGCAATTATTTGCTCTGCTTGAAACCTTGCTTGTATGAAAAATCTCTATCAAGTGGCACCCTGCATAGCAGATGCGGTAGTTTTATTCTCCCTATGTCTATCCTAACATTAACCAATCAGTTTAAACTACACCGCTTTTACTCTTTTTTGAAAATCCCAAACATTTCTTTTTAAAAATCCCAAACATTTTTGTACGTTTATCAATAAGTTCGTCCATCTGCTTCTAACATTTCTGTTTAGACTATGTGTCGCTTACGCTGGCAAAACTTCAAAGTTATACCTCTCCCCTTCCTCCTAGTAATGTCTATCAAATGAGGTAAGCCAATTTGACTTGTTTCCAAGCAACGACTAGAAAAATGTTACTTTTAAATTGAGCTGGGATGTCGGTGTGTTCGTATATCTGTCTGTGTTGGCAAATTTTATTTTATGCGATAACTCAGTCACTTTTGACTGATTATTAAAAGTGATTATTAATCAGGCTAATGTCCTTTATCTAGCCAGTATATTTTCATCTACGTCTTTATCTAAGTTTTCATCTTTGTACTTTTCTCTTTATTTATAAGTCTAGATACGTTTTTATGGGAAATATTATAGTATTGAATAAACAGCATTATTGCTTTTACTTCCATTCTTTCTTTTTCCTTTTTATTCATTCCTCAATAGAATGCATAACATTATCTACGTTTTCTGTCTTTCTTTAGTCCCATGCGCTCCCCTGCACTCATGTGTTCGTTAGTTTCAGTTTGAAAAAAATACCCGAGTGGGTTTTGACTTTTTCCATACTAACCCCTCTCTTCACTTTGTCTCCCGTATTTTTTTTTAAAGAAACACGTGTTTGCCGTCTGCCAAAACGGTTTCATGTTATATTTAAAAATTAGTACGGAGTAACGAAAAAGCCTTTTGTAATCGGGGATGGGTACCCTCGCGTGGCGTTAATAGTTTCAAATCGCATGCCTCTCGTTGGCGTTTTTGAAAATGCGACGTTCTGAAAAAAACGACGTCTAACGGCAACTGTCGCATGTTGTAACTAATAATAGATTCTTAGAATACGTTAGTTAAAAAAAAAAAAAATTCAAGGAGTGTCCAATATTTTGCATTAGATTTTATCGTCCTTGACAATTTTCAAATTCTTATAGGGGACCTAAGACGCGTCAACAGTGAGGAATGCAGTTAGCGACCCATAGCTAGACTGCTTGCGTCAGGGTCAGCGAACCAGAGCTGACCAAGACCCTACTCCACCTCCAAGTGGTGGTCCTGGAAACAGGCTGCATCACTGCAGTCTGGCTGAGTGGGTAGGGATCGAAGAGGGAAGGCTAACCCGGTCCCAAAAATGCCATGCTGAAGTCGGATATGTCGGCCGAAAGGCGCAAATATCACAGCTTCGCTGTAAACGGACACAACGCAACCACCGTCCTTTTAAGGACGAACGAAGAAGAAGAAGAAGAAATTCTTATAGTAGCGGTTATAAACGGTAACTTTACGTCACTAGAATTGGACTTTTGAAAAATATGTGCAGGGTAGGGCAATGGTAGCTATCTTGGCGTATTGGAACAAAATTCAAATACCGTATTATCATTTTAATTTGAGAGGGAGGGTTAAAAACGGTGCATTTTACTACACTTCGTCTGATCTACTTTCTTGTTAGATATCTACATTCCTCTTTCAAGGAATGAATAAATGAATGTGTTACTATTGTTATATCTTCGTCCTTTTTTTTTAAAATCGAGGCAAGCTTATCCAAACACAAAGTATTTTTGTTGAGAGCGATAACCAGGAAGTGTTTCCATTGCTAATCTACATTTTGCGGTATCGCATGACTTATTGTTACTGTATCTATGCGATATTAACTTTTATCCCCCGCACTGATCTTTTCACCTCCTTTACATGTCCGTTCACCGATCCCATTTTAGCAGTCATGTCATTCTCAACCGTGAAGCGTAAGGACATTATGTTTAGTAGTTTCCGAAGATCTTTGGTGCCTTGAAATGTTTCTGTTCACCACGCTTCCCACATACTCTCCTCCTCTCTTCTCTTTCCTTTCCCCCCCCCCCCCCCCCCCCCCCCCCCCCCCCCCCCCCCCCCCCCCCCCCCCCCCCCCCCCCTCTTCTTCCCTTTCCCCCCCCCCCCCCCCCCCATTTGCTCATATATTGCACTCAGGGATTATTTCTTTGCGTGATCCTACATATTTTCCCGTTTTCAAAATACATGCTACACAACCGCTGGGCAACTGGCATAACTGTCAGAGCATTATATGCAGAAATGTCTCATCCAAACCCCAGAGATAGCACCAACAACGCCGCAGAAATCAGAGTACAAATTTCAGGTACCCGTCAACAAGCACTTGCACAGAGTGACCTCAGACCAAGTTCCCTGCTACAATCACTGTAACAGACAGGCGGAAGAAACAGTAGAACACCACCTTCTAGAATGCCTCGCACTACCAGATCTGCGGAAGCAATTGCTACCACCCTCCATCACCAACACCCTGTATAGAGATAACACTTCAACTGAAAAAAGACATTCATTTTATTACCTGGCACGGGGGGGGGGGGGGGGGGGGGGGGGGAAGGGGGGGGGAACAGTGAAAACGCGTAACCTATGGGATCGGAAAAGCCTTGCAATATTTGTTTTTTGAGTTTTTGGCGACCAATCATTCCATTAAATATATTTTAAAGTGTACATCCTTTTCTGTCATTAAAACTAAACATTATTGGCATGGCTGTTGTTATGTTCTCCTATCATGTTTTCAGTTCGACTTTGTAATACAAAATAAATGTTAAAAAGGCCATGGGGTAGCGCATATCCTTACCCACCCCACGTTTTAGTGTTTAGCTATCTACAGTTTCACCAGCTAGTCTGATCCCAATGTCGCTTTCTCATATTTCTAAAACTGTTGACACTAAATATTTGTTGTCCGGGTTCTTATGAACTTACTACCCGTTTTCTCAGCGAATTCCAGTGACGGACACCTGTGGGTTTACTAGTTCATTGTTTCATGACACTATTTCTCATCGGTTTTTAACTTTCTTTATTTAATCTTGTGTTCTATTGATTATCTGATTCTCTGTTAAAGGTCGGTGTTTATTATTACAACCGTACATCCGATACGAATGATTCGAAACGGAGAAAGAAGAAAAAGGCTCAAGAACTTGAAAGTTTGCACACTGTATTATATACTTTTTGGTGTGTATTTATAACTTTATTTTAGAATGTAACTCTTTTTATATGCCGTAATGGGATTTGTCTAATCGTGAAGTGACCTATATGTAGAATGCTGTGATGGATTATACCAGGGTTGCTGGGCCTAAATGGGATGAGGTTTCTTTCTCTCTCTTTTCTAATGTCATTACTTTTTTATTTTTGTCAGAAACGCGACCTCTGTTTTGACGTCACGTCTTTACAGTGGTCCTTCATCATCATCATAGTCATTATAAGCGAAAGGGAAATCATCAATCGTGTGATAACCATAGGGGAATCTCCCTATTATCTATTGCGGGCAAAATCCTGGCTCGAGTCCTGCTCAATCGCTTGACTGTTCATCTCGAATCGCAGACTTACTTCCAGAGAGTCAGTGTGGTTTCCGAGCAAGCCGCGGGACCGTCCATATGATATTTGCCGCTCGCCAACTTCAGGAGAAATGCCAGGAACAGTGCAATGACCTGTACACAACATTTATTGACCTGACCAAGGCCTTTGACACTGTCAATAGGAACGGACTATGGAAAATTATGGCGAAATTCGGCTGTCCCGATAAGTTCATCTCAATTGTCCGCCAGTTTCATGAAGGTATGATGGCTCGCATTTTTGAATGATGGAGAACCTTCTGAACCCTTTCCCGTCACAAACGGTGTCAAACAGGGTTGTGTGCTCGCCCCGACACTATTCAGTATGATATTTGCTGCCATGCCGTCTAACGTTACGCATGGCAGTAGTGACGGCGTACACATCAGATACAGGACAGATGGGAAGCTGTTCAATTTGAGACGATTACAGTCCTTTACGAAGGTGAATGAAACAATGATCTCTGACCTCGTCTTTCCGGACGACTGTGCCCTCAACACCTGCACAGAACTGGACATGCAGAACAACATGAGGAGGCTTTCTGTAGCGTGTGATGACTTTGGTCTTACCATCAATACGAAGAAATCTGAAGTAATGTTGCAACCTGCTCATGGGAAACCTTACTGTGAACCAAATATCACAGTAAAGAACCAACGTCTCCAAGTGGTGGACAGCTTCACTTATCTAGGCAGTACCATTACCAAAGATGCGAATATCGACTCCGAGGTCAACAACAGAATTGCAAAGGCAAGTGCAGCTTTCGGAAGACTAAGAGTAAATGTCTGGGATCGACAAGGAATTAGTGCCGCCACCAAGATAAAAGTATATCATGCAATAGTGCTCACTACCCTCCTGTATGCCTGTGAAACATTGACAGTGTATAGCAGACACGCCAAGAAGCTTAATCATTTCCACATGAGCTGTCTTCGCAGGATTCTCAGGATCAAGTGGCATGATAGAGTGTCTAATTCTGAGATCCTCAACAGAGCACATATCTCAAGCATCTACACATTGCTGCAGAGGGCCCAAACTAGATGGGCTGGACATGTTGTTCTCATGTCCGAGAAACGCATCCCAAAGCAGTTGATGTACAGCGAACTCTCCATGGGTAAGCGACCAGTAGGGGGACAAAAAAAAAACGCTTCAAAGACACACTGAAAGCATCGTTGAGCAGCTTCAAAATTGATGTCACCTCCTGGGAGACTATCGCACAGGATCGCTGTGCATGGCGGACAAACATTACTCAAGGCGCTCGCATTGCAGAACAGAATTTAGCTGATAAGGCAGAAGGCAAGCGTGCTGCAAGAAAGGCCAGAATGCACAGCAACACTACTATCGACTCTAACTATGTGTGCCCCGTATGTGGCAGGGCCTGTAGAGCCAAAATAGGACTAATTAGCCACATGAGATCACGACACAGATGTGTCACAACTCAAGTCTGAAGCTGTCGACATCTTCGCTTGCGATGGGCAACTATTATTAATCATTATCATAATTTTCCTTTGCGCAGCTTATGGAGGATGGAGGCACCACTGCAGCTGGTCCCCTTGCAGGAAGCCTGCTTTTGCAGCAGTGGTTTCTATGGCAATTTGTTTTACACGATGCGATTCAGTATTCCTGTTCTTTGTTTCATAAGAGTCCTCCGAGAACTACCTGGGCACACTGATCCTTAGTAATATTAAATGTTACAAATCAGTGTAATATTACTTATAAAACTTACTGATCAGTGTAAATCGCATTAGACGCATGTGTTATGGTAAATGTATTCATTCTCATCCCAAGATGCAGCAATAGTGAATGCAGTCAGCGACTCATAGCTTGACTGCCTGCGTCAGGACCAGCGAACCAGAGCTGGTCAAGACCGTGCTCCACCTCCACGTGGTGGTCCTGGAAACAGTCTGCAGCAGTGCAAGCTGGCTGAGCGAGCATGGATCGAAATGGGAAAGCAAACCCGGTCCTTAAAAAATGCCGTGCAGAAGTCGGATGTGTCGACCGAAAGGTGCAGATATCACAGCTTAGGCGCAAACAGACACAACGCAACCACCGTCCTTTTCAGGACGAACGAAGAAGAAGAAGAAGATATTAGTTTGAGTAAACGTCAAGGATCGCATTTGCGAGCTTTCCCCATACTGAACATATTCAGTTTGGATCGGGCATTGCTACAAAAGTTTCTTCTTCGATGTAAAGGCTACAGCGTTTAAAGTAAATAGAACGAGCATAAATTTTACGGTCAACCATCTGTGACAAATCCTGCTTAAAAGAGATTAAACTCTGCAACCATTTTAAATGCAAGTTATATATTTAGAACGCTTTGAGCTGTCCTTATTTTGAAATTTTTGTGTATGTAGGAAATTATTGTTTTTGCCCCGCAGAACTTTAGAGAATATTGATTATACGTGGTATTTCTGTCGCAGGTAAAATGTTCTATTAACGATTACTTGCTATTATTCCGCAGATAAGATATACTTTCGAATATTAAATTACGAAATGGCGTACTTCTCGATATAGCTTATATTTACATAACTTGTTTGTTTATAGAATTTTTAGTGTGGAACAGGTCATGTTGATTGTACCCCAACATATATGGCGTACATGCTTTTGTGCTTCATTATAAAAACAAAAAAAAACTTTTCATACTAGTAGGCTGTGTACACCGATTTATTAGTTCCTCGTTTCTGAAGTCCGGTCACGTGGCTTTTCTCTATCTTCTTCTTCAAGTTCCTTGTATGTCGGTCATGCAACAGAACTTTTCTTGCCCGCATTGGCTCGATCAGCCAAATGCGCACCCACTTAACCTCTTTGAACGAACTGTATTACGAGAGATGTCGATGGTCCTCATCGAATACGATGGACAAATCATCATCTTCAAGTACGAGTACTATACCTTGTGGCGTAGACTAGTGATTCTTAGTGTGGGCCATATGCGCCCGCCAGGGGACCATGCCATATTTCTAGGTTGCCACAGTGAGATGGTAAAATGCATTTTTCCAGCTAAAAGCGACTCTGAGGGGGGGGGAGGGGAGGGGGGGGGCCACAGAGGTAAATGAGGCTTAGAAGGGGCAGGGAGGCATGAGCGAAAAAAGGTTAAGAACCCCTGGCGTAGACGATCGTGTCTCTTCACAATTTCCAGTTGTCAGTACTGTTGTTATCTTCCTTTCATGCCACGATGTCCAACTGTTCAGTATCTGTTATGGTTGTTTTCCTTTATCTTTTTTCCTTCAGTCTTTTCCCTATATGTGTTTTTAATGGTTTAACCTGTGGCGGACTGAATGTTAGGCATATCGAGGGCCCGCAGCATTAGAGGGGTGCACGCTGCCGTAACACCTCTATGCGAAATCGATAATCAGGGCCACATCCTTTTGCCCCAGGGCCCTGATCACTGTCATTCCGCCCCTAGTTCAGCCACACGTGCGCGACACACATATACTGATAAAGAGTATTTGTAACTTAGAGCGCTGTGGAGAGGTAACTCTTGTCATATCACGTGCAACTCCTTGCTCACGCTACACAGACGACTACTAGTGCTGCTCACATGCAATATCGGCATTTCCGTTTTGCTTTTTAATGGAGCATGGCACATTTACAGATGGCCCCTAAAGGCAGCCTACCCCAAAGCACTTGCCCATGCAGTGACGTTTTCTGGAGCAGTTTGTTTTACATGATGAGGTGCCAGTCTCATAGGAGCTGCCTCTTACGAAACGTCTGAGAGAGTAGTTGGCATATTTTCTATCTCGTCAGAGACTCCTGGTAGTTACAGGGGGCGCAAATACGAGAGAGTAAGAGAGAAAGAGTGAGACTGTTATTCTGAAACACCGTAGAATATATTACGTGGTCTGTTAAACAGGAAGCGATCCTGAAAAGCACGGACAATAACATCTTATACTCTATGTTGTATTAACACTGTTATTTTTGTATGTGGTTAAAACGGACGAGAAGATTTATGTTTTTAACTTCCCTTATGTCGGTATTAACAGCTGCCTGAAAAACAAGTTCTTACATCCTGTGCCGTAAGATAAATAGGGGTAGACGAAAGACATACGTGCCAAGCAAACAGTGTTCGGGAAGGTACAAGTGTCGTGGAATATTCTAATCCACATATATAAATTATTAGGTAAATATGAAGCCTAACAAATAAAATTAATAAAGAGAAGAGCAATGGAAAAATAACAGTGCTGTCACAAAGAATGTACTCGAAATCCCCCTTGTTTTCTGCTTCGTCTGCAAATTGTAACGCTTTCACGTTGATAGTAAAAGCTTACTATATTATTACCCGCTTTCTTCAATGAAACGTGTGCTGTATTTCTTGGAAAAACATTGAGATACCCAGCGGATCAATGACCTAATTTAAATATTTCATTCATTCCATTTTATACACGGCGGAACGAACGAACAGATGGACAAAAGGATAGCGAGAGAGGGAGAGGCAGAAAGCCGAACACTAAACACGCTTCGCGCGATACACAAATGCTGCCATCACGCGTGTAAGACTACATGCACTAACTTTTTTTCAGACGGACAGTGATAAAATACATTACCCATCCCAGAGTTAGGTTTATAATCCTGAAAAACTCTTATTAGAAAAGATAACATTAGATGGGTTTACGGTTGAAAACATAACAGTACCCAGACAGCACATCTTCGAAACAGGAGGTAGAAAATACATATTTTGAACGCAGCCACGTAGCTCTTTTAAATTTGGATATTTGGGGTCCTTAGGGCTTGCTGACAAAGAATATGTAAAACGTTACGCAAATAGTCCAGGAATTAATAAATTATACCCAAAATAAAATAGTGGGGATGCCTGACAGCATGGAATCATTTCTGCTCATAAAATTTTTTTATAACGTGTTTGAAAAAAATTTACGTTACAGAAATAGCCTACCATGTAAACTCCAAATTGATTGGAGCGCAACAAATGAAAGCCTAACCACGATTGGTCGGGCTATAAATACTATCTTGGTTGTTAGGGGAGACGGGAAAAGATAACATTTTTTCAAACACTTGTCGAAACGGGGCCTCATTGGCTAGACTCGCTGATATAATCACTTAGGAGCGTTAGTTCGAACCACTTGTTTAAATAAGCTTGATAAAGCATCAGTGCGTTGAAGCCAGCTCATATTTGTGTTAAATAAAAGCCTGGAACATAAGCAGATGGGAATTTGTGCCAGTAATTGTGCCAGAATTCATTGCTAATCAACGTATCTGTGTTTATTTCCATGAAATTGTGGTAAGCTTGAACCATTCAGTATCTTTTAATGAAAATTGAATGTAAATTGTTAATTTATGCCTGTATATATATGTGTAGTTCAGTGGCAAACAGGAGATAAAGCCTATAATGCTCCAGCCTGAACAGAGGGTGTCGGAGGGAAGTAAAACGGCATGGAATGGCCAAATAGTACACTGACACCTGGATGATTGATTAGACAGAAATAATGCTGGAAGTGCAGAGGCGTGGTAACCATTAAGGAGGTAAATACTGGTATAAAGTATTTCAGATGAAGCTGACAGTTGGCCTAACGCTCTGAACTCAATGTTTGTGTTGTATTGTGCTCAGTGTAGAACTAGAGTATCAATTAGTTATGAAGTAGAAGGTACATCCTTCTTGTTTTCAGGGACCGTGGTCTTGATGGTACTGAGCAGCACCTGGTCAGAGCTTTGCTGAATCCAGAGTCGGACAGCATACTCCTTGGTCCTTTTTAGCTATCAGTGAGGTGTCTCCAGAGCCCAGAGGAGAATTCGAGCAGAGGAGTCCTTTCCTGCCGCCATCACGCAAGATAAGCTGATTTGGCCAGCTGAGCTCAACATTATGTCCCCTCATCTTGAAATGACTTTGTAAAAATAACATTCAGAGGGGAATTTAATTGTCTTAATATCAGGAACTGAGAACATCTCCAATACTAGTCCCAAAAGACAAACTATTGAAGTCATGATGACAAATACCAACAGAGCTTGAACAAAACAAAACCAGTATTACCTCATATTACCACTACACAACTGACACACATGGATATTTTTAATAATATATGTCACTACAATATTCATATTGATAAAGTCTGTACATATACTTGTAATTAAAATTGATTGTGATTCCTGGTTCCTTTGTATTTGAATCAGGACACATATACCTTTATGATAACCATGAATACATATTGTTATTTGAAAAGTTATCAGTGACTCCTTAAGATATTCTCATAGAGTGTTATATGTATGTGAGTGTCACAGTGTTGTCAAGAGTAGTGGATTAAATTAAATTGTTTATCTGTCTGTTGTTGTGACTTACACTTCATCATACACATACCCTAGACACATAACGTAGTCATCACACTATTCCAGATAATTCTGACTGAGATATATAGATATGTGGTAGCAAGTAAGGTTATCTATAATACACTACTCTTAATAGATATAGATACCTTCACAGCTGATCTCAGTCAGTACACTAAGTCCCATATAAATATTTATAACATCCCACTTCACCACATATATTGGGGTCTCGCTCTTGGGATTTTGAATCTTTCCCTATTAAAAATATTGGGGGTAATTCACTTCAGGGAATATAAGAATTAAAAAGTATCCTTGGGTGGAATTAAATAAGGTTGAGCTCACGGTGCCTGTGTTGTCCATTATATATATTTAGAGATTAAATTGTTGGTTAGACATTGTAGAAATTTACCTGATAGACAATGGCGGACCTGGCCAAGTTTCGATCTGCTGCTGTACAGACTGCAAAAGAGTTAGGATTAGATGGGCAAGTTATGGTTGCCTATGTCACTACGGAATGTGACAAATTTATTGAACGCGAAGAAAGAAGATTAGAAAAAGAGGCCGAAAGAAAGTTAGAGGCTGACTAAGAGGTTGCAAGCTGAGGCTGAGACTAAGAGGTTGCAGATTGAGGCTGACAAAGAGGCTAAGAAATTGGAAGCAGAAAGAGAAGACAAGAAATTAGCTGCAGAAAGGGAAGAGAAGAAATTAGCTGCAGAAAGGGAAGAGAAGAAATTAGCTGCAGAAAGGGAAGCAGAAGATAAAAGATTACAAAGGGAACATGAGTTACGACTAAGGGAGTTTGAGTTTCAAGGCCATGCTCCTGAAAATGGTGCCAGTCCCTTTGCCTCTGATGCTACGGTTACTCAAGGAGCCTCAACCTCAGCTATGAATTTTCATTTAGATCATTTTGTTGAGAAAGACGATGATATTGAGAGCTATATAAATAGGTATGAGCTATTAGCTACCACGTATGGGTTAGAGAGAGAAAGGTGGAGCTTAAAGTTATCTCAGGGACTTCGTGGGGCAGCTTATGAAGTTTTTGCAAAAATGAGCAGAGGTGATCAGGAAAATTATGACATGCTAAAGCAGGCTCTTTTGTTAAGGTATGAAAAGAATGCAGAGTTTTACAGGAAAAAATTTAGGAATGCTAAACTACTGTCAGGTGAAACCTATCACCAGTTCTCTGCACGAATAGAGACATACTTGGAGAAATGGACTTCTCTGGGGAAAACCCAAGATCTTAAGGAAATGGTCCTTATAGAGCAATTAAGAGAGTCCATGGCTCCAGACCTGAGAAAGTTTCTCATGGAACAAGGTGCAGAGAGGCTGGATGAGTTGCTAAATGTTGCTGAAAGGTATCAAGCAGCTCAAGCAGAGGTAACAGGTAATAAAAAGAAACAAGTGGATAACTTTAGGGCACCACAGAACTTTAATAAATTTGATCCTAAGGATCAAAATAAAGGTAAGCACCAATTTGATAGGCCACGGTATGAAAATAAAAAATAAATTCCCACAATTCGATGAAAGGAAATATGATGAAAGAAAATCTTTCAACCAAGGAAAAAGGTGGTGTAAAAATTGTAAGATGAACAATCATGACACTGACCATTGTAGAAGGAAACCTCCTCATTTTGCTGCTATGACATCGGGGAAAAAGGAAAAGAAGGGCAAACCTGAAGAATTACAGGAACCATACCACCCCCCAGTGTGTGAAGATGTCATCTGTAATGGTGTCACTATAAGATGTTTATATGATACCGGTTTAGATTACGATTCCGTTGTGAGTTCTCACCTGGTGCAGGCCGATCAATACACCACGGAAACAGTGGAGATTCAAACTGCAACCAAGGATGTAGCTACCATGACACTTCCCGTCGCCCGAATAAAAGTGAAAACGCGATATGTGGAAGGAATCATAAAAGCAGCAGTGATAAATGAGCCAATCTACCCTCTAATATTGGGGTGTAGATATGTCTTCTTGGGAATCCCAAGAGACCTGTGATATTGGCAACAGTGCAGACCAGATCACAGACAAAGAAGGAGGAGGATAATCCCATAAATACTCACCCAGATGAGATGAGGAAGGCACAGGCTGAGGACAAAACACTCAAGCCATGTTTCAAGAAGTTGCCCAAATCTCATACACCTCCAGGCAAGGGAGAGTTTTATATGAGAACAAACTGATATATAGGAAGGCTGGATCTGAATCCAATGGTCACGGACAGCTGGTCCTTCCCACTTCATATAGGACTAAAGTGTTGGAACTAGGGCATGCGATTCCCTTCAGTGGTCATATGGGAATCAGCGCAACAGGACAGCGAATAGCTTGTCACTATTTCTGGCCAGGAATAACTGAAGATATCAAACGATATGTAAAATCCTGTCCAGAGTGCCAACGAGTAGCACCTAAACATTGGACTGCACCAGCAACTCTGGGGGAAATGCCCATAGTGGGAACACCCTTTGAGAGAGTTGCCGTGGATCTTGTGGGACCTCTCACCCGAACCAAGAGAAGGAACAGCTACATTCTGACTCTGGTGGACACTTGTTCTATGTGGGGAGAGGCAGTAGCCCTGTCATCGATTGATTCAAAACATGTGGCAGAGGCATTGCTCACAATTTTCACAAGGTTAGGCTTTCCCAATCAAATCTTGACTGATAATGGCTCTCAGTTCAAGGGGAAACTAACTGAAGAAGTTTTCAGGATCTTCCAGGCCAAACACTTCCATTGTAGTGTGTATCATCCCCAAGGGAACGGCCAAGTGGAAAGATTTAACGGCACATTGATGTCGATCCTGAGAAAGTTGGCACACGAAAAACCAGATACATGGGACCAGTACCTGCACGCCGCCCTCTTTGCTTATCGGGAGGTACCCCATAGTTCAACCGGTATGGCCCCGGCAACATTATTGTTTGGAAGGCCAATAAAAGGTCCACTCGAAGCTATGTTAAGAACGTGGACTGATGAAAAGGCAGAGGAAAACATTACATCTTCATACCAATATGTGAATGAGCTGACCACTCGGTTAAAAACTGGCTGGAAACTTGCCAATGAAAATTTGAAACAAGCCAGGAAGAAACATGCTGCCTATTATAACAGGAAGGCGAAAGACAGAAATTTGGCTGTGGGAGAGAAAGTACTGCTTCTTTTGCCCGGGAGTCAGAATAAGTTACAAATTGGATGGCAGGGTCCATATACAGTTTAGAGAAGGTGTCTAGAACAAATTATAAGATAGATAAGAAGGGGAAAGAAAAAATCTATCATGTGAATCTCCTGAAGAAATATTTGGAAAGAGAACATCAGGAAGAGACACACTTGTTGACCTTGTCCATCGCCATGGAGATGAAAAAGGAACCACTTTCATCATTTGAATATCCATTACACCCCTGTGAGACAGCAGCACAGGTGAAAATCAGTACACATTTAACGAAAACTCAGAAAGAGAGAGTGCAACAGGTTCTAAATAATCATGCAGCGGTGTTAACAGACCGACCAGGGCATACAAACCTATTGGAATATGATATGAAACTAATAGACTCCACACCTGTCTGTATGAAACCATATTCGATTCCGTTTGCTAAGGAGAAAGCTTTGAAGGAACAGATAGACTATCTATTGAAGGAAGGAATTATTTCGCACAGTGAGTCTTCGTATAGTTCCGGTGTTGTACTCTTAAGGAAGCCCTCTGGATAACATAGACTCTGTATAGATTACAGGAGACTGAATGCTATTACAGAAGGACAGGTGGATCCATTGCCGGATACAAATCAGCTGTTTGCCAGACTAAATAAAGCTAAATATTTCTCAAAAGTGGATCTGAGTAAAGGATACTATCAGATTCCAGTAAAGCCTGAGGTTAGACCATACCTAGCTTTTAGTACCTCAGAAGGACACTATGAGTTTAATAGATTGCCATTTGGATTGAAGAATGCGCCTAGTGTCTTCTCTAGAATGATGAGAAAATTATTGGATCCTCTGAATAATCCCTGTATAACAAATTTTATGGATGATATCCTTATAGCACAGAAACATTTGAGGAACACATTGACTCTCTGAACATGCTGTTTGATCGACTTAGGGAGGCAAATTTAACAGCCCGACCAACCAAATGTTGCGTTGGATGTAAAGAATTGGAATTTTTGGGACACACAGTTTATCAGGGAAACATGACCCCTGACCCAAAGAATTTAGAGAAACTACAGAAAGCCCCGAGACCACAAACCAAGAAGGACGTGAGATCCTTTGTCTCATTATGTGGTTTCTACCAGAAGTATATCAAAAACTTTAATTCCATATGTGCACCGTTAACTGAATTGACACGTAAAGGACATCCAGATCGCATTACATGGACACCACAATGTGAAATGACTTACCAAGAATTGAAGGAAAAGCTCACAAGTAAACCCATTTTGAAATTACCTGACTTAAGTCAAGAATTCATAGTAAGGACGGATGCAAGTAATATTGGGCTAGGTGCAACTCTACTACAGAAATCAGATGCATTGGATGGGGAATTAAGCCCAGTGGCATATGCTAGCAGAAAGTTGAATAAAGCTGAAATCAACTACTCAACTAGCGAAAAAGAATGTCTTGCAGTAATATGGGCAATAAAGAAATTCAATATTTATCTATATGGGAAGGCATTTAAGTTGCAAACAGACCACAAACCGTTATCGTTTCTAGCACAGGCTAAGCATGAGAACTCTAGGTTACTCCGATGGTCTTTACTTCTGGCTCCATATAATTTTAGCATTGAGTATATATCTGGAAAAACCAATTTGGGAGCGGATTTTTTAAGCCGCCATCCGTGTGATGAGAATCACCGTAAACCCCGAAATAATAATAAATTTCTCTATGTGTATATAGAATAAAGGACTGACATATAATGTCTGTTTTAAGAGGGGAGGTGTCGTGGAATATTCTAATCCACATATATAAATTATTAGGTAAATATGAAGCCTAACAAATAAAATTAATAAAGAGAAGAGCAATGGAAAAATAACAGTGCTGTCACAAAGAATGTACTCGAAATCCCCCTTGTTTTCTGCTTCGTCTGCAAATTGTAACGCTTTCACGTTGATAGTAAAAGCTTACTATATTATTACCCGCTTTCTTCAATGAAACGTGTGCTGTATTTCTTGGAAAAACATTGAGATACCCAGCGGATCAATGACCTAATTTAAATATTTCATTCATTCTATTTTATACACGGCGGAACGAGCGAACAGAAGGACTAAAGGATAAAGAGAGAGGGAGAGGCAGAAAGCCGAACACTAAACACGCTTCGCGCGATACACAAATGCTGCCATCACGCGTGTAAGACTACATGCACTAACTTTTTTTTCAGACGGACAGTGATAAAATACATTACCCATCCCAGAGTTAGGTTTATAACTCCTGAAAAACTCTTATTAGAAAAGATAACATTAGATGGGTTTACGGTTGAAAACATAACAGTACCCAGACAGCACATCTTCGAAACAGGAGGTAGAAAATACATATTTTGAACGCAGCACGTAGCTCTTTTAAATTTGGATATTTGGGTTCCTTAGGGCTTGCTGACAAAGAATATGTAAAACGTTACGCAAATAGTCCAGGAATTAATAAATTATACCCAAAATAAAATAGTGGGGATGCCTGACAGCATGGAATCATTTCTGCTCATAAAATTTTTTTATAACGTGTTTGAAAAAAATCTTACGTTACAGAATTAGCCTACCATGTAAACTCCAAATTGATTGGAGCGCAACAAATGAACGACTAACCACGATTGGTCGGGCTATAAATACTATCTTGGTTGTTAGGGGAGACGGGGAAAGGTAACATTTTTTTCAAACACTTGTCGAAACGGGGCCTCATTGGCTAGACTCGCTGATATAATCACTTAGGAGCGTTAGTTCGAAACCACTTGTTTAAATAAGCTTGATAAAGCATCAGTGCGTTGAAGCCAGCTCATATTTGTGTTAAATAAAAGCCTGGAACATAAGCAGATGGGAATTTGTGCCAGTAATTGTGCCAGAATTCATTGCTAATCAACGTATCTGTGTTTATTTCCATGAAATTGTGGTAAGCTTGAACCATTCAGTATCTTTTAATGAAAATTGAATGCAAATTGTTAATTTATGCCTGTATATATATGTGTAGTTCAGTGGCAAACAGGAGATAAAGCCTATAATGCTCCAGCCTGAACAGAGGGTGTCGGAGGGAAGTAAAACGGCATGGAATGGCCAAATAGTACACTGACACCTGGATGATTGATTAGACAGAAATAATGCTGGAAGTGCAGAGGCGTGGTAACCATTAAGGAGGTAAATACTGGTATAAAGTATTTCAGATGAAGCTGACAGTTGGCCTAACGCTCTGAACTCAATGTTTGTGTTGTATTGTGCTCAGTGTAGAACTAGAGTATCAATTAGTTATGAAGTAGAAGGTACATCCTTCTTGTTTTCAGGGACCGTGGTCTTGATGGTACTGAGCAGCACCTGGTCAGAGCTTTGCTGAATCCAGAGTCGGACAGCATACTCCTTGGTCTTTTTAGCTATCAGTGAGGTGTCTCCAGAGCCCAGGGGAGAATTCGAGCAGAGGAGTCCTTTTCTGCCGCCATCACGCAAGATAAGCTGATTTGGCCAGCTGAGCTCAACATTATGTCCCCTCATCTTGAAATAACTTTGTAAAAATAACATTCAGAGGGGAATTTAATTGTCTTAATATCAGGAACTGAGAACATCTCCAATACTAGTCCCTAAGACAAACTATTGAAGTCATGATGACAAATACCAACAGAGCTTGAACAAAACAAAACCAGTATTACCTCATATTACCACTACACAACTGACACACATAGGATATTTTAATAATATATGTCACTACAATGTTCATATTGATAAAGTCTGTACATATACTTGTAATTAAAATTGATTGTGATTCCTGGTTCCTTTGTATTTGAATCAGGACACATATACCTTTATGATAACCATGAATACATATTGTTATTTGAAAAGTTATCAGTGACTCCTTAAGATATTCTCATAGAGTGTTATATGTATGTGAGTGTCACAGTGTTGTCAAGAGTAGTGGATTAAATTAAATTGTTTATCTGTCTGTTGTTGTGACTTACACTTCATCATACACATACCCTAGACACATAACGTAGTCATCACACTATTCCAGAATAATTCTGACTGAGATATATAGATATGTGGTAGCAAGTAAGGTTATCTATAATACACTACTCTTAATAGATATAGATACCTTCACAGCTGATCTCAGTCAGTACACTAAGTCCCATATAAATATTTATAACATCCCACTTCACCACATATATTGGGGTCTCGCTCTTGGGATTTTGAATCTTTCCCTATTAAAAAAATATTGGGGGTAATTCACTTCAGGGAATATAAGAATTAAAAAGTATCCTTGGGTGGAATTAAATAAGGTTGAGCTCACGGTGCCTGTGTTGTCCATTATATATATTTAGAGATTAAATTGTTGGTTAGACATTGTAGAAATTTACCTGATAGACAATGGCGGACCTGGCCAAGTTTCGATCTGCTGCTGTACAGACTGCAAAAGAGTTAGGATTAGATGGGCAAGTTATGGTTGCCTATGTCACTACGGAATGTGACAAATTTATTGAACGCGAAGAAAGAAGATTAGAAAAAGAGGCCGAAAGAAAGTTAGAGGCTGAGACTAAGAGGTTGCAAGCTGAGGCTGAGACTAAGAGGTTGCAGATTGAGGCTGACAAAGAGGCTAAGAAATTGGAAGCAGAAAGAGAAGACAAAAGATTAGCTGCAGAAAGGGAAGAGAAGAAATTAGCTGCAGAAAGGGAAGAGAAGAAATTAGCTGCAGAAAGGGAAGAGAGGAAATTAGCTGCAGAAAGGGAAGCAGAAGATAAAAGATTACAAAGGAAACATGAGTTACGACTAAGGGAGTTTGAGTTTCAAGGCCATGCTCCTGAAAATGGTGCCAGTCCCTTTGCCTCTGATGCTACGGTTACTCAGGGAGCCTCAACCTCAGCTATGAACTTTCATTTAGATCATTTTGTTGAGAAAGACGATGATATTGAGAGCTATATAAATAGATATGAGCTATTAGCTACCACGTATGGGTTAGAGAGAGAAAGGTGGAGCTTAAAGTTATCTCAGGGACTTCGTGGGGCAGCTTATGAAGTTTTTGCAAAAATGAGCAGAGGTGATCAGGAAAATTATGACATGCTAAAGCAGGCTCTTTTGTTAAGGTATGAAAAGAATGCAGAATTTTATAGGAAAAAATTTAGAAATGCTAAACTACTGTCAGGTGAAACCTATCACCAGTTCTCTGCACGAATAGAGACATACTTGGAGAAATGGACTTCTCTGGGGAAAACCCAAGATCTTAAGGAAATGGTCCTTATAGAGCAATTAAGAGAGTCCATGGCTCCAGACCTGAGAAAGTTTCTCATGGAACAAGGTGCAGAGAGGCTGGATGAGTTGCTAAATGTTGCTGAAAGGTATCAAGCAGCTCAAGCAGAGGTAACAGGTAATAAAAAGAAACAAGTGGATAACTTTAGGGCACCACAGAACTTTAATAAATTTGATCCTAAGGATCAAAATAAAGGTAAGCACCAATTTGATAGGCCACGGTATGAAAATAAAAAATAAATTCCCACAATTCGATGAAAGGAAATATGATGAAAGAAAATCTTTCAACCAAGGAAAAAGGTGGTGTAAAAATTGTAAGATGAACAATCATGACACTGACCATTGTAGAAGGAAACCTCCTCATTTTGCTGCTATGACATCGGGGAAAAAGGAAAAGAAGGGCAAACCTGAAGAATTACAGGAACCATACCACCCCCCAGTGTGTGAAGATGTCATCTGTAATGGTGTCACTATAAGATGTTTATATGATACCGGTTTAGATTACGATTCCGTTGTGAGTTCTCACCTGGTGCAGGCCGATCAATACACCACGGAAACAGTGGAGATTCAAACTGCAACCAAGGATGTAGCTACCATGACACTTCCCGTCGCCCGAATAAAAGTGAAAACGCGATATGTGGAAGGAATCATAAAAGCAGCAGTGATAAATGAGCCAATCTACCCTCTAATATTGGGGTGTAGATATGTCTTCTTGGGGAATCCCAAGAGACCTGTGATATTGGCAACAGTGCAGACCAGATCACAGACAAAGAAGGAGGAGGATAATCCCATAAATACTCACCCAGATGAGATGAGGAAGGCACAGGCTGAGGACAAAACACTCAAGCCATGTTTCAAGAAGTTGCCCAAATCTCATACACCTCCAGGCAAGGGAGAGTTTTATATGAAGAATAAACTGATATATAGGAAGGCTGGATCTGAATCCAATGGTCACGGACAGCTGGTCCTTCCCACTTCATATAGGACTAAAGTGTTGGAACTAGGGCATGCGATTCCCTTCAGTGGTCATATGGGAATCAGCGCAACAGGACAGCGAATAGCTTGTCACTATTTCTGGCCAGGAATAACTGAAGATATCAAACGATATGTAAAATCCTGTCCAGAGTGCCAACGAGTAGCACCTAAACATTGGACTGCACCAGCAACTCTGGGGAAATGCCCATAGTGGGAACACCCTTTGAGAGAGTTGCCGTGGATCTTGTGGGACCTCTCACCCGAACCAAGAGAAGGAACAGCTACATTCTGACTCTGGTGGACACTTGTTCTATGTGGGGAGAGGCAGTAGCCCTGTCATCGATTGATTCAAAACATGTGGCAGAGGCATTGCTCACAATTTTCACAAGGTTAGGCTTTCCCAACCAAATCTTGACTGATAATGGCTCTCAGTTCAAGGGGAAACTAACTGAAGAAGTTTTCAGGATCTTCCAGGCCAAACACTTCCATTGTAGTGTGTATCATCCCCAAGGGAACGGCCAAGTGGAACGATTTAACGGCACATTGATGTCGATCCTGAGAAAGTTGGCACACGAAAAACCAGATACATGGGACCAGTACCTGCACGCCGCCCTCTTTGCTTATCGGGAGGTACCCCATAGTTCAACCGGTATGGCCCCGGCAACATTATTGTTTGGAAGGCCAATAAAAGGTCCACTCGAAGCTATGTTAAGAACGTGGACTGATGAAAAGGCAGAGGAAAACATTACATCTTCATACCAATATGTGAATGAGCTGACGACTCGGTTAAAAACTGGCTGGAAACTTGCCAATGAAAATTTGAAACAAGCCAGGAAGAAACATGCTGCCTATTATAACAGGAAGGCGAAGGACAGAAATTTGGCTGTGGGAGAGAAAGTACTGCTTCTTTTGCCTGGGAGTCAGAATAAGTTACAAATTGGATGGCAGGGTCCATATACAGTTCTAGAGAAGGTGTCTAGAACAAATTATAAGATAGATAAGAAGGGGAAAGAAAAAATCTATCATGTGAATCTCCTGAAGAAATATTTGGAAAGAGAACATCAGGAAGAGACACACTTGTTGACCTTGTCCATCGCCATGGAGATGAAAAAGGAACCACTTTCATCATTTGAATATCCATTACACCCCTGTGAGACAGCAGCACAGGTGAAAATCAGTACACATTTAACGAAAACTCAGAAAGAGAGAGTGCAACAGGTTCTAAATAATCATGCAGAGGTGTTAACAGACCGACCAGGGCATACAAACCTATTGGAATATGATATGAAATTAATAGACTCCACACCTGTCTGTATGGAACCATATTCGATTCCGTTTGCTAAGGAGAAAGCTTTGAAGGAAGAGATAGACTATCTATTGAAGGAAGGAATTATTTCGCACAGTGAGTCTTCGTATAGTTCCGGTGTGGTACTCTTAAGGAAGCCCTCTGGAGAACATAGACTCTGTATAGATTACAGGAGACTGAATGCTATTACAGAAGGACAGGTGGATCCATTGCCGGATACAAATCAGCTGTTTGCCAGACTAAATAAAGCTAAATATTTCTCAAAAGTGGATCTGAGTAAAGGATACTATCAGATTCCAGTAAAGCCTGAGGTTAGACCATACCTAGCTTTTAGTACCTCAGAAGGACACTATGAGTTTAATAGATTGCCATTTGGATTGAAGAATGCGCCTAGTGTCTTCTCTAGAATGATGAGAAAAATTATTGGATCCTCTGAATAATCCCTGTATAACAAATTTTATGGATGATATCCTTATAGCAACAGAAACATTTGAGGAACACATTGACTCTCGGAACATGCTGTTTAATCGACTTAGGGAGGCAAATTTAACAGCCCGACCAACCAAATGTTGCGTTGGATGTAAAGAATTGGAATTTTTGGGACACACAGTTTATCAGGGAAACATGACCCCTGACCCAAAGAATTTAGAGAAACTACAGAAAGCCCCGAGACCACAAACCAAGAAGGACGTGAGATCCTTTGTCTCATTATGTGGTTTCTACCAGAAGTATATCAAAAACTTTAATTCCATATGTGCACCGTTAACTGAATTGACACGTAAAGGACATCCAGATCGCATTACATGGACACCACAATGTGAAATGACTTACCAAGAATTGAAGGAAAAGCTCACAAGTAAACCCATTTTGAAATTACCTGACTTAAGTCAAGAATTCATAGTAAGGACGGATGCAAGTAATATTGGGCTAGGAGCAACTCTACTACAGAAATCAGATGCATTGGATGGGGAATTAAGCCCAGTGGCATATGCTAGCAGAAAGTTGAATAAAGCTAAAATCAACTACTCAACTAGCGAAAAGGAATGTCTTGCAGTAATATGGGCAATAAAGAAATTCAATATTTATCTATATGGGAAGGCATTTAAGTTGCAAACAGACCACAAACCGTTATCGTTTCTAGCACAGGCTAAGCATGAGAACTCTAGGTTACTCCGATGGTCTTTACTTCTGGCTCCATATAATTTTAGCATTGAGTATATATCTGGAAAAACCAATTTGGGAGCGGATTTTTTAAGCCGCCATCCGTGTGATGAGAATCACCGTAAACCCCCGAAATAATAATAAATTTCTCTATGTGTATATAGAATAAAGGACTGACATATAATGTCTGTTTTAAGAGGGGAGGTGTCGTGGAATATTCTAATCCACATATATAAATTATTAGGTAAATATGAAGCCTAACAAATAAAATTAATAAAGAGAAGAGCAATGGAAAAATAACAGTGCTGTCACAAAGAATGTACTCGAAATCCCCCTTGTTTTCTGCTTCGTCTGCAAATTGTAACGCTTTCACGTTGATAGTAAAAGCTTACTATATTATTACCCGCTTTCTTCAATGAAACGTGTGCTGTATTTCTTGGAAAAACATTGAGATACCCAGCGGATCAATGACCTAATTTAAATATTTCATTCATTCCATTTTATACACGGCGGAACGAACGAACAGATGGACTAAAGGATAAAGAGAGAGGGAGAGGCAGAAAGCCGAACACTAAACACGCTTCGCGCGATACACAAATGCTGCCATCACGCGTGTAAGACTACATGCACTAACTTTTTTTCAGACGGACAGTGATAAAATACATTACCCATCCCAGAGTTAGGTTTATAACTCCTGAAAAACTCTTATTAGAAAAGATAACAATAGATGGGTTTACGGTTGAAAACATAACAGTACCCAGACAGCACATCTTCGAAACAGGAGGTAGAAAATACATATTTTGAACGCAGCCACGTAGCTCTTTTAAATTTGGATATTTGGGTTCCTTAGGGCTTGCTGACAAAGAATATGTAAAACGTTACGCAAATAGTCCAGGAATTAATAAATTATACCAAAAATAAAATAGTGGGGATGCCTGACAGCATGGAATCATTTCTGCTCATAAAATTTTTTTATAACGTGTTTGAAAAAAATCTTACGTTACAGAATTAGCCTACCATGTAAACTCCAAATTGATTGGAGCGCAACAAATGAACGACTAACCACGATTGGTCGGGCTATAAATACTATCTTGGTTGTTAGGGGAGACGGGGGAAGGTAACATTTTTTTTCAAACACTTGTCGAAACGGGGCCTCATTGGCTAGACTCGCTGATATAATCACTTAGGAGCGTTAGTTCGAAACCACTTGTTTAAATAAGCTTGATAAAGCATCAGTGCGTTTAAGCCAGCTCATATTTGTGTTAAATAAAAGCCTGGAACATAAGCAGATGGGAATTTGTGCCAGTAATTGTGCCAGAATTCATTGCTAATCAACGTATCTGTGTTTATTTCCATGAAATTGTGGTAAGCTTGAACCATTCAGTATCTTTTAATGAAAATTGAATGTAAATTGTTAATTTATGCCTGTATATATATGTGTAGTTCAGTGGCAAACAGGAGATAAAGCCTATAATGCTCCAGCCTGAACAGAGGGTGTCGGAGGGAAGTAAAACGGCATGGAATGGCCAAATAGTACACTGACACCTGGATGATTGATTAGACAGAAATAATGCTGGAAGTGCAGAGGCGTGGTAACCATTAAGGAGGTAAATACTGGTATAAAGTATTTCAGATGAAGCTGACAGTTGGCCTAACGCTCTGAACTCAATGTTTGTGTTGTATTGTGCTCAGTGTAGAACTAGAGTATCAATTAGTTATGAAGTAGAAGGTACATCCTTCTTGTTTTCAGGGACCGTGGTCTTGATGGTACTGAGCAGCACTGGTCAGAGCTTTGCTGAATCCAGAGTCGGACAGCATACTCCTTGGTCTTTTTAGCTATCAGTGAGGTGTCTCCAGAGCCCAGGGGAGAATTCGAGCAGAGGAGTCCTTTCCTGCCGCCATCACGCAAGATAAGCTGATTTGGCCAGCTGAGCTCAACATTATGTCCCCTCATCTTGAAATAACTTTGTAAAAATAACATTCAGAGGGGAATTTAATTGTCTTAATATCAGGAACTGAGAACATCTCCAATACTAGTCCCTAAGACAAACTATTGAAGTCATGATGACAAATACCAACAGAGCTTGAACAAAACAAAACCAGTATTACCTCATATTACCACTACACAACTGACACACATAGGATATTTTAATAATATATGTCACTACAATATTCATATTGATAAAGTCTGTACATATACTTGTAATTAAAATTGATTGTGATTCCTGGTTCCTTTGTATTTGAATCAGGACACATATACCTTTATGATAACCATGAATACATATTGTTATTTGAAAAGTTATCAGTGACTCCTTAAGATATTCTCATAGAGTGTTATATGTATGTGAGTGTCACAGTGTTGTCAAGAGTAGTGGATTAAATTAAATTGTTTATCTGTCTGTTGTTGTGACTTACACTTCACCATACACATACCCTAGACACATAACGTAGTCATCACACTATTCCAGAATAATTCTGACTGAGATATATAGATATGTGGTAGCAAGTAAGGTTATCTATAATACACTACTCTTAATAGATATAGATACCTTCACAGCTGATCTCAGTCAGTACACTAAGTCCCATATAAATATTTATAACATCCCACTTCACCACAACAAGGAACATCTTTGGAGAAAACAAATACAGTACTGGCTCAAGACAGTGTACACAAAAAATAGCTTAAAAAGAAATGGTTGCCCTGTAAATCACCTAGGCTATGAATATGGCGGAAGAAAGGAAGGAAAGGCTGGTGTAATGGCTACAACGTTGTACTGGCGACCAGGTGTTCATGGTTCAAACCCGGGCGTCGGCGTTTGAAGAAATGTTTACGACCGGAAATTTGACTGAATAATCTGAACGGCTCCTGCACATAAATCCCGTGTGGATGGGAAGGAGCGAAGCTCCTGACCGGGTTGGAAGGAAAGTCCACTGACCCCCCAGCCTCGCAATGACATGTCATTGGGCCAAAAGGGCTAGAAAGCTCGAGTGCCGCTGGTTATAGAAAAAAAAAAAACCATTAAAAACAGTTCTTCTGCTCTGTCCATTTTCGCTCCTCTACATTTGGCCCTTTCGCCGGGAAGCTGCGCGAAGATGCGTCATGTACTCTGGCGGTGCTAGTTTCTATAGCTGTTTTGTTTACTTGATGAGGTTGCTTGGCAGGCAACCTTACTAGTCGCCTTTTACGCCATACTTGGTAGGGGAGCGCTAGTCTAATCCCGGGTCGCGGAAATTCACAAGAGCGAGTAAAACCGTTTCGTTACATTGAATTAATACCAGGGTGAGGTTACCTGTTTAACCTTTAATCTTACTTTACTCCTGTCAATACAATATGTCAATCAGTCATTCAATCAGTTCCCTTCTGTACCATGTGGAACATAGGTCCTCACAAAAAACACACAAAGTTCTCCCGTCCAAGGTCATTCCATATTGCCACTATCTCCCCCCCCTCCCCCCACGTCCGTCCCCAGCTCCTTACCACTGCTCCTTTAGTTTATTGTATTGTAGCAAAAATACCTGCTTAGGCGGGAAGATCAATCAGCACAGGGAAGACAAAGATGAAGGAGGAAAAACACGTATGGCTCATGGATTCGAATCTGTATTCAGCTCGTGGCAGTTTGAAAGAGTTTGATCCTGGAGAGAAATTAGTTAATCACCATAATCAGTTCTCGGATACCCGTTCTTCATCCTTAATGCAAGCTTTGTCCCCTTTTTGGTAAGACGCCAGTTACGCATGGACACATGGCCTGTCGGTTATGTCATGACATATGTCCATATATAAACGACCTTTCGTTTTGAGATTACGCTTTCTAAATGGGGCCCTCTGACTGACGAGCGGATTGTAAAGTTAATTATTGTATGCACAAAACTGAAGGTATTTGGTTGATGCCTCTTATCGTTATGGTTGAGTTGTCGTTCCGTCTGTGCTGCTTCAGTGAATGGCTTCAACCTGGTTGGTTATAATTAGATACACAAATGGAGTTGTTGACAGCTGACAGATTTATGTCTGGCGGAAAAATAAAAGAAGCAAGGTCGCTACTTATCGTATAAGGGTGATGAAGAGATTGGACAATATACTGATTGGGTTACATAATCCTGCAGTCAGGTAATTTCAGGGAGGCGGGAGAATCGATCGTTCTCATCGTCACCGTCATCTCCTTTTTTTCACTCTTTATTGAGCATGACGCCACAACCACAGATGGTTCCCCCTTAAGGTAGCCTACACAAACTCTTGCAGTGGTTATTTGTGTAGTAATGTGTATTGATGAAGTTGTCAGTCCGCCGCACAACCTCATATTTATCGCCTTTTACGACATGCCTGAGGTAGCAGTAGACATATTCTGTCTGTGTCTCCCCAGAGACCTCCTGAAGCTACCACTGGAGACCTCCTGAAGCTACCACTGGAGACCTCCTGAAGCTACCACTGGAGACCTCCTGAAGCTACCACTGGAGACCTCCTGAAGCTACCACTGGAGACCTCCTGAAGCTACCACTTGGCAGTTGCTCGTTTTTGCACCCCAAAATGGGTCGTCCACGGGTCCTATACCATAGTTGTGTGAGTGTCACGAGAATGACCTCAGCCAATAATGCACTTTTTTGGGGTGCAATATTGGCTCAGCGTCCATTCACGATGTACTGTCGCAGCAAGGCGATGGCGCCGTCTGGTTGGTCCTAGGTTCGATTCCCGGTAAGCCTGTCACTTACTTATATTTTCTTTTCTGTTGTCTAGTGCCACCCTTTATGTCCAACGAGTACCTGTTAATTACCCTTATTTATTTACTATCCACAGGACTCAGGTTTCCTTCATTATTTAAATTTATTTTAAAATGTCGCCCATTTTGGCTTAATTTAATTTCAAACAATTAAAAAAAAATGTTAATTGAACACACCAATAACTCCAGTTCTTACTTATGTTAAAGTTTATTAAAAGAATGTTAAACCTGAGAGAAAATCACAAAAATTCAAGGATTAAAAACTGAAGTTGTTATCAATGAATGATTTCTCTTCGTTATCATTATCCAATACAATGTACGATACTCCTCCATTGAACGAACAAGAAATCTATTTGCTTCTAGGTCATCATTGTTTATTGGAAAGGTCTGCATTATATATTTTTTTAAAAGTATAATTAAAAATATAATACAGTTAAATATTATAACAATTATCCGGTACTTATATATATTCAGATAAGATTATAATATTAGTTGAAGTCGTCCACGAGGGAGATGTTAACTATAACGGATAAAAGCAGAGTGTGTGGATGGGGGTTACAAAATCTATTTAGTTCCGTCACATTTTTTCAAACCCCACCTTCCATATCGTCACACTCCGTCACAAAATTTCAGGCCCCTCCCCTCACTGCGTGACGTCATATGTGGATGACCCCTTAACGCAAAGATACAACTTGCTGAGCTGCCCACAGTGAACTTTATTAAGGAAGATGATTTTTGCGCGATTAAGATTGGATGTTTTGGGGAGAAGGGGGGAAGAGACCGGAATGCAGTACACGATTTCTCGGGGACAAGAACTTCGCTGCTAATATTTGTATCCAAGAGCGGAGATAACAACACATACAGATGTCTGTCAGAGATTTTCAGAAACAACAACCAGACCAGGGCTGTAATAAATGCAGATAACACACAATCTGGCAATAATTGAGCAGAATGAAGCGATAACACACGGAACTTCCTTGAACAAGGTGCAAAAGTTGTGTTACTCAGAAAGCATTGTGTCCTTCCCTCTGCCCCTCTCCAATCCAAATAGGGGGGGGGGGGAAGAGAAAGAACAATACTGATACGTATTTACAAGCTAAAAAAAATAATAATACGGTGTTACAGGATTCTTTAAGAGGGACCAGTTTAGGATATTCGGCAGCATTATGACTACAGTTTTTGTGGTTTTCAGAAACACTGTAAACAAAATACTACCCTCACAGAGGAATGCCGACATTTCTCAACAAGTGCTATACACACAACCTGAACAATGAGATGGTCGGTAATTATAAGCGGCTACGCCTTGTGGACTAAAAGTAGCAACCATTTCATGTACTAATAGCAAATAATAAGTTGAAATGGATCGGGAAGACGAGGTTAAGTACATCCAAGCCATCATTAATGGAGAGTATGCAAGAAAAGTGGGATGTGAGGCGGTCACATGGCACATATGAATGATCAGTACAAGTCAAGAGGAAGGGCAGTGCAATATATTTCTCTAAAACTCTACCTTACAGGTCATGTGGTCACCCAGGAGCTAAGGCTGTGTGATGCAACATACACACAGGTCTGTTTGTTTGTAAGTCTGAGAGAGAGAGAGAGAGAGAGAGAGAGAGAGAGAGAGAGAGTGCAGGAAACTAACAATGACGTTAAAAAAAAATTAAAAAACTTCACACGAATATTCGCTTTGACACTGCTTCCGTTAGATCTTATTAATTAGGGTCTATCAGAAGTCTGAACCCACTTGAGAAAGATACCTAAAAAAGAAGAGAAGAAGCATTCAGAGAAGCCTGCGAGAAATAGTTCATACATGCATGCAAGTTAATGGCAATCACTTAATAAAGTAAGAACATCCATTGTTTCCTGAGACTGCAGACGTGTGGGACATCCAGTAACAATGTGACGGTTTGATATCTTGAGTGCTAAGTATTGATTTGACAAGGTGGATTGTGACACATAGTAGCTAAAAACATGAAACTGGCAGAAACTGACGCCACATAAGGGACATTGCTAGTGGCCACAAGCCCCTGAAGCTTCAGGCGCAATGTCAGAAACAAGTTGGAAAATATTAAGAAGCGTGCCACATTTAAACATGGGAGAAATTAAAAACTTCCATCGTAAATTGAAGAAAGAAGTCGGTAGATATTTAACAAGTAAATGGAGAACACGTTTTATGCGGCACGCTTTCATTTTAAAATGCACTAAAAATACAAAAGTAAGCAATCCTGTTCACAATTTTGTGTGCGTCACCACGTTCTCTGATCGTGTTCACAGTTTTGTGTACGTCGTCAACAAGTTCTGTTTTCCGTTTATAGCTGTAATCTTGTAAAACTTGTATGACTTTTTCGGCGTTAAGCTTTTGCGGGGCGGCCCAAAGACGGAGGTTCCTTCAAATTTTGATAGTTCAAAATCTACCACGATAGAGGGTCGTGTGCAACATTTCAGCTTCCTGGGTCATCTGAAACCTAGTGAACCAGGGATCAACGATTTGAAACATCAGAAACAACGCTCATATCAAGTTAAATATAAATGTTTAAAAAATATCCACATTTACATAAGGGGGAGATTAAGAGCTGAAAAAAAAAAAAATATCCAGCATAAATTGAACAAGAGGCAAAGAAAGCAGTGCCGGGTAACCTCTCACCTCATACTTGAACAGTACTATGTGCGGCATGCAGACACTCAAATTGAATCGCGTTAGAAAGTAATTACATGTGGGTATACAGTGACAAAAACAACAGCAACATAACTTGCGACCACGCAGGGAACTCGAGACATGGGGAAAATAAGCAAGTAAAACTAAAAATGGTTACGAAGGAAGGAAATGACGTAAGGCGTCATTAAAAAACAGCTGGGAAAACAAGGTTGCCACTCAAGTTCTAGAGATAAACCCAGATTTTCTTCTTAAAAACACCTAGAAATACCTAGATCAGTGGTGGCCAAGCTAAGGTTGGCCGAGGGCCAGATTATGGTAAAGGGTAACACCCGAGGACCAGACCTATAAAATCCTTAAAAAATAACGTTCTGATATTTAGTTATATATATATATATATATATATATATATATATATATATATATATATATATATATATATATATATATATATATATATATATATATATATATATATATATAAAATGAACCACGTACAGAAAGCAACGGCAAACTACTGTACTGCACATCTGCCAAGACATGTATACCAGTCTTCGAACTGAAATTACTGTTTAAAAAAATATAATGAATCTGATGTTTTAATTTGTTTTGTAATTTGACATGTAATTATTTATTTCAAACATACATTTGTGTGTTATTTCATTGTGAAGAGTGTGGCTTCAATCAACGATAAGATGCCGACCAAAACAGGTTGGCGGGCCGGTCAAAACAGGTTGGCGGGCCGTATCTGGCCCGCGGGCCGTAGTTTGGCCACCGCTGACCTAGATTATTTTATGCATCAAATACACGGGGATAGACGATGCTTACACAATCTTTTAGTGCAACTTTAACACAAATAAGCAGTGTGCTACCAAATGTTATTTTTTTTTCTTCATTTGTATTTTATTTTGTATTACCAAAAATTCACAATTATATAAAAATATTAACACCCCAATATATCACAAAGGCAACCTTGGTGCGCTTCAGTGACTTTTTTTTTTAAGCAATTGTGCTGTCTGGAAACATCTGCTTGCAACATTCAATCAAATGATCAGCTTGTGAAAACGGAGTATTATGTTCTGCCATGAAAGCCGACAACAGTATCTCCGCTTTAGCAATTTTGTCTTGGAGACAGGGCTCTTTTGGTTTGATGAAATACTTGTTAATATTCAGAGTTTCGCTTTTGGCTTCGACGTTTTTCATGTCCTTCTGTGTGCTTTTATGTGTCAATAAAGCTGTGTTGTTGGCATTAGTTAATGTACAGGAACAGACCATACAAATCGCAGCATAGAGATTGCCAAAGTCCGGCTTTATCCAATCTTTCAGTTCGCTGTCTGTTAGCCATTCCTCACAAAAAGCCTGCTGATACCATGGCTTCACTTTTTTACGCGGTGGCTAGTGTCGTCATGCTGCCACAACTACTTATCGTACCTTCATCATCGCTCATTTTTTAATCTTAATTTAATTATTTTTTGAAAAAAAAAAATGCTGTTTATCTGCTTAAGTCTAAAATTTAAAAAGAATACTTTAAAACACATCGCAAAAATGACTGAGTATTGTAGATGACAGCCATTAACAGAATGACAGGAAATAGATAGCTGATGTAAACGAGTCAAAAAACAACGTCATTGATGTGGTTAAAAACAAGAATTAAATTTAAGTGGAATAAAAAAAATATACAGCACATAATTTTTTACATTTAATTATAATATAAATATAATGTATAATGCTTAGTGCACAGAATATACATACATTGTAAATGCCAATTGTCAAATATACCCAGATTAATGCAGATTTGGAAAAACAATACCCAGATACCCAGACGAAAGCCAAAAAACCCAGATCTAGTAAAAAATACCCAGCTGTGGCAACACTGGTCATAATCTTTCTTTGTCTCTTTAGAGACCCCAGGAAACTATTCGGGGCTTTCTCATTTACTTTGTGCTGCACTTATTTCCTTCGTGGAGGTTATTTATGGTTTAAAATTTAAAACTACTACTTTGAACATCGTGAGACATCAACTAGATTATACATCAGTGCTCTTCAACCTGGGCGGTACCGCCCACTAGTGGGCGATTTAAGCTTTCAGGTGGGTGGCAGAATAATTACATGCTGTATTAAAAACATCCAAAATATACTAACTAAAATTTGTGGGAGAATGTATGTGAAAAGAAAAAGTTACTATTATTTTAGAGTAGTTCAGTGGTCCCCTCAATGAACTTAAATTGGATATGGGAAAACGATTTAGTGATATTTTGAACTTGAAGGTGTATGGCTGGATGGTGAATCCTTTTACTGCAAATGCTGCTGAGGCTGATATAACATGTCAAGAAGAACTATTAGAACTTAAATATGATGAATAGAGCAAATCGAATTTCAACAGTGGTGGATACCAAAAACTCTGGCAAAATAAGAAAATGCCTGCCTTATATCCACATGTGGAAAATGATATTTAATTTACTGCTACCTTTCCCTACCTCATATCTAGTGGAATCAGGCTTTAGTGCCGTGAATCCTATTGTCACCAAACACAGAAACTGTCTGAAAATCCCTGAAAGAGGAGACCTTTGCTTGCTCCTTTACGAAAATAGAACCAGATATTCAACATTTAGTTTCTCAGTGGGCGGTAAGGACATTTTACCCTCACGAAAGTTACAACAGTGGGCGCTAAGGACATTTTACCCTCACGAAAGTTACAACAATAGTGGGCGCTAAGGACATTTTACCCTCACGAAAGTTACAACAATAGTGGGCGCTAAGTATTAAAATGTTGAAAAGCACTGATATACATGAAGAAAGCGGCGGTCAGCTTCAGACTGTTAACATCTCCATAGATCTTGGTCCTGTACTGCTACTAGCGACGGCCATATACGCTTTCTATTGTCTTTTACGTTGAGCACTCCTGCAGGTATAACCATTTTTCTTACCCATTTGCGTTGTTTTCACGTACCTTATTCCATTATGAAGGTCTACGTTACGGTTAGATGTGTTATATTTAATCACGGTTACTGATTTATCGTTGTTATTATTTTTATACCGCGATTGTCTTCCCAGATTAATAATAATAATAAATTCTTTAAGCACCAAACACGGCGCATAAGGCAGAAACCAGTGCTCTCCAGGTTGTTCGTTGTGACGCCACTCCTCTTAGCTCTTGCACATTATTTAGGCCCAACGTTCTTCCTTCTCTTATTATTGTTCTTCTGAGTGTTTCTTTTGGTCTTCCTTTTTTCCTCTTACCCTCAGGAACCCAAGTGAGCGCCTGTAGTGGTATTCTGTTGTTTTGCATTCGTAGGACATGACCGATATATGACCATCGTCTTTTCCTTATATAGTCGGAGACATATTTCTGCCTAGAGTCTTCTCTTATTTGTCGATTAGTCTTGAATTCTTTCCAACTGATGTTCATGAGTTTTCTTCCCAGATTACGCTACGTAAAACTGTTCTGACCGTTCTGTTGTCTTCCCCGTTCAGAAAAAATGGCAGGAAGATTTATGACTGTTTGGTAGAGCCTCAAGCCCTCATTCAGGGAAACGGCTTTATATGCCTTTGATTCCGCATGATTTATGTACATAGTTAGGTCTCATGTGCGCTAGTTGTGTGTATAGATGTGTGTGGTTGACAGGCGAAGTCATATAGGAAAACAATACTAGCAGTGTACATGTACATTAAACCTGGTATTCAAAGTGAAACATATTAAATGAAACAAACATATTCACAACAACTTTTTGGGAAACGGCACGCAGTGCTCCGTGAAAACTAAACTGAACACGCAGGCTACCAGGGCTAGATTTTAAAAGATATTTGTACATATACAAAACATGTCGTGATAAAAGAACTGTTAATTAATTAGTCACATTTTATTCCATTGGCTCAGTTTCACTTCTCCCCGCGTCATTTTTGACGGATAGCGTCTTAGGTTTCACATCCAGTACATCCATATAAATTTGACTATAAAGATCCAAAGAAGGTGAAATGGAAGGTAACGGAATGAAATAATTGAAATAGAAATAGTTTAGTTCCGTCATCAGGATATGCAGCAGAAAGAGACACTAGATTTCAAACCCATTATTATTTGGCATTATAATTATATATATATATATATATATATATATATATATATATATACATATATATATATATCTATATATATTTATTTATTTATTTACATATATATATATATATATATATATATATATATATATAAGCTAGACATTTTGGGAATCTTGACAGTGATTAATTGTTTGGTTCACTGAAAACATGTCACGTCATCAATTTCTTGAAAGCTGACATGTTACCAGCTGTGTTCAATGTCACAAACTCGGTGTACCAGTAGATCAGCTTTGTTCCAAAATAATTAAACAAAACACACAGAAGGAGCAAGTTGTCAGCGTTGTGAGTGAACACGGTGTACACCTGGATTTAGACCAACTTTCTATGCTCCTTGTTCTTATGTGTCTTTGTTCCTACGTGATTTGTCTTTACAAAAACTCTATAACTTGTGTTTGTACCAGTAGCTAGCTCTGTACTTTTAAGTGTATCCTACGCCGTCACCAACCTGTCGAAAAGCTGGAGCATAGGTCATCGCTGTAGTTTTCCAGTAGATCCGGTACAAAGCTTGTTTTTGCTTCCCCCCCCCCCCCCCACCCCCCACCCACCCCGCGGAATTTCAGTGAATCGGAGTTCGATGTCCGGACCGCGTTACCGTGTTGTGAACGGTAATCTTCTCGGCGTGACGTGAGCGGTAATCCTCTTCGCCGTGTTTTAAGCGGTAATCCTCTTCGCCGTGTGATAAGCGGTAATCAACAGAACCCAAAACCAAGCATTGAGAATCATAATAGGGGGCATAAAGTCAACACCCATTGAAGAGTTGGAAAAGATTACTCACCTCCAGCCTATGGAGGATAGAAGAGATAGCAGAGCCCAGCAACAAGCCGAGAAATTCAGGAGGCTGAAAGACCACCCAATGCACCAGAGAATAAATGGACTTGGAAGGGGAAGGCTGAAGCGAAGCAACTTTGTAGAGACAGTCAAAACAAAGATGAGAGCAGACCCCATAAACGCAATACCAACAGCTAACGCCCATATGTACTGCACACAAGCTACCAATTTGGAAACAACAGTGCTTCCCTTCAATGATAGAAAACGTTCCTGGTATTGAGAGAAAGAACAGCCAAAATGAAACAGAAAGGAGAGTCCTAACCACAAAATATATAGAGAAACATTACCCAAGCAACACCTGGATCCATGCATACACAGATGGATCAGCAACTAATGCAACAGAAGATGGGGGTGGAGGAGTCTTCCTGAGCTTAAGCAATGGCACGCAAAAATGGATAGCAGTCGTAACAGGGAAATTTTCAAGTAAGTTCAGAGCAGAGGCAGAGGCCTTAAAAACTGCATCAGAAATTCTAATGACAGAAGAAAGCTCGGAGAGACCAGTAGCTATTTTCTCAGATGCGCTGTCAGTGATTCTTCTTCTTTCTTTGATCCATTAACCACGCCCCAAGATGCAGCAATGGTGAATGCAGTCAGCGACCCATAGCTGTACTGCTTGCATCAGGACCAGCGAACCAGAGCTGGTCAAGACCGCACTCCACCTCCACGTGGTGGTCCTGGAAACAGTCTGCAGCAGTGCAGTCTGGCTGAGCGAGTGCGGATCGCAATGGGAAGGCAAACCCGGTCCCTAAAAAATGCCGTGCTGAAGTCGGATGTGTCGACCGAAAGGTGCAGATATCACAGCTTAGGAGTAAACAGACACAACGCAACCACCGTCCTTTTCAGGGCGAACGAGGAAGAAGAAGAAGATCCATAACCACCAACCGTCAAAGCAGTCAGCGGCCATCACGCCTGGTGGCGTCTTGTAGGGCAGCAACAAATTGATTCCACTTTGCTCGGTCGGTGGCCATCCTTCGTACAGTGCCCCAACTGTGGTTCATTCTTTGCATTTCAGCTTCCACAGTTCTCCGCCAAGTTGTTTTTGGTCAGCCTCTCTTTCGCTTTCCCTCGGGGGTCCATAGCATAGCTGTTCTTGTGATGGTATCAGGGTCCCTTCTGAGGACGTGGCCAGCCCAACTCCAGCGTCTGCCAGCTATGATGGTGTGCATGTCCTCCTGGTTACGCCGAATAAGTAGTTCTTGGTTGCTGATGGTGTTTGGCCAAAAGATTCGGAGAATTTTCCTTAGACATATTGTGTGGAAGGAGGACAGTTTCGACATTTCCTTCTCTGTTACTCTCCAACATTCCGCACCATAGAGAAGCACAGAAAGTATACAGCTCTCATAGTCTTAATTTAGTGTTTGTGCTGTACTGGGAAGACTTCTAAATGTTGTTGAGAACAGCAAAGGCTGTTCTCGCTTTATTCATTCTGTTGTTAATGTCCTTGCTTGTTCCGCCGTCAGGTGTTACTATGCATCCTAGGTAAGAAATGTGTCTGTCTGTTCTAACTTCTGGTTCCTTACTGTTATTGGCTCAGGATTGCCCACATTTAGTGTCCAGGAAAGAAAGAGCCAAGACTGGATAACACCAGAAACACTAAACACCATAGCGAAGAGAAAGGAAATGAAAAGAAAGAAAACAGAAGCTAAGTCTCCCAGGTTAAAGGCAATATATAGTGAACAGTACAGTCAGCTGAACAAGGAAGTAAAACGTCAAACCCGTGCTAACAAAAGGACATTTCAGGATGACCTTGCAAGACAGGCAGAAGAGGCAGCACTGAGAAATGAACAAAGCACAGTCTATAAAATAACTAAAGCTATCAGTGGAAAACGAGGTGCAAACAACATAACGTTAGTAAGAGACAAGCAAGGAAATCTCATCACCACAGCACAGGGGCAGGAAACAAGATGGGCAGAGCACTTCAGAGAAACACTGAATAAGGAACCACCAGAGACTCAGCTGAATGTTCCTGAGGCTGAAAGTGACAGATGTAAATACAGACAGCATGACTTGCTGCTTTCTTTGTATATTGTTGAGATGGTGTTGAATTTCTGGTCGACATCGTCGGTCTCTGTTCTTTCCTGGCTTTTGGTAATCAGATATCGTCTCTTTACGTCAACCACGAACGCTTTTCTGGTGAGGGGGTCCTTAAGTTTCGCGATGTTGTATCTTTTCTGTTTGGCTACAACTGGTCCAGCAGCTCTGAGTTTCACCTTCAGTCTTGCTACTACTAGGTGATGATCACTTCCCACATCTGCGCCTCTTCTTACTTTCACGTCTTGTAGTGCATGTCTCCATCTGCCATTGATCATTATGTGATCTATCTGGTTTTTGTCTCGTCCGTTTGGTGATTCCCATGTTAACTTGTGCACTTCTTTGTGTTCTTCTTTGTTTTATTAGTCTGTTGTTAATGGGTTTCCATTCCAGTAAAGACCTTTCCATTCCTTTCTTCAGGATAATGGCTACACCTTCGATGTGCTGACGATCCTCTCTACCAGAATAAAGTACTGTTTCCCCTGTAGCTGTTTTTATTCTCCCCATCCCTGTCCATCTGCTCTCGCTTATTCCCAGGATATGTAGTTTGTAATTCCTCATCTCTGCTGTGATCTGTCTCAGCTTTCCTGCCTCATTCATGGTTCTGACATTCCAAAAACCAATTCTGGTTTCGTGTTTTGCGGTCTGGGCATCCGTTTTCATGCCAGTGGCTTCCTTTCGGCTTTCACCACTGTCAGTCATACGAGCCTGAGACTCCGGATGTCCGTCCCGCATCAAAGTGTTTTCATTTATTGCTGTTTCCGTAACGTGTGCGATTTTTTACATAGATAGGGGTGTCGGCCCTGTGCTAAAACCCCAAACCTGGAGGACCAGGGTACCAGCTTTTGTCTGACCCCTACCCACGTAGACCAGTCCAGCTTGGTTGAACCTACCAGGAATAAAACTCCCACTGGCATAGCTCTGGGGATTGTCAGGGCACACAAGCTGCCATACCGCTACAAGGTATAGGTACCATTGATGGCAGTGTCAGTGATTACAACGCTGAAAAGTCAAAGTAAAGCTGAACTGGATGACCTAAGAGTAGCACTTCACAGACTATGTCAGCAATACAAAAGAGTCGTGATTCAGTGGATCTCTTCTCACTGCAACATCCCTGGAAATGAAGAGGCTGACAGATTGGCAAAGGAAGGATGAAAGCTTCCTCAACTTGACACAAATATAACTTTTGAGGAGGCCAAGAGTTTTATCAAGCGTAGGTACAGGCACAAGTGGGAAGAAGAGCATCCAGGCCACACAAAAAATGATCCGTATTACCAGCTCAACAGAAGTGAACAAGTGGTAATCTTCAGACTTCGCACAGGTCATAACAGATTGAGATACCATCTATTCAACAAATTAAAGATAGGAACTACTGATGTGGCACTGATAAAATGACTGCCGAACATCTGCGTCAAAGGTGCCCAACATATGAGGAACAGAGAAAACGCATATGGCCATCACCAGTACCATTCCTGGAGAAAATCTACGGAGATATCAACAGCCTCAGGCTGACCACTGCTTTCTTTGAACTTATTCAAGTTGACATCTGAGGGTGAACGAAGAAGAAGTAAGCGGTAATCCTCTTGTCCGTATTGAAAGCGGTAATCTTCTTCGCCGTGTTGTGAGCGGTAATCCTCTTGGCCGTGTTGTGAGCGGTAATCCTCTTCGCCGTGTTGTGAGCGGTAATCCTCTTGGCCGTGTTGTAAGCGGTAATCCTCTTGGCCATGTTGTAAGCGGTAATTCTCTTCGCCGTGTTGTGAATGGTTTCCCACGTCGCCGTGTTGTGAATGATATTCCCACGTTGCCGTGTTGTGAATGATATTCCCACGTCGCCGTGTTGTGAGCGGTACGCCTATTCGCCGTGTTGTGAGCGGTACGCCTATTCGCCGTGTTGTGAGCGGTACGCCTATTCGCCGTGTTGTGAGCGGCTTTTCTCGTCGCCGTGTGTCTTACGAGTTCCAGTATGGTACCTGTCCAGTACTTACTTACATGTTCCCCTGGTGGTGCTTTTCTTGTGCTTCTTTTATTCTTGCCATCTTTCGACATCGGAAGGTCTTTTTTTTTGACCATCTAATCCCGAAATTCCGGCTAGAGCAGCTATTAACGAAAGTCTGAAACTTCTTGTTTGTGTTTGATCTTCGTTCACCTTCAGATGTCAACTTGAATATGTTCAAAGAAAACAGTGGTCAGCTTGAAGCTGTTTACATCTCCGTAGAGATTTTCTAGGAATGGTACTGGTGATGGTGTCACGGGATTTCTCCCCTTGCTCTACAGTGATGGTCCAACATTGACCGAAATTCAGTCCCATGTGGTATCGTGGGATAATTACGAAGATGGTCCAACGTCGTCAAGACCCGTCTGATGTTGGTGTCTAGCTTTGACTGATGACCACTTATAACACACACTTGTTCCACAGACTAGTACTACCAATTGGTACCACCAACTAGGATCATGAAATAAGAGAGAAATAAATACTCTCTTGAGTATTGGGTTTCCTAGCACAAAATCAGGTGCGTGTGTCGCCCCCCCCCCCCCCTTTTTTCATTCCGCCATCACAGCTGCCTCAGAATGTTACACTCTCTGAGCATTAATGTTAATCCCAGTGAGCGAAAAACACCCATTGCATTTATATAGAACATGTTTACATATACATATGCACTGGTTGAAAAGGTTAATAAAATAAGTATATACATCAGAATGTACATCAGTTCTATCATCATCCACTCCCTGCTCCATATGGAACTTGGGAGACTACCTCTGCATTCGGTTCTCTATGAGAAACCCGTTTGAAGCAGTCACAGCTCTTGCAGTGGTGGTTCATGAAACCATCATTCTATATGCTGAGGTTGGCAACGTTGTATGAACTTGGACATCCACTAGCAATTTTAATATTGCAGAATATAGAATTACAAAATGTACAACTCACCCCAAATACTTTGAGCAATACAGGCTTCTAGCTCAGGGAAATAGATTCGGCAACTTGGTTAAGATTCCTGTTACACGTGGTCTGGAGTATTACTTTACAATATAATCCCACAATGACTTCGCATTCAGGTTCCTAGGTTTCTTGGCTTTCTGTAATAGTAATGGTAGAATTTTCTTACTAAGTCCATAAGGTGCTGAAATACGTTGTCCGATCCTTTAAATTAGAATCCTGATTCTATTCTTTATTCTGGTTTATCTGAACTATCTTCATGATGAGTTGAATTAGCAGTGCGTTAAGCTTAAAATGTTATAGATTTATGAGTTGAATTAGCAGATTAGACGATATTGCTAGAGACGAGAGACGAGGGAAACAAGATTAGCCAAATAGGAACATGAACAGAAAATGGCAGCTATCGAACTTGAGAAATTAAAACTACAGCAACAAGATAACCTGAGGAATCTTGAAAATTCTGGGTCTGGGAAAAAGGACAGCAACAAGATAACCTGAGGAATCTTGAAAATTCTGGGTCTGGGAAAAAGGACCAAACAGCTAATTTTAAGTTTCGCCTACCCAATTTTTCTCCAGGGGTAGATGACGTTTCATGCTTCTTACACCGTTTTGAGTCATTATGCACGGAATTTAATATCACAGGAGCATCATGGGCAATTCGTTTAGAATCCTACTTGACAGGGGACTCGTTAACAGCGGTGTACACTTTGAACGAGGAGAGTAGAAGGAATTATGACGCAGTCAGAACACTCCTGTTAAGAAAATATCATTTGGATGAGGAAGGCTACCGCCAGTGTCTGAAGAAGTTGATACCAGAGACTAACAAGGATTTTGGTTATTGATACACCGTTTTTTACAGGAAAGGTTAGGGTTTGTATGCTCGATCATCCAATTTCGGATGTGGTTTTGGGGAACATTACTGGCATAAAGGACTGCTCAAAACAGGACATCTCGAACTGGGAATGTCATCATGTGATATCTACAAATGCTGTCATTACTAGAGCACAACAAAGGGCTCAAACACAGAGCGAAAATGTGATGAACGATGATGGAATGCAGCTTACCATGATAAGTAAAGAATCATTTAGTGCTATACAAAAAACAGATACTACATTGACAAAACTTTTTCATTTGGCAACGTCAGGAAATATTAAATGTACAAAAACATCGAGAATTTGGTTCCAGATTAAAAAAGATATCTTGATCCGGAACTTTGACGATTTCACGACAGTAAAGAAACAAATAATTGTGCCCACACCTTATCGACCTTTAGTCTTGAGACATGCCCACGATGCAGATTGGGCAGGTCATATGGGTATCGCGAAAACAAAGTATAGGATTTTAGCTCATTTTTACTGGCCGTGCATTAATAAGGACATTAAAATATTTTGTCGCTCGTGTGTTACATGCCAACGAGTGGCGTGTAAGGGTGCTTACCATATGGCACCTATTCAGGCCACAGATGTTTCTGTGTGCCCCTTTTCTAAAATGGCAGTCGATATTATTTGTCCTCTGTCAATCGCATTGGCCAGAGGCCACAACTATGTCCTAACGTGCATTGACATGTGCACACGGTGGCCAGAAGCTATTCCTTTGAAGAATATTGCAACTAAGGATGTAGCTGATGCACTTTTTCTCATTTTTTTGTCGCTTGGGATTTCCAGAGGAGATATTGTCCGATAGAGGTACACAATTTATATCTGAGGCAATGTCTAAGATGATGAGCTTATTTTCGATTGAAAGATCTCTGAGTTTGATCTACCATCTGATGTTGAACGGCATGGTAGAGCGTCTGAATTCCACATTAAAGCAACTGCTAGGCAAAGTATCTGACAAGCATCCTCAGGATTAGGATAGATTACTGCCCGCAGTACTGTTTGCTTATCGGGAGGTGCCAAATGAGCAAACAGGATTTTCACTATTTGAATTGATTTATGGGGCAAAACTCCGAGGACCCATGTCCATTTTCAAACAATTACTGCTGGGGTTGGAGAAAGATCCTGAGGTGAAATCTTCATATCAGTACGTAGTGAATCTTAGAGAAAGACTAATCGACGCATGTCAGTTGGCGATGGAATCATCGGAGTCGGCAAAAGAATAAGCACGTTTATTTTACAACCAACGTAGGAAGTTACAAACATTAGCACCTGGAGATGAAGTCTATGTGCTATTACCACAAAGGGAAAATCGTTTATTAATCTCGTGGAGTGGCCTGTACAGGGTCATCTATAAAAGAACAGATGTGGATTATGTCATTGAGGTAAAAGAGAAAAATAAAACATTCCATATAAATATGCTTCAAAAGTTTCATTCCAGACCTGATAATTTACAGTTAGTCTTTGATTCAGTCGTGGAACCTACAGGTCGTCTGGCTTCTATCGCTGTTATTAACGAAGAACAAACTTCTTTCCATGATGTTCCTTTATATTTAGCACTCATTCCTCTTCAGCCTACAGAGTCCTGGAAAGATGTTTCCATATGCACTGAACTTTCTTGTAATCGTTAAGATGAAGTTCGAAGTCTCTTACAGTCTTTTCCAGATGTACTTACTGACATTCCTGGACGAACAAATATCATTTCTCATTCCATTAAACTTAGGGATGATTACCCTATCAGACTACGACCATATCCTATCCCGTTGCACTTTCGTGATCAAGTGGAAAGAGAACTTGACGACATGCTCCATCTTAACATCATATCTCCTAATTCACCCTATGCTTTTCCAATGGTCGTCATTAGGAAGAAGGATAAATCAGTTCGAATTTGCATAGACTTTCGGCAACTTAACAGTATTACAATTACTGATGCTGAACCCATGTCCCAACTCTCTGATGCTACGTATTTTAGTAAACTGGATTTGTCAAAAGGGTATTGGCAAATTCCGCTCACAGAAGAGTCCAAACCTTTCACAGCTTTTTCTACATCTAGAGGGTTGTTTCAGTAGAACTACATGTGCTTTGGTCTGGTGAATGCGCCAGCTACCTCATCTTGATGAAGATGATTTTGTCAAATAGATCTGATGTCATCACGTACATTGATGATATATGTCTCTTTCACAATTTTTGGGAGGAATTGGCGGATGCTTGTTGCAAGACTTTCACGGAGCTATTCATCCAGTTTTATATGTTAGCAGAAAACTGAGTACGACAGAATCCAGGTACCCCGCCATTGAACATGAACGGCTGGCATTGGTATGGTGCATGACCAAGCTTCAGCGGTACTTACTGGGCGCACAGTTTGTCCTGCAAACTGACCACAAGGCATTGACTTATTTACAAAGTGCCAAATTTCCAAATCAGCGTGTAGCCAGATATGCTCTCCTTCTACAATCTTATGATTATAAGATTCTTCCTATAACAGGTAGCAGGAATGTTTTGGCTGACACATTATCCAGATGTGTTATACATGATTAGGACAGTAACTTGACATGAACATGATACACGGAGTGATAGTTACACTGAGTGGGTACTTATGAACCTACCTATTTTGGAACTATGCTAATGGTGAAACTCTTCATTTCTGCAAGAACAATTAGTATCATTCATGGATTTTCTCTATTTACTTACAAGAGAACATTTAGGTAAATTATGGGACTGTATTGTAATTATTTTTTCAATAGATTGCATTAGATCCACTACTATACTTAGGTTATTACTGACATAATGTGTTTATTATTATTATATTGGACTTCAGTCATTGACGAAACCATACATGACATGACTTAGATGGTCACGAGAGGGTTAGAAGATACATTATTAGCCATCCTTCTTGGAAAACCGGTGGTTTTCTCTTGGGGGGGGGGGGGGGAATACTGTTACACATCTTTTTGTGCACCTCAATGTTTTCATTATTTTGAAACGCTGCGGTGTTCAACTAGAGTGTCACGGGAATAGATGTTGTGAACTGAGTTGGGGGTGTGTGTTATGATTGTGAGTGTGATTTGGGGTAAGTCTGTGGGAAGAATGTAGGTCGTGAATGGGGGAAACTGTTGGGTGATGTTTGGCAGTGAGTGAGTGAGAGAAAGGGGAGACAACATATAGAGCAGTGTATTCAGCCGGAATGGCTGTGTGTGTGGGATGTGTAGTTTTTGGTGATGATATTCTATGTCTGCTGTATGATTCTACTTCATGAGGAATTAGCAATGTGTGTGATTGCTAGATGAAATATTTATTGAAAGGAAGTACATTTTGAGCTCTACTTGATTCATTCATGATTTCAATAATGTTGTGTTAGACGACTTCCGTGCGGACGCAAGACAGACAAACAGTTCGCTTCTTGAATTATATTTTGACTCCCTAGGCCCGATGTGTGGCCACTATTCAAGTGTGTTATCTTGATGAACATCTGTTAAATTGGAGTAATGTATCGACAATAAAGTCTGTATCGTATCTGTCACTGGAGCATTTATTTGATGATTTACTGTTGGTGTTACACCTACTAGACGCATGCTTGGTCAATTTTATGAACATACCATTGATGGTTGGTTGTTCGTCCATCACGGGTGATGAAGACCACTCTGTTCATCCAATTATTTAAGAATATGTTAGGTTAGTCTATGGGTACGAAGGTGACTGAAGAGCCCGATGCGGGCCTGGAAAGATCTTGGACAGTGTGGGCAGGGAATGTTTGCTTCATGTGAAGGTTTTATTTCACGGTCCTTTCTAGCTTGTCTCCGCTGTTCCGCTGCTGCTCTTCTGGATGATTCGCATGCTGCTGCACCTTTACGAAGAGATGTGCGCCAAGCAGTTCGGTCTTGCGCAGCAGCTTCCCATGTGTCTGGGTTTATGTCAAAGGTTTTCAATGACGTCTTTAACGTGTCTTTGAAGCGCTTCTTTTGGCCACCATGGGAGCGTTTACCCTTTTGCATCTCACCATAAAAGAGTATCTTTGGCAGTCGATGGTCTGGCATGCGGACTACATGACCTGCCCAGCGAATTTGTGACTGCATCAGAATAGTATCAATACTAGGGATACCAGCTCTGTCAAGAACGGCGGTATCCGGGATCTTGTCTTGCCATTTGATGTTCATTATCTTCCTGAGACAGACTGTATGGAAGTGGTTTAGCTTCTTTACGTGGCGCCTGTATACAGTCCATGTTTCACATGCATATAGCAGCACTGGAAGCACCGCAGCTCTGTACACCTTCAGCTTTGTCTGTAGACTAATGCCACTTCGATGCAAAACGTTGGTGTATAGTCTGCCAAATGTGCTGCTGGCTTTGGAGATCCTGGTGTTCACCTCATCATCAATGACAATGTTCTGGGATAGTGTGCTACCAAGGTATGTGAATCTGTTCACAACATTCAGTTTCTCACCATTAACCTTGATGACTGGCTCAGTATAAACTGTGCCAGGAGCTGGTTGGTACATGATTTCTGTTTTCTTCGTGTTGATGGTAAGCCCAAAGTTGGCGCAGGCTTCGGAGAATCTATCCACACTATGCTGCAGATCAGTCTCTGAGCCAGCATTGAGGGCACAATCATCAGCAAACAGAAGATCTCTGATGGTGTGTGATTTGACCTTGGTTTTTGCTTGAAGCCTCCTAAGGTTAAACAATTTTCCATCAATACGATAACTAATGTCGATTCCCGTGTCCCCGTCTCTAAAAGCATCAGTCAGCATAGCAGAAAACATGATACTGAACAGAGTTGGTGCAAGTACGCACCCTTGTTTAACTCCATTTGAGACGGGGAAAGGCTCTGATAGCTCACCGTTTTCCTGAACTCTAGCCTGCATTCCATCATGCAGTTGCTGCACTATTGTGATAAATTTCTTTGGGCAGCCGTATTTTGCCATGATCTTCCATAGACCCTCTCTACTGACCGTGTCGAACGCCTTTGTCAAGTCGATGAAAGCTGTGTACAGGTCACAGTGCTGTTCTTGGCATTTTTCTTGTAGCTGTCTTGCAGCGAACACAATATCTGTGGTTCCACGTTCTTTCCGGAATCCACACTGACTTTCAGGTAAAAGACCTTTGTCAAGATGAGCCGTAAGGCGATTCAAAAGGATTCTGGCGAATATCTTCCCAGCGATTGATAAAAGAGAGATGCCTCGATGATTGTTGCAGTCTTGGCGATTACCTTTACGTTTATATAGATGTATAATTGAGGCATCTTTGAGATCGTGTGGGATGGTTTCACTCTGCCACATTTGCTGGAAGATCATATGAAGTTTCTCTATCAGAACTGCACCGCCATCTTTATAAACCTCAACAGGAATTGAATCGGAGCCAGGGGCCTTTCCACTAGACAGTTGACGAATCGCTTTTTTAGTTTCCTCCAGAGTTGGTACATCATCTAATGCTTCATTTATAGGAATTTGGGGCAGGCGGATGATGGCTTCGTCGTTAATAGATGATGGCTGGTTCAAGATATTATTAAAATGTTCAGCCCAGCATTGATAACGCCACAGTAATGGTAGAGTTTTGTTACTTAGTCCAGAAGCTGCTGAAATACATCCGATCCTTTAAATTAGAATCCTGATTCTATTCTTTATCCTGGTTTATCTGAACCATCTTCATGACGAGCTGAATTAGCAGTGTGTTAAGCTTAAAATGTATAGATTTTAAGCAACACTCGTCCTTATTGCTATGCGGAGGTGGATCAGAGATGTTGTATTTTAACATCTCAAATACCAGACCAGTAGCAAATAACTTGCTAATTGTGATATGGGTCTATCTCTCACTACCCTTGTCTATCTAGAATCTGCTTCAAGACAAAAATAAACTAATGTTCTCTGCATGTCATCTTCAAATTCATTTCCGACTTACAGGACCATATAAGGTTTTGCTTCTTCCGTTGATATTGATCATGTTTATACTCACTACTTCGTAGATCTTACACTGATAATATCTTCCCAGATTTAATTTTCTTGTAATTGTCCATTACAACAAAATCTGGCTGGAAATGATTACATCGTTTTCGTGCTCCAAAAATCTCATTCGTTATCTTCCTGTCCGTGTCTTAATCTATCACCAGATTGATATTTTCTGACATGTTCATGTGCAAACAAACAGCTTATCAGGCCATGACCTGGTTTTCTTGTATCTTCCCAGACAGAAAATTTGAGGTAACAATAGCCGTATTAGCAATAAGACAAACTCACTGTGGAATCTCCGCTTTTACGTGTTAATCCTTGCGCTCCTATTCACTGTCGCTATTTTCCTGTTAATACCTGGTATCACTACACAAAATTGACCATCATGACTTAAGGCCAATATTGCCCCACTGGTATCTAATCTCACAAGGGGTGGTCAATTAGGCCCAGACAGTACATGAATGAAGGAAGAAAGTGTAAACAAAGAATGGTGCACATAATTCAGTATGTAAAATGAGAGGTAGATTAATAATGCCGGAGAGGAGAAAAGATCAGGAAAAGATGACGGTCAATTCTGTTACAGATGGCAATATATGCTTTCTCTGTTCCTTTGAAGTAGATGCTTAGCAATCATTATGTCAATGCCACAGTTACACTCATTCCTATCTTTGACTTGTTGAATAGATGGTATCCCAATCTGTTGTGACCTGTGCGAAGTCTGAAGATTATCACTTGTTCACTTCTGCTGAGTTGGTAATACGCATAATTTTTTATTGTGGCCTGGATGCTCTGCTTCCCACCTTGCTCCTGTATCTGCGCTTGATAAAACTTTTGGCCTCTTCATAAGTTATGCTTGTGTCAATTTGAGGTAGCTTTCCACCTTCCTTTCCTAATATGTCAGCCTCTTCTTCTTCTTCGTTCATCCTGAAAAGGACGTTGGTTGCGTTGTGTCCGTTTACAGCAAAGCTGCGATATTTGCGCCTTTCGGCCGACACATCCGACTTCAGCACGGCATTTTTTGGGACCGGGTTTGCCTTCCCACTTCGATCCCTACTCTCTCAGCCAGACTGCAGTAGTGCAGCCTGTTTCCAGGACCACCACTTGGAGGTGGAGTAGGGTCTTGGTCAGCTCTGGTTCGCTGACCCTGACGCAAGCAGTCAAGCTATGAGTCGCTGACTGCATTCATCTCTCTAGCTGCGTCTTCGGTCCCAGCCTCTTCAAATCCGGGGATGTTGCAGTGAAAAGGGATTCACTGTATCACAACTCTTTTTTTTATCTACTTTATGCAGGCGTATTTTGTCTACAAGTAAATTTTGAACGTATCTTAGAGTACAATTTTACACTCCTTTACAAATATCTGTACAAGTATGTCATCCCTTCAAACTATTGTTAAAACTATGATAGCATAAAATTACGAATCGGTCCACGGTTCAAATCCTGACAAGGGACATTACGCACTTTCAAGGGTGCATAATCTCTGAGCATTTTAATCACAGAGTGATTCAAGCACTTGCCTCTCGCAGCAAAGTTACCGAGTGTATCACGTTCAAAACCTTGTAGTGTTACACTCCAGTCTACTTAGCTGTAAATGGGTACTTGACTCTGCTCTTGAATTAGCGAAGGCAGAGGAATTGAGGAAGGAAAGCGATATATCTGGACCTATTATAGTTAAGTCTCTAACACTGCGCTTCCCCCACACGGCAGAATCGGCTACTGGACTAGCCTTATCTTCTTATAAAGTGTCAATTGTCAAGACACCTACTGTGTGTGACACACCTATTTGAACCTTACATGTGGTGTTAATTAAGGTTAGCCAGGTATGTTATTTTACGCCCATAGCCCGAGGTACAATGCAGTCATGTATTGTTACACACACATCGACGTTTCACTGCTTGCCTGGGGACTAAGACAAGATAGTGTTGCTCATCATTTTTCAAATCTTCATCATCGAGTGCCATGCCGACTGCCAGTGGCTGTTTATGTCTCAATTTTTTACTGCCTCTTGTGTCTTGCGTTAGCTGTATTAAAACTTTCTTCTCGTGGTCATTTTTTTTTAACGATAGCATATAAGACCCAATAATCATGCTGATGGGATGAATCACTTACATGTGGCTTGGAAGTGTGACTGACATGAGGTTGACAAACCTCATCATGTCAAACAAATTGCTTCAGAAACCACCATTACAGGAGCATGTGATTAGGAGCTTGTGCAGGCTTCCTGCAAGGGGACCGGCTACAGTGATGGTACCATGCTCCATACGGAGCAAAAAAGGAAAATGATGATGAACTTGAAGTGCCCCCTTTAGTTCCATGGGGGTCTCTTAGGGGGCAGGGAAAGAATATGACTACTACTTCCTCTGGCACGTCATAATATGTGAGATTGTTCATGGGGCAGGGAACTTTATCATGTCAAACAAATTGCTACAGAGACCATCACTGCAAGGACACTAAGAATGCTTTGCTGCAGGCTACCTGCAAGGAGTCCAGCTGCAGGCTACCTGCAAGGAGTTCAGCTGCAGGCTACCTGCAAGGAGATCAGCTGCAGGCTACCTGCAAGGAGATCAGCTGCAGACTACCTGCAAGGAGATCAGCTGCAGGCTACTTGCAAGGAGTCCAGCTGCAGGCTACCTGCAAGGAGATCAGCTGCAGGCTACCTGCAAGGAGATCAGCTGCAGGCTACCTGCAAGGAGATCAGCTGCAGGCTACCTGCAAGGAGATCAGCTGCAGGCTACCTGCAAGAAGATCAGCTGCAGGCTACCTGCAAGGAGTCCAGCTGCAGGCTACCTGGAAGGAGTCCAGCTGCAAGCTACCTTCAAGGAGTCCAGCTGCAGGCTACCTGCAAGGAGTCCAGCTGCAGGCTACCTGCAAGGAGTCCAGCTGCAGGCTACCTGCAAGGAGTCCAGCTGCAGGCTACCTGCAAGGAGTCCAGCTGCAGTGGTGGTCTCCGTGCTGTAAGGTGCAGTTAGGCAAACAAATGAATGAATAACCTTGAAGGTATGTGTGGACAGGACAGGCTGTTTAAAAAGTTGAATGCCAGTAAATATTATGAGGTCAGAAAAGTTGCTATATCTGTCTTATTAGCATACTTCCATTACGGAAGTTACATGTCATATATTAACATATTATAAACGTGCACATTCAAGAGAAGATTCATTAATGGTTTTTTCGTGTATATTTTATACACGAGATGACAACAGGGGTGCGGCAGGGATGCCCCTTATCACTCTGTTTTTAACTGTCATAGACTGGGTGATGCACCAGACAACAACGGATGGCGCTAAAGGAATAAGATAGACAGCATTCTCTGCACTGGAGGATCTAAAATATGCAGATGACATTGCACTATTAGCACACTACATCAACACATCCAGGAAAATACAGACTGAAGAAACATAGCCAACAGATGGAACTAACCATTAATCCCAAGAAGACAGAAGTCATGACACTCAATGTCAGAAATCCTGCACCCATAAAAATAAGGGACCAAGAGTTGGTAGATACAAACACGTTTACACACTTAGGAACCATAGTGACACAAGATGGTTGGACAAATAAGTACATCAATAACCGAATTAATAAAACCAGAATAGCCTTCACCAACCTAAACAACATCTGGAAATCTTCCCAGTACAATACAAACATTAAATTAAAAATATACGAGAGTTGCGTAATTTCTGTACTTCTATGTGTAACAGAACCTGCCTAAGGAAAATTCTTTGAATTTTCTGGCCAAACACCATTACCAGCCAAGAACTGCTAATAGCTAACTCTGAACTACCAAAAAGACATGCACAATATCATAGCGGGTAGACCAGGGGTTCCAAACCTGGGGTGAGAGATGGCATTTCAGGGGGTGCGACAAAGAAGTCTAAGGTCAAAAGTCTCACGCTTAACCAACTGAGCTATCAATGTGATATTACTTTTGTAGGGGGTGCGAACATTAATCAAACATTTCTTAGGGGTGCGGGGCATAGAAAAGGTTGGGAACCCCTGGAGTAGACGCTGGAATTGGGTTAGTCACATCCTCAGAAGAGATGTGATGTCAGTCAGCGGCCAAGGACCAAAGAAAGGGAGACAAAAAATATTTATAGAATGATAAAACTTTAAAAAAAAAAAATGGAAACTTGGTTATATATTCCACACTTTCATACTTCATTACGCTCTATTCTCAGTGATGATGTGCATATGTTTATTCTATGCATTCATTACCCTACAGCTCGTAAAGGAGCATACACTTTCAACACACATATACCAATTCTTCCTGCCCGTGCCATCAGCTGAGTATCTTTCCATCCCTTTCATTTGTGTCTCCATTTCTCTTCTCCATCAGTCTACCTCTACATCTCTTGCCCTGGGGATTCCAGAACAAGGACTGCCTGGTAATTCTATCAGCAGGTTTCCTCAGTGTGTGTCCTATCCATCGCCAGCGTCTTATCTCCTCTCTTGTTACACCGACACTTGTCTGGCTCTTGTCATTAGTTCAAGATCAGTATTGTCTACCATTTCAATCATTCTATTTTACTCAGCACCCTTTCATGAAAGTCTGTAACTTCTTGGTTGTTTTTATGTTTTTATCTTGATTATTTTTTCTACTTTTCATGCTCATATTTTGTTTTAATGCATCAGACTTATTTATAATATACTTATTTTTCATATTGGTTATCACAAGTTGTCACTCTGTGCAGCTTTATTTTACAGGTTGCTCAGTATTTCAGACATGTTTTGATCTTTCGATCTGTCTTTTCGCTGTCTATGTCTCTCCTCTCACCGATTTCAAGCATGGGAAATAATTTATTTGTAAGTTATGTGTATGAGATATAGTGAAAATGGGGGGGTTGGGGGGGGGGGGTTGAAGAAGAGACGATTACAGGTGTAATGTGGTAATTTGTAAAAGTATGTTATACTAGACTCATTTATAAAGTGCCTCATGGCGAGATAGTGAGTAAACAGTATAATATGAGGATTATTAATATGTAAATGTGATATACGATTAAGGTAAAATGTGACAGAGGAGCTAGGCCTTCTTTTAAACAAAAGAGTCGATTGTATTAAGTTGCCATTGTGTTGTGGAACTGAAGTGTGTAGGAAAAATATTTGCTGGTAAGAAAAACATCATTATACAGACGGCAGCAAGAACACGCCTTCCAGGTGGGTGAATGTGGAAACATATAAATATAGGGCACATTTAAGTACATGGGATATCGTAAGAGGTGACTAATGTAAACTTGAGCATAGGGCTGTCAGCCGCAACATCTAAACCATATTGCTACAGAAACCAGTATTTTAAGAACACTTGAAGTACTTTGGTGCATCTGCAACGGAACCAGCTGCATCAATAACCACATGCTCCATAAGGAACATGATGATGTCAAGAGTTCATTACATTTTACACTTACACCGACAGTATTGATACTGAGTTGACAAAACCGCATAGTGTGTCTCCTTACAGTAATGCAGTATTATCACCTAAATTAATTTTGTTACAATATGTGAAGTGCCTGATGCTTTTTCTTTATTTTGTATTGTCTACTTCCATTGTCGCATTTATACTATTTTTGTTTCTGTGCTGTTATTATCTTAGACACTATATTTTATTACCCACAAACATACACCATAATGTTTTCTAACAATATTGCTGTTGACAGGAAATGTTATATTTTGACAGTTATTAGTTGTAAAACTGTTATTAGTGTAGCACAAGACATTATAAGTGCAGCATGCTCTGTAATTTTTGTATAATGTGTTACTTTTTCCATGTAACATTTTCTAATTTGTGATTTCTTTTTCTTCCTTATCCAGTACATGGTGCAAGGGGACTTCAAGGAAAAAAGTCAGGTAAACAGTCTGCCCACAGTTCCTTCTTATTCTTTGTTTGTGTTATGCTAAAACCACGTCCGTAGACCATTTGTTCTTCTTAGGGTCTATCTCTGCTTTATTAGATGGTGGTGGTTGACAACACATAGGCATTCACATGGGAGATAGTCTATAAATAATTTGGGTCACTGAACATTTTAGGGCCATCATTGATGAGAAGATGGTACTGACATAATGAAGATGCTGAGGATAATGAAAAGCAAGTTTAGATAGGGTCTATCTCTGCTTTATAGATAGTAGTGTTTGAAAACACATAGACATTCACATGGGAAAAAGTCTATAAATAACTCGGCTCACAGTTCACTGTGAACATTTTAGGGCCATTATTGATGAGAAGATGGCACTGACAAAATGAAGATGCTGAGGATAATGAAAAACATGTTTATCAGAGACACTTTCTCTGCCACTATACATCAGATAATGCTTTCTCATTGGTGTTCTTCATGTAGTATCTGGGCCAAGAGGATCAGAAGTGGTGGCTTCATGCTCTGTAAGGAGCACAAAGAAAAATGATGAATGATTGACATTCTGGCCCTGCCTGACCACTTCACTATGTACTGATGTAGTTTAGTAATGGCAGTCTATAGACAAGTTATCATGTACTGATGTAGTTTTGTAATGGCAGTCTGTAGACAAGTTATCATGTACTGATGTAGTTTAGTAATGGCAGTCTGTAGACAAGTTATCATGTACTGATGTAGTTTTGGAAAGGCAGTCTATAGACAAGTTATCATGTACTGATGTAGTTTAGTAATGGCAGTCTATAGACAAGTTATCATGTACTGATGTAGTTTTGTAATGGCAGTCTATAGACAAGTTATTATATACTGATGTAGTTTAGTAATCACAGTCTATAGACAAGTTATCATGTCCTGATGTAGTTTTGTAATGGCAGGCTATAGACATGTTATCATGTACTGATGTAGCTTTGTAATGGCAATCTATAGACAAGTTATCATGAACTGATGTAGTTTTGTAATGGCAGTCTATAGACAAGTTATCATGTACTGATGTAGTTTTGTAATGGCAGTCTATAGACAAGTTATCATGTAATGCTTGTTGAAGCTCCTTCAATACACCAAGCTATGCTGTGTTTGCATTTAAAATTTCTCATAATTTTGCATAGAGTAAAACAAACTCAATATGATAAACTTTGTTACTGTCCAGAAAAAATCAACTATGGTCAGTGTTATGTGTAAATTTCATAACATTGGTTGTCGCTGTTCGACTTCCTTGTTGATTTGTTTGGAGACCGTTGTCATGGTTTCAGGAAGTGACGTCATTATGTCTGCTGGCCACCTTTGCAGACGTGAACTTTTCAAGTCTGCTAACCAAAGCGTGCCTTGCTAAGGATTCTGTGTGTGGCATCTCAAGGGGTTGGACGTGTGTGTATTTGCTCCTGATATATATGATTTTCCTCGATCTTCATTACATTTTACCATCACTAGCTTACCCATAAACCTCCGTGTGGTATGTAGTTATTTTATGAACGATCTGAAGAGGATGCTGTGATGTACGTGAGTGACTTATATTAAAATAAACTATGTGGAAATGTCTTCGACATGTTTCTTAGTACAGGACTGTACTACGACGTTATAGACCGTCATATTGATGCCTTATATGCATGAACATATTCTCTCTGAAGTATATTGGAGCTGTCCAGATGTTAAATAAAGTATGTTGTGATTTGTCCAACCTGGCCTTGAGAAGTGATTCGTATTTTTAAAGTTACGGTGTTCGGGCGGGGACTGAAAAGGTCATACTCCTAGCAACACTTGCTCTAAAACAGTGTCCAAATTAATATATGGTATAATCCACGAATATATCTACAAGAAAGCCACAAGCACACATTCAACAAACTGGACCCGTATCAGTCAGGCAGTCTGACAATCATGAATGGACATTAAATCTATGATTCAAGAACCTCTTCTCACAAGCAGCCAACGAGTAACTCTGTACTGTTGCCTCTGATCAGTGTTATCTCTTACTTCCACTCAAGACATTTGCACCTTCCTCCAGATTCATGTTTTTCACACCAAAACATTTTTTTTCAAACATAATGCGTGTGATTCCTGACCCTCACTGAAGCTCACTGTGTCATGCTAACTCGGCAATTCTTCCATACAGCTGCTTCTGAAAACTACAAAATCCTTCAAGTGCATTTCATAATACATTTCTGTCACGCATCTCTCCCTTTTCCAATTCTCTTCTCTTTCTCCCCAAATTTTTGTCTACACACACATACACTTACAAGTACACAGCAAGATTACTAAAAAAGGTATATGTAATAAAATCTACACATAAGTTCTTGTATATAGTACATCTGTGCTGGAAAAAAAAAGAAATGTTTTGCCGTGGGATAGAATTACATTATGTTACAGGGATGAGAGAAGTTAATATTATAGTAGGATTTTTGCCTGAAGGAAGTGTAGTTAAGCATTATCTTAGATTGGGAAAGATCATTGATATACGAGTTTGGCCCAAGGAAACTGTAATTTATGTATAAACTTCACATGAGAAATGTTCAGGTTATGTATGACAGGAGTTCTCAACCTTTTTATTTTTGCTCATGGCCCTCCCTCTTCTGAGCCTTATTTACCTCTGTGGGCCCCCCCCCCCCCCCCCTCCTCCCCCCCCCCCCTCATAGTCGCTGTTAGCTGGAAAAAATGTACTCATTGTGGCCCCTTAGAATTATGCCATAGCCCACGTTGAGAACCACTGATATAAGATTTCTGCTGGGTGGAAGTTTTAATAATGTATTCTCTTTGCTGCAGATTACTGCTGTATTGGTTTAGGCTCTCCTTTCACATAAAATCTCTTCAGGCAGTGATATTAAGCCATGTAATTCTTATCTCTAAATGTAATCTGAGTTTTGAGAGGGGTGTGGGAAAGAATGATCTTATACTGAAAAATGTATTTATAGCACAAACATGATGATTTCACATTTCAGCAGTTGAAAATAAACCCTTTTTATTTTATATTTAGTATGTAAGTTTTATTATAAGCATCATTCTCATAAAAACAGCAGCCAAAAAGTGACATACTTTTATTAATGGGTGCTTGTGTAGAATAGCAAGATTGAAATGGTATAACAAGATCATCAGTGTCAAACTGATGACAAAAACCAAATAAGTTCCAGTGAAACAAGAGATAAGAAGATCTTCTTCTTCTTGCGATCGCATCTTTGATGATTACACTGTCAGACGAGTTCTCATGATGAATTTGACTGTTGTTTGAAGTTCCTCTTTAACTCCATATAGCTTTTGAGTTTAGTGTTGAGTCATTGGGCCAGTATATCTTTCTTAACTGGTCATACAGAGGACAGTCCTGTAGAACATGCTCAGCAGTTTGTTCGTTTAATCCACATGTGCACAGTGGTGAAGCAGACAATCGTAGCTTGTGCAAGTGTTTATTCAGTTTGTTATGCCCTGTCCTGAGTCGAAAAATAGTTATCTGTCCCTGCCGGTCGAGAGTGTGATAGTCGTCTTTGGGTTGGTTCTGTTCTCTTCTGATAGTCTGGATAGCTCTCTTTTTTCTCAAAGTATGTGACTTCATTATCTTCTTGTTCACATTCTCCTCCCTTTTTTGCAAGTTTATCTGCCTTTTCATTTCCGGGTACACCACAATGAGATAGTACCCACTGAAGTATGGTTCTCTTTTTGGCAGCTACCTTGTTTAGTTCATTTCTCAGATGCGGGAGTTTACCACCCTTGAGAGCTTGCAGGACAGACAGTGCATCTGTGAGGATGACTACCTGGTGGCAGTCAGAGTTGGTGTTATAAATCATATTTGCAGCTTGCTCTAGAGCTTGAACCTCAGCTGTATAGTTGGAACAGAATTTACCAGTGGGAATGTGCCTAGTCTCATAGTGGTTGTCAGGATATGAGATAAAGATACCAGCACCTCCATTCCTAACAGCATTAGTTGCTGATCCATCTGTATAGGCATGTATCCATGATTGATCGGGATAGCTTTCTTGGATCATACTCAATGTAGCAGTTCGTTTTTGCAGATCATTATACTCATATCCACTTGTGAGACCACTGACTGATGTATTAATTTGGAGGGCACTGCTGGCCTGCTCCCATGGTACAGGGTATAGGGTGGGCTTCAGTGGTGTTGTCTTCATGGATAGGTCTTCTTGATGCTGTCTTATAAGTCTTTTTCCCCGATGCACAAAGCTGCTACGCTTTAGACGTCCCAATGCCAGATCATCTAGTCTTGCCTTCATTGGGTGCATTGGCATACTGTAGTACTTTTCCATCTGGATCATGGTTTTTGTGTCTCTTCTATGGGACAATGTCTGTAATCCAGCAACCTTCTGCATCTCTGTTATTGGTGTAGTTTTCATGGCTCCTGTAATGAGCCTGAGAGCTTGATTTTGCACCTTGTCCAAAGACTGCAGATGTGAGTTAGCAGCTGATGACCATGCTGCTGAGCTAAACTCTAAGTGTGGTCTTATTACTCCATTATAAATCTTCTTTAGATTTCGCTCATTTGCTCCCCAGTTGGTACCTGCTAATTTTCTGAGTATGCCTAGTCGTCTTCGGGCCTTTCCTTCTGCATTTTCAATATGCTTATTCCATGTAAGCCTTTGGTCAAATGTCACCCCAAGATAGGTGGGGTAGCTTTCTTCCTTGATCACGGTTTGTCCCTAGGTGTATGTTAGCTGATTTGTCCTTGGGGGCGAGGGAGAACAGTGTTGTGGAGGTTTTGTCTGTGTTTATTGTGATAAGCCATTTCTCTGCCCATGACACTAGCATGTCTGCTGCCCGCTGCATTCTATAATTTGCTGTGGTGACATTTTTCATCAGCGCACCAGAGTACTAGGTCATCTGCATATAAGGCAGCTTTAACTCCTGCAGGGAGATCTTTCACCAGGTCATTGATGTAAACAAGGAAGAGTGTTGGGGAAATTACTCCTCCTTGAGGTACCCCCTGATGGAGCAACACTTTTCTGCTCTGCAGACCGTCAAGAGTGACTCTAGTTCTCCTGTTATGCAAGTATGACTGGATCCATTTCATCATGTTGCCTTGGATTCCACTTCTCCTAAGTTTTGCAATGAGGCCATCTTTCCACACCTTGTCAAAGGCCTGCTTGAAGTCGACCCAGATCGTTAGGACCTTTTTCTTCTCCTGGAAGGCATCTTCTATTGCTTGAGACAAGTAAGTAACTTGGTCTTCTATACTGTAGCATTCTCTAAATCCAGCTTGTGAGACTGATTGGCCGGTAACTTGCAGCCTCGGTCTTACATTTCCCTTTCTTTAGTATGGGTATTGTGATGGCTTCTCTCCATACTTGGGGTACCGTTCCTTTCAACCAGCTGTGGTTGAATATCTCAAGCAGTTTTGTCTTTGCTGCTGAGCTCAGATTTACTAGCATTTCGTTGCTGATTTTGTCTGGGCCGGGTGACTTTTGAAACTTAAGCTTGGAAATAGCCTTCTGTAGTTCTCCTAGTGTGATGGGTTCCCTCATTGGGGCAGGAGTATCTGTCTGTCCCATGGTTGCCAGTATTTCTTTTCTTATCTCTCTCTGATGATCTATGTTAATGGGTAAGTTGCTTTCTGAACTGTATCTTCTAGCAAACAAGTCTGCAGCTTGTTTTCCTCTGAAAAGTTTGCCACCTTCATCCAATGTGATAGTCTGCCTAGGTGAGGAACGCTCTTCATTTAGAGACTTGACTAATCTCCAAAGTTTCCTGCCGTCTTTCTCAAGGTTCAGCGATGCCGTTTTAGTTCTCCAGCCTTTCCGTTTTTTTCTTCTAGCTTTGTTCTCTGAAACTCTGCTACAGCCTTTTTCCATTTGTTGTGAGTTTCAAGTGAAGGCTGAGACCTCTGCGTCCTTTCTAGCCCTGTCCATAGCTTCCTGACGTTCTTGGAGTGTGCTGGACCAGTATGGTATGTAGTTACGCCGGCATCCTTTGGGAATGGTTTCTTTTGCAGCTTGTAGTATGCATCTGTTGAAGTCTTTTACCACTTCATTAATGTCTCTGTTCTGTACCTTGAGGGTAGACAGCAGCGTGTTCACCTGATGCCTGAATAAACCCCAGTTGGCTTTTTTGTAGTTTCCATCTTGTAATGGCTGGGCCTGTACTGAGAGTTGCACTCTGGACAGTAAGAAAGATTGGGCGATGGTCGCTTCCCCCTAGTTGGTCTCCTACTTCTCTACTAATAGATCCAGCTATATCTGGTGTGGAGAAGGCAAGATCTGGTGTTGAAGTTGTGTGCCATCCTCTGGAGTAGAAGGTAGGAGTATCTGTGGCATTATTGACTAGGATTAGGGAGTGATCATCTTGCCAAGTTTCAACCTCTTCACCTCTGTGATCCAGATGGTTATAGCCCCAGCTCTGGGAGTGGCTATTAAAGTCTCCAACTGCTATAAAGTTGGTGGCTGGTACCTGTATAGAGCTGAGACTCAGGGGTTTGTTGTTCGGACAGTAATAGTTCAGGAGTTCTATTTCCATCTTGTCAACCTTTATCTGCAACAGCTGATATTCTGCTCCATCCATGAAGGTTTTCCTTTCGTGTGCAGGAATGTTATTCCTTACAAGAGTAAGTACTCCTCCTTTTCGTCTATCTTTTCTGTCGGATCTGAAGTATTGATATCCCCTTATTTTTAAGGTTTGATCTGCTTTCAAGTGAGTCTCTTGGATACAGCAAACACTGACTTGCTTCTCAAACAAGATGTTTTCCAGCTCTGTCTTTTTGCTGTATCCAGCCTGCTTGCTGTTCACTCCCTCTGCATTCCAGTGCATCATGACAAGTGGCACTCTGGGTTTCTCTTTTTCTGTTTTGTTTTGGTCAGTAGTTCTCCTCCGCCGTCTGCTGACTCCACAAGACGGTCTAGAGGGTCCTCCAGTAGCTGAGGGTGGGCTCTGTCGAGGCTCAGAGCCCGGCACTGCACCTGCCTGGTGGAGCTCCACAGGGCGAGCACTAGTACGAGATTTATTTGACGGTGTACTCTCCATAGAAAAAAAAAAGCGAGTTGCGTGATACTGTGGTTTCCGGTGCGCCTTCTGGCCCAGTATCTATGACTTTAGCACCTGTTCAACGGGAGAGTGGGCTCATCCCTAATCTGTTTATGTTCCCAGTAGTAGACTATTCGCAAGCAGCCTGGGGGTGTCACTGCTCTGCGCGGACCTTGTTTACCGAGGCGGCGTCCGAGCTCGTATGGTGAAAATATGGTTGTGTTATCTTCAAAATAGCCCTGTCTTTTCTGCCATCCTGCAACTTTGAGTTAGGGAGTTCTGAGCTCCAGTCTCTTTCCCAGGCATTTTATCCTGGCCTGGCACGCATACAGAGGACCCCACTTCTGGTTCTAAGTTAGCAGTTGGGGATAGGTGGGGTAGCACACTGTGCATTCCCCGTCATCCAGGGGGCTCTCCAACTATGCAGAGCTTGCACAATGCTGTGCTCTGGTTCTGGGCTCTCCCAAGGAATCCTCACATCCTGCACAGAGCCACTTCCAGATACCCACCACCTGCCAACCCTCCATTGTAGAAATCTCCTGCATGCAGCCATCCAGTCAAGAGCCAGTATTAAGTCTGGTGCCCAAGTGATCCCCCCAAGCTCAGTGTGCAATGCTGGGTTCTCATCATGCTGCAACACAGGGGGGATTGTGATGCTCAGCCATCTCTCTCAACTCTGCACCGATAAGTGACATCGGGGACTTAACTGTGCCTCAGTACTGGGAGGCCCCGTTTCCGGGTACACCACACACAGCCAATTGAGGCAACGGTCGCCGTGGGCGTGTCTTCAGTGGGGAAGTTGTGGAGTCTTCCTGTCCATGTTCTTGCACATCCTAACACTGCCCGCAAGACATCGGAGGTTTGGAGAGTGGCCTTCTCTGCTTTTTTGAGCCGGGGTGGGCTACCCGGGCAAGTCTCAATGGGGATCGGGACGTGTCCACGCGCCAGTGGGCCCAGCATCGGCCGCATTTGATGGAGGACTTGCTCTGCCAGGTTTAATGTGGATTTTCTACCGCCCCGGGTAGAAGCCAGAAGTGTACTGTGCCAGCTCTGGGGGAGATAAAGGGGGTGTTTCTGCGTCTCCTTGTGATACGTAGCCAAGGTAGGGCTCACAGTGCTCTTTCCCCGCCACCAAATTGCCTGCTGGTTACGCCGAGTTCTCCTAGGCTCTAGGCATGTGACCAAGAGTTGAAGGCAATAGGATCGTCAAGTCCTGAGTCTCTGTGCCTGTACGATGGGTTCCGATCTTCAGGGAGCAGTCCACACTCGTTCCCACTCCCAAGACTTGTTCAGTATCCATCTGGCTCCTTCCCACCCACAGAGGGCGTGTACGGTGTAGTGCACCGGTTTTATTATCGAGGTTTGCTCCTCTTAGATCCGTTGTGTTTAGCCTGAGGATTCGCACCCTCAGTTACCAGGACTACCTCGAGGAGGGTGTGGCTCTTCACCACGCACAACGATCTTGGGGTATGAGAGGTTTTGCTAGGCCAAGAGACTAACACCGCAATGGTCGCTCCTTTCATGAACAAGAATTCACTAGGCCTAGGGTGAAGCAAGGGGGGAAACCCACTACCCACAACACCAGCACATCATACCCCCTGTCTGTAAAAGACTTTGCCCCAGATAAGAAGATGATGCTGCTGATGGATTGGACACACATTGAGGAAACCTGTTGATAGCATTACAAGGCAGTCCTTGTTCTGAAATCTCTAGTGTAAGAGAGGTAATGGGAGACCAAAAACACGCATGGAGAAGAGAACTGGAGACAGAAATGATATGCATGAAGAAAAGAAAAGATCTGGGACTGATGGCACAGGACAGAAGAACTTGGTATGATTTGTCTATACCCCTTTAAGAGCTGAAGCTCAGTGATGATGATGATAATAACCATGCACATCTCGACATAGTTGATCTGCCATCTGGTGTTCGCAAGCACTGCCTGTCATTTTTCTTTTCACCTTAGTTATCCTATGTCACAGAGTTTTAACACTGTTGACATGTTTGCAGTAGCACTGCATCTGCTGTTTGTACCTGCCCTGGGTGGAGAGGATTATTCTGCTCAGTATACTCCTCATTTTCTTTAGATTTATGAATATCCTAGAAATTTATTATTTAAATACCTCTGAACTCTTAAATACAGAGGTCCAAAAAAGTATGTATATGTGCTTCATTGACTATAAGAAGGCTTTTGACAGAGTCCATCATGAGAAAATAATTGAATGCCTCGAAGACATAGGTATTGATGGAAAAGATATAAGAATACTCAGTAACCTTTATTGGGAGCAAACTGCCACAGTAAGATCTGGAAGGAATTATTCACCATACATAGACATAAAAAGAGGTGTTAGACAAGGTTGTGTGCTGTCCCCCTGCCTATTTAATTTATACACCGAAAAAATTTTCAAACAGATACAGGAAATACCAGGACTGAACATCAGTGGAAGGTCAATAAACAACCTTAGATATGCAGATGATACCGTGTTGTTAGCTGAAAGCGAACAGGAGTTACAAGAACTAGTGAAGCAAGTGAACAGTATAAGTCATGAATATGGACTCGACATTAATATTGAGAAAACAAAAACTATGATAATTAGCAAAACAGACGATAAACCCACATTAAAGATAAGCGTAAATGGGGAAATCCTGGAACAAGTCAAGAGCTACGTATATCTCGGTCATATAATAACAGAAGATGGCAGATGTGAAACAGAAATCAAGAAGAGAATAGGAATGGCCAAAGCTACATTCAACAACATGAAACATATACTGACATCCAAACAGTTATCTCACAAATTAAAACTGAGAATCATAAAGTGTTATATATATTCTGCATTTCTGTATGGTGCAGAAACATGGATGATGAATAAGCAGTTGGAAGAAAGAATTGAGGCTCTTGAAATGTGGATATATAGAAGAATGGAGCGTGTCTCATGGAAAGAGATGAAAACAAATAAGGAGGTCCTAGAAAATCTAGGTATGAAAAGAGAACTAATGAGGGAGGTCAAAGTTCGACAGCTAAAATACTTTGGCCACATAAAAAGGCATAACACCTTGCAGAAGACCATAACAGAAGGGAGAGGTGAAGGCAAACGTGCAAGGGGAAGACAGCGCTATAAGTGGGAAGACAACATCAAGAGATGGACAAGAAAGAGTCTATCAGAGTGCACCATCAAGACAAGAGACAGAAGACATTGGAGATCCATTACAGCCAACCTTCGTTGTGGAGATGGCAACTGATGATGATGATGATGAACTCTTAAACATTGATAGCACTTTTAATGTAGTTGTACTGTATTGCTGAATGTCCATGCCTAAGAGAACTTAATGCTGAAGATGTTGAAGAGATTTTAGTTCAAGTTTTGCTGTTCCCTTTGTGCTAAAGTCACATTATGATTCTTAAGGAGTGGCAAATACGCATTCCTTAATAAAGGTAGTCCTGTAGTAGATACTGCCAAAGGAGAATGAAGTGTTAGAGACTTCCATATACAAGTTTCAGCTTTAAGAGTTAGGTTGAGCAGTTCCCTTCCTCACAACCTTTACCTTCCCTAACTCAAGAGCACAGTCAGGTACCCATTTATAGCTGGATAGACCTGAGTGTGATGCTGCAAAGTTTTGAGCCTGAAACCCAGTAATTTTGCCATGAGAAGCAAGTGCTCTGCCAGTGTACCAGTTGGAAGCTCACATTCATTGATACCAACATAATAAAAACTTTGAGCTGCTGATTGATATATGTTTGTTTTAAGTAAGTCAGTTAATAGAAACCTAGAGGCCTGAGTTTATTAAATTCCTTAAACTAAAACACCCATGACATACGGAAGTGAGTCAGGCAATTAGTAACTAAATAGGAAATGTACTAGAGGCCGCAGAGATATGGTTGTATGGAAGAATATTAAAAATACCATGGACAACTAAAAAGAGTAATGAGGATGTTCTGAAAGAGGCCAGTGCACAGGGGAAGCATATTCCTCGTGTTAGAAGGAAGCAGTGCACTTTCTTTGAGCATGTTATGAGAAGATGTAAGCTGGAATATATATTGTGACAACAGGAAAGATTGAAGGAAAAGAGAAATACAGGATGACAAAGAGAGAAGATACTAGACAGTTTGACATCATGGCATGGAAAGTTGTGCAGAGACATGATCACCTACTCCAGCAGGCATGGTACTTGAAGAAACTAAAACAAGAAAAGTCTTCTTTTTTTTTTTGGACACATTCAAACTAGTGCCACCATCTTTACATTCAGTGAATGTCTTTTTCCCATTGCAGGTAGGCACAAGTTCTCCGTTATATTTGGGGTGGGCACAAAGAAGTACCGTACCAGTGTTGTAAAAGAGCCCAGTGGAAACCCTGACTGGAATGAGGAATCTGTTATGTAAGTACACATATGTATACATTTCTGTACAGTTTCTGGAGATTATATCCTTTTGTCAAAGAAAGTAGCAAATATTACATTCTGTGTGGCTTTCATTATCTCTACAGTATCATCATCATCATTTTCCTTTACATTCTTTAAGGAGCTTGGAGCCACCACCACAGTTCATTCCCTTGCTGAAAGCCTGCACCAAGCATTCGTATGCTCTCGTAGTGGTGGTTTCTGTGGCAATTTGTTTTACAAGATGAGGTTGCCAGGCCCATGCACAACCTCACATTAGTCACCTTGTGTGATGTGCACAACCTCACATTAGTCACCTTGTGTGACATGCACAACCTCACATTAGTCACCTTGTGTGACATGCACAACCTCACATTAGTCACCTTGTGTGACATGCACAACCTCACATTAGTCACCTTGTGTGACATGCACAACCTCACATTAGTCACCTTGTGTGACATGCACAACCTCACATTAGTCACCTTGTGTGACATGCACAACCTCACATTAGTCACCTTGTGTGACATGCACAACCTCACATTAGTCACCTTGTGTGACATGCACAACCTCACATTAGTCACCTTGTGTGACATGCACAACCTCACATTAGTCACCTGCCTTGTGTGACATGCACAACCTCACATTAGTCACCTTGTGTGACATGCACAACCTCACATTAGTCACCTTGTGTGACATGCACAACCTCACATTAGTCACCTTGTGTGACATGCACAACCTCACATTAGTCACCTTGTGTGACATGCACAACCTCACATTAGTCACCTTGTGTGACATGCACAACCTCACATTAGTCACCTTGTGTGACATGCACAACCTCACATTAGTCACCTTGTGTGACATGCACAACCTCACATTAGTCACCTTGTGTGACATGCACAACCTCACATTAGTCACCTTGTGTGACATGCACAACCTCACATTAGTCACCTTGTGTGACATGCCTGAGGGTACAGTAGTCGTTCGAAACCTGCTGCAGGCGGTTTGGTAGCAGATCGCTTTGTGTGGATTTTTAACAATGGTATAAGCTTCTTACCGTTCAGAAAGCAATGGCAAACTACTGAATGAAAAAATTGCCTAGAAAAATCACAAACAGCCAATAAAAGCTGGGGTTGATTGCCACGTCCTGCAAAGGATAAGCAACTAACTTTATACAGGTGCATATCCCAGAATCCGAAAACCAAAATATTCAGAAAATCTAAAGTTTTTTCAGTCGACTTGTGGCCAATTTTCGAACCGAATTTTGGGCGACTTTTGGGCGAAATCTGGAAACCAAAAAAAATGTGATTTCCAAAACACAGCTGTCCTCAAGAATTTCAGATTCTGGGATACAGACCTGTTTTTTCATTGCCTGTACAATTTACTGATCTCTGAAATAATCAATATTATGTCTCATATACAGACCTGTACTTTCATTGCCTGTACAATTTAGTGATCTCTGAAATAATCAATATTATGTCTCATATACAGACCTGTACTTTCATTGCCTGTACAATTTAGTGATCTCTGAAATAATCAATATTATGTCTCATATACAGACCTGTCCTTTCATTGCCTGTACAATTTAGTGATCTCTGAAATAATCAATATTATGTCTCATATACAGACCTGTATTTTCATTGCCTGTACAATTTAATGATCTCTGAAATAATCAATATTATGTCTCATATACAGACCTGTACTTTCATTGCCTGTACAATTTAGTGATCTCTGAAATAATCAATATTATGTCTCATATACAGACCTGTACTTTCATTGCCTGTACATTTTAGTGATCTCTGAAATAATCAATATTATGTCTCATATACAGACCTGTACTTTCATTGCCTGTACAATTTAGTGATCTCTGAAATAATCAATATTATGTCTCATATACAGACCTGTACTTTCATTGCCTGTACAATTTATTGATCTCTGAAATAATAAATATTATGTCTCATATAGCCTACAGTCTTCCTTATCACTACCCTTCAGCGCCCTAAGGAGCATAGGCCGTTAACAAATTCAAGCCAAGCCTTCCTGTCCTGTGCCATGTGGAGATATGCCAGACGTGACCAGAAGAAACAATGCAACCTACATACTAAGACTAGAAATGATTTTAATTTACATTTCAAATCTTAAGACCTTTTGCCTGTATCGGGTTGTGTGCAGTTTTAATATCTTTGATCTTCTTCTTCCTCGTACACCCTCAGACATCAGCTTAAATGTACACGAAGAAAGCAGAGCTTGTCCAAACTGCTACCAGTCATGGCCATTTCTGAATTATCTGCTTGAATGATGTTGTCTATATATTGTGGTTACGCACTTGTGTACATTCAGTATAACCTGTAGTGTTAATGCAGCTTACCTGTAAAATTTTACTTCTGCTTTCTTCACATTCGTGTTAATAAAATAAAGATGGAAGTTAAATACACCAACTTCTAGGTTCAATTTGATCTAAATGCCTAATAAATATAAATCCTCAGGGAGAACTTATCTTTCAATGCTATGTTTCAAAGCAGAGACCTGGCATGGTGATCTCTGGACCAAACACAAATACACCTGCCCAGTTAACGGGTTTTCAGCGTTTGCGGCACAGTTTCAACCCTTCTCAAATTACATTACAGAAGAACGAAGATAAAGAAGACAAGAAAATATCAAGTTCTCTGTCGAACTTTAACAAGAAACTGTCAAAATCTCTTCATGACATTTTTCATATAGGTTTGTTTGGGGACAGTAAGAATGACCAGGAAAATGAACAACCATCAAACAAAGGCAAAAGATTCAGTCTCCGTTTTCCCAGCTTGAGCTCTGGTCTGGAGAATTCTGGCAAAGAAATCCCCATTGTGACACACATTGTCCCAAACATGGCATCCATCCAAGGTGGAACCCGGTTGGTTTTGGAAGGTCGAAACCTTGGTCTTGGCAAATCAGACATCATGGAGCTGATGTTGTGCGGCTCAGATCTACTTGACAGCATACAGTTTGAATCAGAGAACAGGATCTATGTTACCACCAAAGCCACAGCAGCCGGCAAGGGGGATCTGTGGATTGAAACTATTTCTGGAGGTCAGAATGTTATCAAGAACATCTTCACCTTTGTTGACCGTACAGCATCAACAAACTCTGTATCAGACAAGGAAGGGTCCGACACTGGGCCATATTCCAGTCGCAGAAATTCAATTTTAGAAAGTTTTGCCAAGACTGCCACTATTCCAGAGAATGACTCCAGTGTCACAGAGACAGAAGATAGTGTAAATCCATGCATTAAGGTAGAGCGATCATCTTCACTTAATAAGGTAAGGAGACTGAATGTTTATAAATAATTTCACAATTTAAATTGGCATAGTGTCATATTATTATCATTCATGAACCATGACAGTATTTACTTGTCAGATTACAGTGATGCTCATGTTTTATAAAAAGTGTAGTTTTGTTTTGATTCTCATAATAGTTTTTTGTTTTTTTAATAGAATTGTAGCACTTTTAAAATTCATTTTGAAAAGGACACCTCAGATTTGCTTTATCAGAAGCCTTCCCAAGTATTAATTGTAAAAAAAATGTTCATGCAGAATATAACATTTCTGCTTGGAGAGTTGCAGTGATCTGTGAGAGTTTAGTTGATCTTCTTATTTTTACATTTTGTGTGGAAGTACCATCTATTTAATTATGTACTTCAGTAAACTTGTTGAAAACAGTGCTGTCTATTTAAATATGATTACTTCAGTAAACCTGTTGAAAAAGTACCGGGTACCATCATATTTAAATATAACTACTTCTATAAACTTAACTAGGATGACAAGCAGAGGAGGAGGTTTTCTGTATCAGGGTCAGCTACATTACCTAGCATGTATAGTTCTAGGGAAGCAGCTGCAGACAGTTCTAGCACTTCAGGCAGTCCCACATGGAAGTATCGCAAGAACTTCAACAAACACGCACGTCGGGCCAGTGAATCTGTTGTGATTGTGAATAAAGAAGTTGAGGAGAGAAAACGTAAGTTTTAAATTAAAGGAAATAAATTTAGTTTGCAATCTTTTTTTAAAATACTGCACCTATGCAGACTGCCCTAGATTTATGATGGGGTTCCACTCCAACATAAGTCTATATGGGCGTAAGTCAGAAAACACTATGTTACATAAACAGTAAGAATGTATTAACATTACTTGAATGCTAACATGTGTGACTCGAAAATAATATAATTAATGGGATGGCCATTTTAAGTACGAGAGGTCATATACCGCATACTTCTTAAGTCGAGGATCATCTGCATTATCTTCATTTCTTATTTCTTTCCTCCTTCCTTTAGTATTGTCTTCTTCAAATCTGAAGTCTACCTTACATATACAGTTATTTTTTATTGATGTACAGCAATGCAAACTGCAGTAATAAACCTCCATTAAGATGCATACTGCAATAGTAAACCATCATTAAGATACATACAGCATTAGTAAACCACCATTAAGATACATACAGCATTAGTTAACCACCATTAAGATATATTACTGCATCAGTAAATCACTTTACGATACATAAATTAGTAAATAAATAAATAAAGGTAATTAACAGGTACTCATTGGACATAAAGGATGACACTAGACAACAGAAAAGAAAATATAAGTGATAGGCTTACCGGGAATCGAACCTAGGACCAACCAAATGGCGCCATCGCCTTGCTGTGACAGTCATCGTGAAAGGACGCTTAGACAATTTTGCACCTCAGCAGCATTAGTAAACCATCATTACTTATTCGGAGTAGCCAAGAGGACATGCACACCATCATAGCTGGCAGACGCTGGAGTTGGTTTGGCCATGTCCTCAGAAGGGACCCTGATGCCTTTACAAGAACAGCTATGCTATGGACCCCCCAAGGAAAGCGAAAGAGAGGCCTACCAAAAACAACTTGGTGGATGCTGAGATGCAAAGAATGAACCAGAGTTGGGGCACTGTACAAAGGATGGCCGCCGACCAAACAAAGTGGAATCATTTTATTGCTGCCCTACAAGATGCCACCAGGCGTGATGGCCACTGACTGCTTTGACAGTCTGCGGCTAAGGATCAAAGAAGAAGAAGTTACATACAGCATTAGTAAACCACCATTAAGATACATACTGCATTAGTAAACCATCCTTAAGATACATACAGCATTAGTAAACCACCATTAAGTTACATACAGCATTAGTAAACCACCATTAAGGTACATACTGCATTAGTAAATCACCATTAAGATATATACAGCACTAGTAAACCATCATTAAGATACATACAGCATTAGTAAACCACCATTAAGATACATTACTGCATTAATAAACCACCATTAAGATGCATACAGCATTAGTAAACCACCATTAAGTTATATACATCATTAGTAAACCACCATTAAGATACATGCAGCATTAGTAAACCATCATTAGTAAAGCATCATGAAGATACATACAGCATTAGTAAACCACCATTAAGTTGCATACAGCATTAGTAAACCACCATTAAGTTACATACAGCATTAGTAAACCACCATTAAGTTACATACAGCATTAGTAAAGCATCATGAAGATACATACAGCATTAGTAAACCACCATTAAGTTACATACAGCATTAGTAAACCACCATTAAGATACATACTGCATTAGTAAACCCCCATTAAGTTACATACAGCATTAGTAAAGCATCATGAAGATACATACAGCATTAGTAAACCACCATTAAGATACATACTGCATTAGTAAACCACCATTAAGTTACATACAGCATTAGTAAAGCATCATGAAGATACATACAGCATTAGTAAACCACCATTAAGATACATACTGCATTAGTAAACCATCATTAAGATACATACTGCATTAGTAAAACACCATAAAGATACGTTACCGCATTAGTAAACCACACATTTAAATACACCACTACAACTTGTTAAATACACCACTACAGCTTGGAAAAAGCCTGCATCAAAGCTGCAATGCTCTTGTAACTTTGGTTTTTATAACAATTTGTCTTACATGAGGTTGCCACCCCCATACACAACAACGTACAAGTCACCTTGTATGTCATGCCTGAGATAGCACTAGTCTTATTCTTCCTTTCATCAGAGACCTCCAGGAACTACACGGGGGTTACACAAAATATGGAAGGCAGTATTTTTTAACCAAATTGAGAGTCATGTTATTTTTGTCAACATCAGACATGCCGATATTATACAGATTTTGTGCATGGAGGCACATCCAGAGTCATACTTATAGGACCACCAGCTAAGCACAATGCTATAGTATACAGATATGGAAGTGAACCTGTCTGTGAGGCCAATTACACCCTCACTGGTTCTTAAAATCATTCACACACTTCCAGGGATTCCCTCTATGGTGAAACATGTCAAGAACTCAGAATTGCACACTAAGCTTGGAGGAGTCACTTGAGCACCACACGTAACTCTGGCTTTTACCTGGTTGGCTGCATGCAGGAGGATCTCAGTATGGGCCTATGATAGACGGGGAGCTGAGTAGTGGCTCTGAGTAGAACGTGACAGTTCCTTGGGAGAGCCTAGAACCAGAGCACAGCATTTTAGCTCTGCATATTTGGAGAACCCCCTTGGATGGCGGAGAATGCACAGTATGTCACACACTTCTTCCTCCTAGCTTGGAACTAGATGTGATGATCCTTTAAATGCAAGCCAAGCTGGAGAAACTGGAGCTCATGACTTTAATTCAACATGTTTTGGAATGGCAGAAAAACCTAGATCTACAGTATAGATAATACCAAGGAGTCTTCAGCTTGGTATTGGCTGCAATTGAGTGAGAAACTCAGCAGCTCTAGTTAAACGACACCGATTTTACTTGAAAGCTTCATTTTCTTTGTTGCATAATCCTAGATGGTGTCACTAAGCTTTTGTTTGATGACAATGACAGGCAGTTTATAGATGGTGTAACCAAGCTTTTGTTTGATGACAATGACAGGCAGTTTATAGATGGTGTCACCAAGCTTTTGTTTGATGACAATGACAGGCAGTTTATAGATGGTGTCACCAAGCTTATGTTTGATGACAATGACAGGCAGTTTATAGATGGTGTCACTAAGCTTTTGTTTGATGACAATGACAGGCAGTTTATAGATGGTGTCACTAAGCTTTTGTTTGATGACAATGACAGGCAGTTTATAGATGGTGTCACTAAGCTTTTGTTTGATGACAATGACAGGCAGTTTATAGATGGTGTCGTAAATTTATTTTGAGAGAAAAAGAGTCTTAGAAATAGTGGTCCGGTTTAGAGTGGAAAATGATGATGGAAAGCTCAGTGATAGAAAATGTAGATATTAAATAGTTGCTTCACAGCGTGCTGGAGGAGAGTAAAGACAGACTTATTTACGACAAATCGCTTCTCTCAATCTTCTCTTCCGCTCTCCTGGTCAAACAATTATTTGCCAGTTTTCCAGACTCGCATCTGCGCGCACACCGATTTGGTGTTTTTCACACACACAGACGATGTAGATACAAACTATATTAAACGAATAGGGGAAATGTTGGGCTGTGGGTATGTCCAACACCGTACTAAATGAGTTTATGTGATTTTATTCACTTTAAACATCAATCACTAACAAATATCAGGTATTACATAAATTATCATAAGTACACAAATGCAAATAACAAATTTGGGAGGGGTGAAGAAGATTGGTATCGACTAAGCCCTTCCCGCTTATTAGACAAAGATAAACCCAGTCCAGAGATAGATAATATCAGGAACACGGGTACGTTAACCTAACAGTGAAGTTAATTGCTCGGAAAGAGGTGTTACAAAGTTAGGTATAGGTGATAGAAAAAAAAACTGTTCTTCCCAATTGTTCTTCCCTTTACTAAGCAAATGGAAAGGAGGGTGGGGGGGTTTAAACAGAGTTAACCAATTATCAGCTCCCCCTTAAAGGAACAATGCAGGGAATACAGAAAAATTATATTACTAGGCAAGAAAGTTAACAACAGGTTTACAAAAGAAAAACGATTAAATTTCCTGTCATTCATACACACGCGTGAGGATCCACACTCATATACTCACACACTTACCGAATGCAGCCTCAGACGATCCATAAAAAGTACATAAAAACAGCAAGTACTCTTTTGACATATGAACTGTCTAGTCCTTCGATGTCCCGCCCCAGATGTTTGCGAGGGTTTGTTGGTAACAAATATTCTCACTTATCGCAAGACTTGAAGACTAAGAGTTCTCGTGTTTTTATTATATATATAAAAAGGAGTCTATGGGATGGCACTAACACAGTTCGGCACAGGGGTGAAAATGAAGTGGTCTCTTTTAATCCTCCGCTATGGTAAAATTCCTTCAATGCGTGATGGTAGTTTTATTAAATCCAATTGAGGAAAAAAACTAGGCTCAGTCACAGTCAGGAAAATATGTACTCTCTCACAGTAAACAGTAAATATGATATCGCTACTGGCGATGATTACCTTCCAGTTTATCTTACAGGTTTGTAAGGGTAATTTGATGATTATTCTTTAGAAATGTTCTTGGGTGGGCTTTATTTCATTTAATTCTGACAGCTAGGTCGCAAAAGACCGCCACAAGATTATATTTTAAAAGAAATGTTTCTTCAATATGACTGGAAGTTTATAGGATGATTTCTTTATTTCTTTCTTTATTTAGCTGGGACCGCAGGTTACGATCACTCTGTGTGAAAGAAAAAAGACATGTAACATACCGAAAAATCAAGCGCGATAAATTTCCCGTTAAGCCTATAATACACTCGAGTATTTAATTATGTATTTAATAAACACGGCGCGAATTCTAGTGGTTAAAACACATCTATAAAACTAGGACTTAACTGAATTTATTAATTATAAATTCCTTCGCGACTTTAAGAGTTAATTTAAGCATCTATTATCTTTTGAAATAATATAATAGATAGATCATTATATTTACAACTGGAACTATTGAGATGGTTTAATTTAATAGATTTAAATTAACACAAACTCCATTGAAATAGAATGACTGAACTAGACCACTGATCACTTTACACAATATATATTACCGCTTTGCACAGAATAGAAATCACTGCAAATATATATATAAAATCCAGGGGAAAATCTATAACAAGATTTCAATAAAGCTAGTGCTTCTGTAAAGGTCTGGCCAGCGAGTGATAACGTGTCTAGTCTTCATGGTCTATTTAGCTAAAATGGAATGTAAGTTGAGTGGGACATGATAAACTTGACAGCTTATTTGATCTCACGAACTTTTGGGGATCTGACCGCCAAATCAAGAGAAGAAACCGCACCCTGGTCTTCGTATCCGCTCGCTGCTGCCCGTTTCGGCTTTCCCCCGTTCGCTCGGTTCTGCGATTGACACCTGAGACGCGAAATTAGCGGCAAGCAACTGCGTCTCGTATCAGGGACCACTACTGTCTTTGATAACGCCGATAGTCTCCCCTGAAATCCCTCAGTCTGTCTCTTTGATCTCGTGCCGCATACTAAATGAGTCCCGGTGGAATGAGTTCTGGCAAACGAAAAGTTACAACAAATGTTCAGGGGTTCTAATGTTATGAAAAGCTAAAAGTCCCTTTAAATCATCCATCATATCAGGGAGAATTCACTTGTCAAACTAGACGTACGTCACAATCGTCCCCACTTTTAGACATGAAACTATTTTTCATGTTTCATTTTTTTGACAATGGAGGTGACCTGATTGGTGATTTTAGGATGAGTGGTATCTTTAGTTTGCTCTTCTTCCTCTGTAGACCAGTTTCTACTCAGGAAATCAGCCCCGACATTCTGTCTTCCCGGAATATATTCCACTTTGAAAGAATAAACGCTTAAAAGAAGCACCCAACGCATGATCCTTGCGTTAAATTCTTTATTGGCACCAAGAAATGCTAACGGAGCGTGGTCTGTTTGCACCGTGAAAGATGTACCATAAAGAAACTCATGATGGCGTCTGATACCGTCAATCAGAGCAAGACATTCCCTTTCAACTACGCTGTAGATCCGTTCCGCTTTATTTAATTTCCGACTGCCATAGGCAACTGGAAATAGCATGTTCAGGTCACTGTCATCGGCTTGAAGCAGTGTTGACCCGATGCCCTGACCTGACGCGTCGACTCTCAGTACAAAAGGTTTCTTGAGGTCAGGCAACCTCAAAATGGGGTATGCAGATAACTGTCCTTTCAAAGTGCTATACGCGTGTTCGCACTTTTGATCCCATATGACCTTATCAGGACAACCTTTCTTTGTGAGGTCAGTCAGAGGTGCCGTCAGTCCGTTGAAGTTCTGGATGTACTTCTGATAGTATGCACATAGCGATATGAAGGAACGTACGTCTTTCTTCGTTCGGGGTCTTTTTGCTGCCATTATTTTCTCCACGTTCTTCTTAATAGGCCAACTGCATCCGTGAGAAATAGTGTGCCCCAGGAAGTCTAACTGTTCAAACCCGATGAGACATTTGCTAGGTCTGGCTGTGAGACCCGTTTCCTGTAGTCTCCTGAGGAGCATAGCAACCGTAGCAATATGTTCTTCATAGGTTTCCGATGCAATTAAGATGTCATCCATGAAATTATGGATATGGGGACTTTGCAAAGGTTGTAGAAGCTTCCTCATCATCCTGGTGAACACTCCTGGTGCATTATGCAAACCGAACGGCATCACGTTAAATGTGTAATGTCCTTCACTAGTGCTGAAAGCTAACAAAGGTTTAATTTCCTCCTTGACTGGTATTTGATAATAACCTTTGCTGAGGTCAATCTTGGAGAAGATCTTTGCTTTGCTGAGCTTGGTGAACAACTCAGAAACAGTTTGGAGAGGTTCGGGCTGGAATTCCGTTACCGCGTTTAGCAACCTGTAATCAATGCACAGCCGAACTTCCTTATTGGGCTTCTGCAACAGCACTACACTCGAGCTGTAAGGAGATGTAGACTCACTGATAATTCCTGCCTGACGCAGCTTGTCTATTTCTCCGCGAAGTGCATCAGCTTTAGCGTACGGGATGGGGTAAACTCTGGTTTGAACAGGGGTCTCGTTTGTTAATTTCATATCAAATTCAATGAGATTTGTTCAACCAGGTACATCCGTTAAGACTGCACTGTACTGTTTTAGTAGAGCCCTGGTTTCTGTTTGTTGTTCTGGTGAGAGATTTTCACCGAACTTGACATCTTTAAAGGATTCTGTGGGTTGCAATGGATACTCCATGCAACCATCATCATCTTCCTCGTCTTCCGTTGCTATGGCGACAGCCAGGAGATGCTCGGAGGATGACACCGGTCTTTCCAAATATTTCTTTAGCAGATTTATGTGGAAGACCTTCTCCTTTCCTTTGATGGAGATCTTGTAGTTGGTACGTGAGATCTTTTTAAGGACGGTAAACGGTCCTTGCCATCCAATGCGAAGTTTATTGCTTCCGGTTGGAAGTAGCAATAGGACTTTCTCCCCTGGTTGTAGTTCTCTCTCTTTTGCAGCTTTGTTGTATCTTTTAGTAATTTTAGCGCGGGCTTTCTTAAGGTTGGTAGTAGCTAGATCCCATCCTAGCTTTAGCCTTTCCTTAAGCTCAGATACGTACTTGCTTGCAGAGACGACTGTCTCGTCAGCCTTCTGGTCTGTCAGGGACCAAAGTAAGGCTTCTAGTGGCCCCTTTATAGGTCTGCCAAATAAAAGTGTAGCTGGCGCAAAACCCATAGACGCTTGGGGTACCTCTCGGTAGGCGAATAAGGCAGCCGATATATATTGGTCCCAGTCTTCCGGTTTCTCCTGACCCAGCTTACGTAACATCATGGTGAGGGTACCGTTAAAACGTTCCACGAGCCCATTTCTGGCCGGATGGTAGGGACATGTGTGGATATGTTTGGCCCTCAAGATCTTGAAGATCTCCATTAACAGGCTACGGAATTGGGATCCATTGTCCGTCAAAACTTGTTGAGGGAATCCCAGCCGTGTAAAAATTTGCACAAGGGCTTCTGCGACATGCTTGGAATTAGTGCATGGTAGCGGTACGGCTTCAGCCCACATAGTGCAAGTGTCAACTAAGGTCAGGATGAACCTGTTCCTTCTTTTGGTCTTTTTCAGAGGACCAATAATGTCGACAGTAACCCGTTCAAATGGAGTCCCTACTATTGGCATTTGCCCCATAGGTACTGGGGGTGTCAAGTGCTTGGGTGCTACCCGTTGGCACTGGGTGCAGGATTTCACATACCTGACAATGTCAGAGTTCATTCCTGGCCACCAATAGTGGTTTTTTATTCGCTGAATAGTGGCGTTTTGTCCCATATGTCCGCTAAAGGGAAGAGAGTGCCCCATTTCTAAGATCTGGTTTCTGTACTGCGTCGGTACTAGGAGCTGGTTATTCCCCGTGTCCGGGTTGCCCGTTCTACGATACAATACACCATCCTTAGAAAAGATGTCTCCGTTGTGTCTGGGGTCCTTAGCCATGGGCAGTTTTTTAAAGCAGGGCGCCAGAGTAGGGTCCTTTTGTTGCGCCTCCTTCAGTTCATTTGGCAACAAGTTTGGCGCAGGCTCCCTCTCCTTCTTGGCTTGCCCTCTTGTGGTTACCGCTGCCACAATCGGCTCCTTAGGTCTCCCAATGAACACATATCTACATCCCAGGATAACTGGGTAGATCGGATCATCCATTATGGCCGCTTTAATAACACCTCTGACAAAGTCAGAGTGTATTTCTACCAGTGCGATAGGAAGCGTCCTGGGTGCGTCACTCCTGAAAACTCCACTAAGTTTGACGGTTTCCTCTGTCTCCTGACCGGGTTTGACTAGGTGCCTAGCGACAATACAGTCAAAACTTAATCCAGTGTCAAAAAGACAAGTAGTAGAGGTACCGTTCAAAATTACAGTTCCTCGAGTTGAGGGTCGGTCCCCCTCAGGTTGAGAATCACTGACATTGACTCTACCTTTCGAGGCTGTATGCAAACATCCAATGCGGTTTGCACCGGTTTGTTTGCCCTGATCAGACATTCCTGGTGTAGGGGTCTTCCCTTTTCCTTGACCTTGGTGGCCGCGCTGCCACGTAGGCTTGTTGGGTTGATCAGAATTGTTGTTGGGGGGGTATCGGGTTTTGTAGAATTTTGATTTTTCCTGGGGAGGTTTCTGGTTATTGTTATCTCGTTGGTTATAATGTTGAGAGGAAATGGAAGAATAGGATGCCTGCTCTAGATTCTGTTTTCGAGATGGCTCATCGGTGGGTTTACGTTTAGTGCTGGGAAGTTCGGCCATTGCATTGCTATAGCGTTCGGCTTTATTGAGTATGTCTTCAAGCCTGACTGCCCCCTGTTCAGCCAAAAATCTACGAGTTTCATTCGACAAAGTGGATTTTATCTGCTCCACAAGAACAAGTTCGAGGAGTCCCTCATATGAAAGAGGTAGGTCAGATAATTCAATGCACTTTGTCAGATAACCCGTGAGACGTGAAGAGAACTGGGGAAATGTTTCCGTGCTCTCTTTTCGGCTGTTTCTGAACAACTGCAGAAACTTTCGGGCAGTCATCTCAAACTGCTGTAGTAAGGCCTTCTTCAACAGGTCATAATCATGTTGATTCGGTCCCAGCTTTGTGTACACGTCATAAGCATTGCCTTTCAGTGACGTTGAAAGTTTGAGCGCCCAGCGGGTACTCTCTAACCCATAAAGATTCGCGAGTCTCTCGAATTTTTCTAGGTAGCTGTCAATTTTTTCGTTAGGGCTAGGAAAAGATTCTAAAGAAAACGACATAGCAGTTAATTGGGCAGACTGAGTGCTGGAGAGATCCATTGTTTGAGACTGGGGCGAAGACGGCTCTCCATTATTTGAAGTAGAGGCACTCCGACTCTCTAAAGCCTTGAGCGCTAATTCATGCTGTCTTTCCTTGTCTCTCTCTCTTCGCGTTGTCTCTCCTTCTCTCTTTCCCTGCGGGCGTCCATCTCTGCCTCAATTTTCTTCTGCTCCAATTGACGATCGTCCGCTTCTTTCTTCCTAGCTTCTGCCCTCTCTTCCTCCGCGTCATACCTTTGAAGTTCCTGGTTAATAAACAGATTCGCAGCTTCTGTGTCTAGTCCTGAGTCCTTGGCCTCTTGCCTCAAAAGGGATCTTATCCTAATTCTCTCTGCCATTGTCAAAGAACTGGATGCTTCTAAGACTAGAGAATAGTAAGATGGAACAAGAGGGGGAAAACTCAAAGCCGCTACGAAAAAAACCAAAGTAAAAAAAATTTACTAGAGTTACCTCCTACCTGTACTGTGCAAACTTATCGCTGCTATTATCTGGCAATTAAGGCTCTAAACGCAAGCGACTATGCCACTAAATGGTAAGTTACACTGGAAAAGAATCTGCTTTTACTAACAGTAGAGAAAAATTTAAATTAAAATAATTTAAAAGGAAAAAAAAAAAATTTTCCCCTAAATTTTAAATCTCTGACAACAAACTCCGTCCCTAAAGTCAATTATTGAGATGAGACGTTGTTAACTTAATTTTTAAAAATCAGAACAATCCGTCTTTAGCTAAGCTCAACTCTTTTTAACTTCAAAAACCTTAGTGACTGTAAAACAATCACGCTATCCCAGCAACTCTTATAAAGAAAGAAATTGAATTATCTCCGCTAGAGGATAATTAAAATAGCAAATATTTTTGTTTATCTGTACTTTCTACTGCTGTGGAGAGAAAACAACCTGTAAATATGCTGTGTGGACAACCCAAATACTTAAAGAACGTTTGTCTAGGGGTGTAATTATTTATTTATTTCCCTAATTCACAAGACAAATCATTCACACTCTACCTAGTTAGACCCAGACTAAATCAGACTCAAAATATCTTTAACCCGGCTATGCGATTGCCTCAAATGTAGCTCAAGATCCCAGAACCAGCCCACAAATATGTGTGCATCAAATGTATCTCAAAATAATCCCGGCGAGCCAGCCAAATATTGTCGTAAATTTATTTTGAGAGAAAAAGAGTCTTAGAAATAGTGGTCCGGTTTAGAGTGGAAAATGATGATGGAAAGCTCAGTGATAGAAAATGTAGATATTAAATAGTTGCTTCACAGCGTGCTGGAGGAGAGTAAAGACAGACTTATTTACGACAAATCGCTTCTCTCAATCTTCTCTTCCGCTCTCCTGGTCAAACAATTATTTGCCAGTTTTCCAGACTCGCATCTGCGCGCACACCGATTTGGTGTTTTTCACACACACAGACGATGTAGATACAAACTATATTAAACGAATAGGGGAAATGTTGGGCTGTGGGTATGTCCAACACCGTACTAAATGAGTTTATGTGATTTTATTCACTTTAAACATCAATCACTAACAAATATCAGGTATTACATAAATTATCATAAGTACACAAATGCAAATAACAAATTTGGGAGGGGTGAAGAAGATTGGTATCGACTAAGCCCTTCCCGCTTATTAGACAAAGATAAACCCAGTCCAGAGATAGATAATATCAGGAACACGGGTACGTTAACCTAACAGTGAAGTTAATTGCTCGGAAAGAGGTGTTACAAAGTTAGGTATAGGTGATAGAAAAAAAAACTGTTCTTCCCAATTGTTCTTCCCTTTACTAAGCAAATGGAAAGGAGGGTGGGGGGGTTTAAACAGAGTTAACCAATTATCAGCTCCCCCTTAAAGGAACAATTCAGGGAATACAGAAAAATTATATTACTAGGCAAGAAAGTTAACAACAGGTTTACAAAAGAAAAACGATTAAATTTCCTGTCATTCATACACACGCGTGAGGATCCACACTCATATACTCACACACTTACCGAATGCAGCCTCAGACGTTTGCGAGGGTTTGTTGGTAACAAATATTCTCACTTATCGCAAGACTTGAAGACTAAGAGTTCTCGTGTTTTTATTATATATATAAAAAGGAGTCTATGGGATGGCACTAACACAGTTCGGCACAGGGGTGAAAATGAAGTGGTCTGTTTTAATCCTCCGCTATGGTAAAATTCCTTCAATGCGTGATGGTAGTTTTATTAAATCCAATTGAGGAAAAAAACTAGGCTCAGTCACAGTCAGGAAAATATGTACTCTCTCACAGTAAACAGTAAATATGATATCGCTACTGGCGATGATTACCTTCCAGTTTATCTTACAAGTTTGTAAGGGTAATTTGATGATTATTCTTTAGAAATGTTCTTGGGTGGGCTTTATTTCATTTAATTCTGACAGCTAGGTCGCAAAAGACCGCCACAAGATTATATTTTAAAAGAAATGTTTCTTCAATATGACTGGAAGTTTATAGGATGATTTCTTTATTTCTTTCTTTATTTAGCTGGGACCGCAGGTTACGATCACTCTGTGTGAAAGAAAAAAGACATGTAACATACCGAAAAATCAAGCGCGATAAATTTCCCGTTAAGCCTATAATACACTCGAGTATTTAATTATGTATTTAATAAACACGGCGCGAATTCTAGTGGTTAAAACACACATCTATAAAACTAGGACTTAACTGAATTTATTAATTATAAATTCCTTCGCGACTTTAAGAGTTAATTTAAGCATCTATTATCTTTTGAAATAATATAATAGATAGATCATTATATTTACAACTGGAACTATTGAGATTGTTTAATTTAATAGATTTAAATTAACACAAACTCCATTGAAATAGAATGACTGAACTAGACCACTGATCACTTTACACAATATATATTACCGCTTTGCACAGAATAGAAATCACTGCAAATATATATATATAAAATCCAGGGGAAAATCTATAACAAGATTTCAATAAAGCTAGTGCTTCTGTAAAGGTCTGGCCAGCGAGTGATAACGTGTCTAGTCTTCATGGTCTATTTAGCTAAAATGGAATGTAAGTTGAGTGGGACATGATAAACTTGACAGCTTATTTGATCTCACGAACTTTTGGGGATCTGACCGCCAAATCAAGAGAAGAAACCGCACCCTGGTCTTCGTATCCGCTCGCTGGTCTTCGTATCCGCTCGCTGCTGCCCGTTTCGGCTTTCCCCCGTTCGCTCGGTTCTGCGATTGACACCGAGATGCGAAATTAGCAGCAAGCAACTGCGTCTCGTATCAGGGACCACTACTGTCTTTGATAACGCCGATAGTCTCCCCTGAAATCCCTCAGTCTGTCTCTTTGATCTCGTGCCGCATACTAAATGAGTCCCGGTGGAATGAGTTCTGGCAAACGAAAAGTTACAACAAATGTTCAGGGGTTCTAATGTTATGAAAAGCTAAAAGTCCCTTTAAATCATCCATCATATCAGGGAGAATTCACTTGTCAAACTAGACATACGTCACAGATGGTGTCACCAAGCTTATGTTTGATGACAATGACAGGCAGTTTATAGATGGTGTCACTAAGCTTATGTTTGATGACAGTGACAGGCAGTTTATAGATGGTGTCACCAAGCTTATGTTTGATGACAATGACAGGCAGTTTATAGATGGTGTCACCAAGCTTATGTTTGATGACAATGGCAGGCAGTTTATAGATGGTGTCACTAAGCTTTTGTTTGATGACAATGACAGGCAGTTTATAGATGGTGTCACTAAGCTTTTGTTTGATGACAATGACAGGCAGTTTATAGATGGTGTCACTAAGCTTTTGTTTGATGACAATAACAGGCAGTTTATAGATGACAATGGCAAGCAGTTTATAGATGGTGTCACTAAGCTTTTGTTTGATGACAATAACAGGCAGTTTATAGATGACAATGGCAAGCAGTTTATAGATGGTGTCACTAAGCTTTTGTTTGATGACAATAACAGGCAGTTTATAGATGGTGTCACCAAGCTTATGTTTGATGACAATGGCAGGCAGTTTATAGATGGTGTCACTAAGCTTTTGTTTGATGACAATAACAGGCAGTTTATAGATGGTGTCACCAAGCTTATGTTTGATGGCAGGCAGTTTATAGATAGATGGTGTCACCAAGCTTATGTTTGATGACAATGGCAGGCAGTTTATAGATGGTGTCACTAAGCTTTTGTTTGATGACAATAACGGGCAGTTTATTTTCATTTTTGTATGTGCTCCTAATGGGCCATGGAGCCACCACTGCTGCTGGTCACACAGGAAGCCTGTACAACGCAGTTACGTGCTCTTGCAGTGGTGGTTTCTGTGGCTATTTGCTTTGCAAGATGAGGTGCCCACCCCCATGCAAAACCTTTCATTAGTTGCCTTGTAGGATGTGCCTGAGGGTACAGTAGTCCTGTTCTTTCCTTGTCTCTGCAGAGACACTGGAAACTTCCTGAGGCACCATTGCCTGTCACCATTCATTAAATCGTTGCATTGTCTGTGTTACACTGTTAATCATGTGTTCAAGTTCATAGAGGCATACTTTATAAGTTCATAGAGTCATAACTTATAAGTTCAAAGAGGCATACTTTATAAGTTCATAGAGTCATAACTTATAAGTTCAAAGAGGCTTACTTTATAAGTTCATAGAGTCATAACTAATAAGAGGCATACTTTATAAGTTCATAGAGTCATAATTTATAAGTTCAAAGAGGCATACTTTATAAGTTCATAGAGTCATAACTTATAAGTTCAAAGAGGCTTACTTTATAAGTTCATAGAGTCATAACTAATAAGAGGCATACTTTATAAGTTCATAGAGTCATAACTTATAAGTTCAAAGAGGCATACTTTATAAGTTCATAGAGTCATAACTTACAAGTTCAAAGAGGCATACTTTATAAGTTCAAAGAGTCATAACTTATAAGTTCAAAGAGGCATACTTTATAAGTTCATAGAGTCATAATTTATAAGTTCAAAGAGGCATACTTTATAAGTTTATAGAGGCATACTTTGTAAGTTCATAGATGCATACTTTATAAGTTCATAGAGTCATAACTTATAAGTTCAAAGAGGCTTACTTTATAAGTTCATAGAGTCATAACTAATAAGAGGCATACTTTATAAGTTCATAGAGTCATAACTTATAAGTTCAAAGAGGCATACTTTATAAGTTCATAGAGTCATAACTTATAAGTTCAAAGAGGCTTACTTTATAAGTTCATAGAGTCATAACTAATAAGAGGCATACTTTATAAGTTCATAGAGTCATAACTTATAAGTTCAAAGAGGCATACTTTATAAGTTCATAGAGTCATAACTTACAAGTTCAAAGAGGCATACTTTATAAGTTCAAAGAGTCATAACTTATAAGTTCAAAGAGGCATACTTTATAAGTTCATAGAGTCATAATTTATAAGTTCAAAGAGGCATCCTTTATAAGTTTATAGAGGCATACTTTGTAAGTTCATAGATGCATACTTTATAAGTTCATAGAGTCATACTGTATAAGTTCATAGAGGCATACTATTTAAGTTCAAAGCGTCATACTTTATAAGTTTATAGAGGCATACTTTGTAAGTTCATAGAGGCATACTTTATGAGTTCATAGAGTCATACTGTATAAGTTCATAGAGGCATACTACATAAGTTCAAAGAGTGATACTTTATAAGTTCATATAGGCATACTTTATAAAACTTTCATTTAGCAAATCACCCTTACAAAATGTACACTCACACATTGTTGCGCTAAACTTGTCGCAACTTATTCTGACTATATATTCTGACTATGCATTTTGACTATATTCAATTTTTTAATGCATGGGAAGTAACTCATGGAATTGTAGTCACTTTTATTTCTACAGTCATCTAATCTTGATAGCATCGTCAGGAAGTTGTCTTATCTTGATAGCTAGGGTTGTTGATAGTTTGTGTGTGAGCGATTTTAAGTCATAACCATGTATGGAGCGTTTTCCTAGAAACAGTTGGCAACTTGCGATGTCATTTCCTTTTAAGGTTCGAATCTTTAGTCGAACATCGTAGAACATTCTTTGTTTCGTAAATTAGCTGAGTTGTATTCGATTCGGGTGTTCTGCACATGTCTTTGTTTGTGGGAAGGTTTTGTATGATTTCCGCCCAGGTGAGTCTGAGCGAAAATGCTGGTAAGGCGAGACGTAGCGGTGTGCTAACGTCTTCGCTTAGATTATTCAGGAAGGAGTCCTCATCATTGTTGTTCCTTCTTTTTTTTTGAGATGATATATCTCTATGTTATTCCAAATGCCTGGAGGCATATTTGATCTATGTGATTTATGTGATTTAATTCCTGATGAACAGGTAACTGAATCCTTTTTTGCTGAGTAACTTTATCGCCATCTTGTGATGTTGACTTTTGCCTAGCCTGCCTCATTATAGAGTCTATGATATGACAAGTTTGCTCAGCTCACGATCCACTTATATTGTCACGCATCGATTGATGCCTGTCCTAAGGACCAGTTGCTTCCTGAACTTTATTGATGGATCTAGGTTTGATACCTTTGCTGTTTAAGGAACATAGAGGACGATAATGTGATGCTCAAAAGACATGCCTGTCTTGTTGAGGTCGAATATAGGAGACTAGATTTAATCTCCTAGTTGATATCTACTAGCTCTTATGGAAAGGGGAAGTTTACTACCTGACTACATGTACAGCTGATTACGATATCCTAAAAGGCATATGATTTACATTATTATGATGCTGTCTGATGTTCCTGTTGAATTGACTACGTCGATGATACAATGACTGTTGTACTATACCTGTGATGTTTCTGCATAACGATGTCCATGCATTTTGTCATTGTGGCGTACACAATATATATTGCCAAAAAACATCACTGCTGTTAAAAGCTTCATTGACTTTCTACGTTGTATGGTCTGATGTGACGTCCATGTATGATACTGTAGCTATCTGACTCTATCCTTACGTCACACACTTAAACCAGACTAAAGACACCATGTTACTCTGCCTCATCATCCCTGGTGTCTGAGGGTGATACACCACTCTGCAAGTGCCAGTATTATGATACCTTTGGAAAGCAGATGAAATACAACACCCTCAACATTGTGTGGCAAATGTGACATCATCCACGGAACATTTACACGCAACACACATTTTGCTACGCAACATTTGGTGGCCATAAGCTGGTTTGGTCTGGTACCAGCATACACGGGGTCCCTTACCCACTTCAGTCTACATGATATCAACATTTCAACATTTTTCAAGACATCAACATAAAGAATTCTGAGACTACTCGGCGTTGTCCGATAAATGTCGAAATTGCAGTTTTGCCATAAAGGAAGAAATTTGACAGTACCCGGCGTTGTATATATTGCCGGATAACACAAGTTGCTGCTATCAAGGTTCCAGGTTGCTGTAGTTGTTGAGAAGGCCAAGTTCTGGTTGCTACAAGTTCTTGAGAAGGCCAAGTACCGATTCAAGCAATTTACTCCTGGATAAGAAGGTCAAGTGCCGTAATTACACTACCTGTATACTGCCTGTACTGTTTAGAAGCTCAAGTCTCAACCATCGTCTTAGCTGTTTGATGCAAGTTCAGATGTGTGATCAACGTTGGATCTTCGATCTTAGAATGCTGATTACCACCTGTATTTTGCTGTACTGACGATTGGAGTTCTATAAGTTAAGTGGCCTGTTTGTTTGTGAACTGTGCCCTTATACTTCTACTGCGTCTTCTGTATTTCTCATTCTTTTGTTTACATGTTATATGTTTATATGTTATTTGTATATTTATATGTTTATGTTTCTGCGGGTTTTCGGTTGGGCGGTGTCTCCCTTAGATCATACCACGTCATAGAGGTCGTCTATCGTGAGCGTTTTCTGTAGGGTGTGCAAATTTCCGATACTGGAATTTGCAAAGCGACTTCTGTTGCTATTTTTTGTTAGTTGTGATGACATGTGTTAGTATTGTTTTCGTTATTTTTCGCACTCTTTAGTTTTGTTTTGATTTGTTTGTATTTGCTAGCCTACTCTTTTCTATTGTTTAGTTTCATATACCATTTTTGTTTATACACTGTGGTGTCTTGTATTTGTATTATCTTCTCGTAGATATCATCACATTTTTTGTGATATTTCTTTAATTTTCGCTTTATTTTTTGTTGATTTCTGCGAATGTTTTCGTATTGTTGCTAAACCTTTGTTATTGTTTACATTGGTATTGTTTACATTGTTATTGTTTACATTGTGATTGTGTTTACATAGTCATTGGTTACACTTATAGTAGTTAATTCACATTTGATAGTGGGTTATGCTTATGCATTACTAATACACTGATGATTAATAAATGATGAATAGTATTGTGCACTAATGAATGAGAAGTGCACCTATGATCAAGAGTTGATTGATGATATTTCAACAAGGTCTATACACAAGTTCTTTGATCTAAGACTTGTTTCCCACAAAGATTGGGATAATAATATAGTGTTGTGAGTAAGCAAGTGCTTCATTTAAGACTTGCTATAATTAAATTTGAAATAAGATAATTAATTATTTCAGGTTGTGGACTCATATTATTACTCATCATGTCTACATTTGAGCACTTTATTGAGCAGGGTAAATTGCTTGGGAAGACTGGTGATAAGTTAGAAGAATTTGCAACTGCTCAATATGATAAAGCAATGGAAGCTGAACAAAAGAAACTGCAGATGCAGGTGGATGAAAAAAGATTCCAAATGGAAATGGAAAAACAAAAAAAGAGAAGCAGAAGCAAAAGCTGAAGAGAAGAGACTACAGATTGAGTCTGAAAATAAAAGACTTGAAATAGAGTCTGAAAATAAAAGACTTGAAAAAGAGGCTGAAAATAAAAGACTTGAAATAGAGGCTGAAAATAAAAGACTTGAAAAAGATACTGAAAATAAAAGACTTGAAATAGAGGCTGAAAATAAAAGACTTGAAATAGAGGCTGAAAATAAAAGACTTGAAAAAGAGGCTGAAAATAAAAGATTAGAAAAACAAGCTGAAACTGAAGAAAGGAAGTTACAAAGAGAGTCTGATGAGAGAAAAGCAAAAATGGAGCATGAAGAAAAACTCTTAGCTTTGGAAGTTGAGAAATTAAAGGTGATGAACATGGGTAATGCTAATGATGCAAATAAGGTCTCAGATAAGACTAATGCAAGTACTTTCAAGCTTAATCTACCACCATTCAATGCTTCCATCGACGATATAACATTCTATCTGGACAGATTTGAAACTTCATGTAAAGTACATAACATAGATAAATCACTGCAGGTTTATCATTTGTCCAAAATACTTAGAGGTGATGCTTTGAGTATGTTAAGCATGGTAGATGAGCCTGACAAGAACAACTATGAGGTTGTCAGGGCTATGTTGTTAAAGAAATACCAACTTGACGAAGACGGCTATCGTCTTCAATTTAAAAATATGTTGCCAGAAACTGGAATGCAATTCTCTGAATTCATTTCGAAGATACGTCTTACTTTTTCACGTTGGGTGGAGCTGTCTAAGATAGAAAAAACTTATGAAGGACTTATAGACTTAATACTTAGAGACAAAGTCATGTCTTCTGTTAATGAGTCTTTCCTTGCTTTCCTTCACGAACGTAAACCTAAAACAATAAAAGAAATGGAAGATTTCTGTAGCCAGTATATAACTGCGCATCCTCACGTAACCATTGGTAACGCCAAAGTAAAAGAAGGTATGCCAGTTGCTTCGGCAGCACCTTATGGTCAAAACTCTAGTCATAGATTCCAACAAAATTTTGATAGGAAAAGTAACCGTAGTTACGGTCAAAATTATGGAAATCAATTTCAGGGTGATTCTTCTTCGAAGAATTGGAGACGAGCTGACAGTCCTCGTTACTTCCAACCTAATAATTTTAGGCATTTCAGAAGAGGATATGGTAACAGAGGCTTTTCCTCGCGTAGACCTCAAAACCAAACAAATAGATGTTCACATCAATGTGGACATGATAATAATCATGGAAACTGTAGTTCGAAACAGGATAACAATTATAATAGAGACACTAATAACTACAGAGATAATAACAACAGTGATAACTTCAGAGGTAATAGTAGTCGCGGTAGATCTCAATACAAAAAAAAAGAGATATCAGCAGGCTAACTCGGTTCAACAAGAATCTCAGGGAGCCTGCAATCAGGTTTCTGATAATAAAAACTCTGACGCTGTCACTTGTTCTTCTTTTGACTTTGGGAGAGCAAACAAATGCCCCCAATGCAGTACTCTGTTCGAACCGACTACAATATCGACTTTGAGTTGTGGTCACCCTCTCCCCGCTCTTCCTGCTTCGGTTGCACATGACGGGAGAGGTTCTCTAATCCTACATAAGGGTCTTGTTGTTAATACTCCGGTCTCACTACTTTTCGATTCCGGATGCACCACTATTGGTGTTAGACAATCGCTTGTAGAACCATCCTGTGCGACAGGAAGGGTTATCAAATGTGTCACATTTGGCGGCACTCTAGAAAAATATCCTACTGCTGTAATTCACATTGCCACTCCTTTCTTTACGGGAGATGTGCATGCCTGTCTCTTACCTAATCCTATTGCGGACCTTATTATTGGTCGTATTCACGGAGTTAGGGAATGTACCCCATAGCAGATTGCTGCTTGGGAAGATGATAATATGCAAGCTACCAATGCAGTGGTTACAAGAGCACAAGCTCTACAAACACCACAAACTTCGTTGAATAATGATAATGAAGTTCATAGCCAAGATAGTACCTTGGTTATTTCTCGTGACTCGTTCATAAAATTACAAGAAGAAGATCCGACGCTAAAAAAATTCTTCATTCTTGCGAAGAAAGGTGATCCAAATAAGGATACACAAAGAAAATCTTGGATAGAAATGAAAAACGGCGTGCTTGTACGTATGGTACAAGACTCGGCTACGTCAGCACATTCGCAAATTCTTGTTCCCAAGAGTATGAGAGTGCAAATATTGCAACATGCTCATGACTCGCAATGTGCTGGACACATGGGATTTTCCCGTACAAAGTCGAGAGTCCTTGCGGCTTTCTTTTGGCCCTTTGTTAACAAGGACATTCATATATACTGCCGATCATGTCAGGTATGTCAGGAGGTCAAATCTAGAGGACCACGACATGCTGCGCCTATCCAGGCTGCTGACATCCCTATTCGGCCATTTCAGAAAATGGCCATAGATATTATTGGCCCTTTTAAGATAAAGTCGGCCAGAGGACATTAGTTTATCCTTACATGTGTCGATATGTGCACACGTTGGCCAGAGGCTATCCCTCTAAAGAGCATATCTACTACAGATATCGCAGATGCTCTTTGGCTGATATTTTCTTGCTTGGGGTTCCCCAGAGAAATACTGTCTGACCATGGCACTCAACTCATATCTGATACTATGTCTCAAGTAATGTCTACCTTACACATTAAAAGATCTCTCAGTAGCATCTATCATCCTATGTCTAATGGGTTAGTTGAGCGTCTGAATAGAACGCTCAAGACTTTACTTGGTAAGATAACTGAAGATCATCCTCAAGATTGGGACAGGGTTTTACCCGCGGCTCTCTTTGCCTATAGAGAGGTCCCAAACGAACACACAGGATTTTCTCCCTTTGAACTTGTCTTTGGCGCGCGGCCCTATGTCTTTATTACACGATCTCATCACTGCCGATGATATTAGTGATGACACTCAATCTTCATATGAGTATGTCATTGCTCTTAGGCAAAAGATCTTTGAGGCATGCAAACTAGCGACTGCTTCGTCAGAAATTGCTAAAGAAAAAGCAAGACAGTTTGCTAACAAGAACAGATGTCTATGACAACTTTGTCCAGGTGACAAAGCATTCGTCCTACTCCCCAGTAGGGAAAATAGACTTCTGATTGCATGGAAAGGTCCATATGCAATAGTCTCACGAATTTCCGATGTTGACTATGTGGTCGATATAGATGGAAAGCATAAAACTTTCCATATCAACATGCTCACGGAATTTCATGAGCGTCCAGACTATTTGCTGCCTATTTTCCAGGCAACGGACGATTCTTCTGTACCTCATGGTCATTACTCATCCCTGTCTGTCATACAGGATGAGGAATCTGTTTTTTCTGATGTCGATCTTCCTCTTCCAGTGGTTCCACTACATTCCATGGAATCTTGGAAAGATGTGTCCATTTCTCCTAATCTTTCTGTTGATGAACATCGTCAAAGTCTCGTCGATGTTACAGACATTTAAGGATGTTCTAACCGACATCCCTGGTCACACGCATGTCATAGAACATGACATAATTCTTACCGACAATAATCCTATTAGGGTTAGGCCTTATCTTATCCCTATACACTTTCAGTCACAAGTGGAAAAGGAATTGGATGAAATGATTCAATTAAACATAATTGAACCATCGACTTCTCCATATTCTTCTTCCATGGTTATTGTTCGGAAGAAAGATAAGAACATACGAATTTGCGTTGATTATCGCAAATTAAATCAAGTCACAAAGTTCGATGCTGAACCTATGCCTTTACTAGAAGATCTACTTATTAGACTTTCTAATTCTAGATTCTTCACTAAACTTGACTTGTCAAAAGGTTATTGGCAAGTGCCTTTAGCAGATCATGCCAAACCTCTTACTGCTTTCTCAACACCTAGGGGTCTATTTCAATGGAATGTTATGCCTTTCGGTCTTATGAACGCCCCTGCTACTTTCGTTCGCATGATGCGTCGAATTCTTTCTCATCGTTCAGACGTCATCGCATACTTAGATGATATCTGTCTCTTCAGTGATTCCTGGGAAGATCACTATTTGGGTTTATATGACCTACTGTCCACTCTACGTGAGTTTAATTTGACAGCAAAACCCTCTAAAGCCTATGTTGGTTTTGGTGAAATCTCTTTCCTGGGTCATCGTGTTGGTCATGGTCTCTTGAAGACAGAAGACCACAATACTTCGAAAATATTGAACATCTCTGTACCTAAAACGAAGAAACAAGTCCGTAGTCTATTGGGTCTAATTCAATTCTATGGGAGATTCATCCCGAATCTATCTTCGATCATGGCACCTCTCTCAACTTTGTTGAAGAAAGGGTCGCCTAATCTGGTTCGTTGGTCTCAGGAATGTCAATCTTCCTTAGACCAGATCAAGAAAATATTTTCTTCTCCTCCCATCCTAAGATTACCTACTCTTGGTAGGACTTTTGTTCTTCGAAGTGATGCTTCATCCACTGGGATTGGAGCAGCACTTATGCAGGAATATGCTGAAACTCTGCATCCTGTCATGTACATTTCTAGAAAACTAAATGCGGCAGAGAGGAACTACTCGGTTTTAGACCGTGAATTGTTGGCTATGGTTTGGTCTATTCTCAAACTACAAAGATTCCTCCTGGGCGCACATTTCATTCTAGAAACTGATCAGAAAGCTCTTACAGCTATTCAGACTAAGAACTTGAAGAGTTCGAGATCCACTCGATATGCTATTGCTCTTCAACCTTTTCACTTCACGGTACGAGCTATCCGTGGGTCGGATAATGTGATGGCTAACATTCTGTCTAGATGCCCACATGATTCCAACTAATACTTCTGTCCTATTTCTATATATACGACAGAGCCATAACACACCTATATTACTACAATACATTAGCACAACTGTCCTCACTTTAGGTGAACACATACTATTGTGCTTTGTTATCATCTTCTTCTGTTCCCATCTTTAATATAAGAAGAAGACTGAGTAGTTAATATAAGGGCCGAAAGTTTACTCGGTCACAAATTGTTCATAATAATGTATTGTATAGTATGAAACTTAATGGCTATTAAATAGAATTATATTGGTTGTTTTTTCTCAGCATGTTATTGTTGATCGGAGAAGCTACCTTTCTGTTGTCAAACATGGAGAGTTCCACATTGTACACTTTCCTTGGAACGACAGGAGATGTGTCCTGGATCGTCATTTATGTTTAATTTCATTATGTAATGGTATTATTAAACATTTAGATAATGTACTATTTAACATTCTATATCAGATGTGTACATCCATTCTAAGCGGTATTAGAATATGACACTGCTATTTGATTATAATGATATGAACTTGCATATTTATATTGTATTTTCATGCAAGCGTAGTGTGTGTTGGTGGCACCTCCCCGATATATTTTTTTCTTGAATCAGATTTTTTATCTGTTGAGAAATATTCTCACCAGACACTTTATGTGTCAATTTAGCCTCATATTAGGCAGTGCAATTAGTTATCCCCGCATAATTCGTGCGTTGTTAAACCACTTTTGGTTTTACTCTTGGATATTTTAAAAAAAAAAAATGTTGCACATTTTTTTTTTATCGGGAGGTGGCGGTAATGTTGCGCTAAACTTGTCGCAACTTATTCTGACTATATATTCTGACTATGCATTTTGACTATATTCAATTTTTTAATGCATGGGAAGTTTTTTTTTTTTTTTTTTTTTTTTTTTTCGTACGCCCGCTAATACTCGAGGCGAAATCTCAGGTTATTACTATGTCTAACCTGACATTGATTTTACGTGAGTATCCCTTTTTACTTGTACAGAGACAGGTGTCCCTCGCCATTCAGGCAAATACTCTCCGATTTCGGAGGTACCCATTGCAGCTGGGTCGGCTCAGGAGCCGCCAATCCCTGGTCGACAACACTCCTTCAAATGTGGTTGCCAGGTCTCGAGTTAATCCAGTCCAATTCCCGGTCGACGAAAAATCCTCAAATGCCGTCGCCCGGGTTTGATCCTGAATCACCCGGTCGCCAGAGCGGTGTTGTAACCACTACGCTAGCGCGGCTCCCTACATGGGAAGTAACTCATGGAATTGTAGTCACTTTTATTTCTACAGTCGTCTAATCTTGATAGCATCGTCAGGAAGTTGTCTTATCTTGATAGCTAGGGTTGTTGATAGTTTGTGTGTGAGCGATTTTAAGTCATAACCATGTATGGAGCGTTTTCCTAGAAACAGTTGGCAACTTGCGATGTCATTTCCTTTTAAGGTTCGAATCTTTAGTCGAACATCATAGAACATTCTTTGTTTCGTAAATTAGCTGAGTTGTATTCGATTCGGGTGTTCTGCGCATGTCTTTGTTTGTGGGAAGGTTTTGTATGATTTCCGCCCAGGTGAGTCTGAGCAAAAATGCTGGTAAGGCGAGACGTAGCGGTGTGCTAACGTCTTCGCTTAGATTATTCAGGAAGGAGTCCTCATCATTGTTGTTCCTTCTTTTTTTTTGAGATGATATATCTCTATGTTATTCCAAATGCCTGGAGGCATATGTGATCTATGTGATTTATGTGATTTAATTCCTGATGAACAGGTAACTGAATCCTATTTTGCTGAGTAACTTTATCGCCATCTTGTGATGTTGACTTTTGCCTAGCCTGCCTCATTATAGAGTCTATGATATGACAAGTTTGCTCAGCTCACGATCCACTTATATTGTCACGCATCGATTGATGCCTGTCCTAAGGACCAGTTGCTTCCTGAACTTTATTGATGGATCTAGGTTTGATACCTTTGCTGTTTAAGGAACATAGAGGACGATAATGTGACGCTCAGAAGACATGCCTGTCTTGTTGAGGTCGAATATAGGAGACTAGATTTAATCTCCTAGTTGATATCTACTAGCTCTTATGGAAAGGGGAAGTTTACTACCTGACTACATGTACAGCTGATTACGATATCCTAAAAGGCATATGATTTACATTATTATGATGCTGTCTGATGTTCCTGTTGAATTGACTACGTCGATGATACAATGACTGTTGTACTATACCTGTGATGTTTCTGCATAACGATGTCCATGCATTTTGTCATTGTGGCGTACACAATATATATTGCCAAAAAACATCACTGCTGTTAAAAGCTTCATTGACTTTCTACGTTGTATGGTCTGATGTGACGTCCATGTATGATACTGTAGCTATCTGACTCTATCCTTACGTCACACACTTAAACCAGACTAAAGACACCATGTTACTCTGCCTCATCATCCCTGGTGTCTGAGGGTGATACACCACTCTGCAAGTGCCAGTATTATGATACCTTTGGAAAGCAGATGAAATACAACACCCTCAACATTGTGTGGCAAATGTGACATCATCCACGGAACATTTACACGCAACACACATTTTGCTACGCAACACACATCTTGGCAACAATTTATACAAAAATGAAGAACTTGACAGTAATGTCAGAATAGGAGTACAAAAGTCGGGAGGTACTTTCATTGCATTACAAAACTCGAGGTCAACACAGAAATAAGAATTTTCAATTAAAATGTCAAGGCTGTCCTATTGTGTTATTGTATTGAAATATGGAGAATAATATTTTTAAAAATGACAACAAGAAATAGGTTACAATCATAAACAAAAGTGCTTGTGCAGAATTGAAGGATTAAAGTGGTCTGACAGAATCACGTGTGGAACTGATGAATAAACCAGTGGAACAAGAGGTGAAGAAAAGAATCAGACACTGGATAGGACACTCACGGGGGGGGGGGGGGGGGGGGGGTGGGGACCAAGAGATAGAATTACAAGCCTGTCCATGTTCTGGAATCCCCAAGGTAAAAGAAACAGAGGATGCCCAAATACAGATGGAGAAGAGAACTGGGGGCAATCCTGAAAAGGATAAACATGATAAGAAAACAACTGACATGGTTGGCACAGAAAAGAATGGCTTGGTGTGAATTAGTTGAGTCCTATACTCCACAGTAAGCTTAAGGGTGTTGATGATAATGATGGAGATAGAATTACAAGCCTGTCCATGTTCTGGAATCCCCAAGGTAAAAGAAACAGAGGATGCCCCAAAAACAGATGGAGAAGAGAACTGGGGGCAATCCTGAAAAGGATAAACATGATAAGAAAACAACTGACATGGTTGGCACAGAAAAGAATGGCTTGGTGTGAATTAGTTGAGTCCTATACTCCACAGTAAGCTTAAGGGTGTTGATGATAATGATGGAGATAGAATTACAAGTCTGTCCATGTTCTGGAATCCTCAAGGTAAAAGAAACAGAGGATGCCCCAAAAACAGATGGAGAAGAGAACTGGGGGCAATCCTGAAAAGGATAAACATGATAAGAAAACAACTGACATGGTTGGCACAGAAAAGAATGGCTTGGTGTGAATTAGTTGAGTCCTATACTCCACAGTAAGCTTAAGGGTGTTGATGATAATGATGGATGATGATATTTCCAAATCATGCCACAGATCCTCGTGTGAGTTAGTTACAGATATAGACCTGTAAAACTCAGCTTAGTAGATACTATAAATGACTGGAACCTTGTTCCAAATGATTTAGTGAACATTTATTTTTTCTTTCATCAGCCTTGAAGCAAGAGAATGTTGATATGAAGACCTACATTGATGGACTTGTAGCCCGAGTGATGATACACTGCCCAGAGGCTTTAGCTGCAGGAGATGACCTCAAGCCTTTAAGAATTGATACTTAGTTTACCTGGTGCAGTAATTAGAGAGATTGTTGTTAAGATCGTTAGTAACATAAAGGAGAGCCATGAGATACAAAAAGTACAAGGAAATGCTAATTTTTGTTATGGATTTACATTAAGGAAGCAGCCAATGTAAAGTCCAATGAGGTCTTGCTTAGGGCAGAACATACACAAAATGAATTAGAAAATAACCCATAAGAAGAATAAACGATCTGACTTGCAGGTTATTAACTTGTTGACATGACTAATATCCAATGACAATCATAAGGAGAAGCATCAATAAGATATTTTTTATTAATTTTCCAATTGGCTCCCTACGAAGAAATGTAAGTGTACATTTCATAATTTGTTCTTATCTCTAGTTATCAGTTAATGTTATCCGTAATGGCTCTTTTTTTGTCTCTTAATATTGAAATTGTGTTTCGTTGTACTTACATCAAGAATTGTGTTAAATGTTAATAATCTTGCTGGGATCCGTTAAGTTCCAGTTGGGGAGTTATACCAGCTTAGTTCATCTTCCTTCTGTTGCATACTGGAACATTCTGTGACAACAGGTGGGTTAATAAGTGAAAACTGTTATTTTTTGTTTGTTTTTTTTTGTGTTAAAAAGTTTGCAGATGAGAACTTTTGTTCAACTGTTTTAAGTTAAGGTATTACATTTAATTTTTCTTCCAGTGATTTTCAAGTACTGATGTTCTTATACATGTCAGTTTAATTACTCTGCAGGTGTTTCTACCATCATCCTTGTATTCATCTGCCACATTTATTTTCATAAGAGCTTGAGGTTTGTATATCTACTGCCATTTTCTTTAAACATGGTTGTCTTGCAGCCATAATACTTGTAAGTTGATCCTCTTTACCCGTTGTATTTTCAAAATCTTCTTCTATTATCTGTATCTTTAAACTAATACTCCCTGTCCCATTTTGCTTGTTATGCAGCTGGTCTCCTTGCAGGAAACTGTATCAAAGCATTCATATGCAGCGTTAGTTTCTGTATCAAAGCATTCATGTACAGCTTTGGTTTCTGTATCAAAGCATTTATGTACAGCTTTGGTTTCTGTATCAAAGCATTTATGTACAGCTTTGGTTTCTGTATCAAAGCATTTATGTACAGCTTTGGTTTCTGTATCAAAGCATTTATGTACAGCTTTGGTTTCTGTATCAAAGCATTCATGTACAGCTTTGGTTTCTGTATCAAAGCATTCATGTACAGCTTTGGTTTCTGTATCAAAGCATTCATGTACAGCTTTGGTTTCTGTATCAAAGCATTCATGTACAGCTTTGGTTTCTGTATCAAAGCATTTATGTACAGCTTTCATTTCTGTATCAAAGCATTCATGTACAGCTTTAGTTTCTGTATCAAAGCATTCATGTACAGCTTTGGTTTCTGTATCAAAGCATTCATGTACAGCTTTGGTTTCTGTATCAAAGCATTCATGTACAGCTTTGTTTTCTGTATCAAAGCATTCATGTACAGCTTTGGTTTCTGTATCAAAGCATTCATGTACAGCTTTGGTTTCTGTATCAAAGCATTCATGTACAGCTTTGGTTTCTGTATCAAAGCATTCATGTACAGCTTTGGTTTCTGTATCAAAGCATTCATGTACAGCTTTGGTTTCTGTATCAAAGCATTCATGTACAGCTTTGGTTTCTGTATCAAAGCATTCATGTACAGCTTTGGTTTCTGTATCAAAGCATTCATGTACAGCTTTGGTTTCTGTATCAAAGCATTCATGTACAGCTTTGGTTTCTGTATCAGTTTGTTTTACAAGATGATGTTGTCAGCCCCTATGCACAACGTCGTATTAGTCACGTCTTAAAAAATACCGGAAGTTGTAGTAGCAGTTCTGTTCTTTGTCTCCTTTGAGAATCTCAGTAAACTGCTCGCTGCTAATAGTTTACACAAATCGAGGTATCACAATAGGCAAACTGAATGTAGTGCCTGTATCAGTATTTGGTTTTCTGAGAATATTCCATATATATTTTTTTAAAATAGTAAATGTTGGTAGCTGTGGAATAAAGATTTGGTGTATAAATATGTTACTTTATGAAATACATCTTTACTGATGTTATATGCAGTATATATGTAAAGCTGTATATATTGTGGAGAATGTAGAAAAGATAACGGGCAGTTTTACATCATGACATGCCAGTAGACAGAATGACAAAATGTTTGTTTTTTCTATATATATTTTATACCATAATGCATAATTTAAAAACAGGTTAAAGATTTTGCATAAGTTTCTTGTGTGTATTTTCCAGAACATGCAATTTTTGTATTTAAATAGTATAAATATGATAAATGTTTACTTATGGTAGACGGTTGTCAAAAGTGCATAACTGTTTAGTTTATTTACATATAAAATGTCCAGTGTACAGGGTGTCTGAAAATGGAATGTTCAAGAGAACAATTCAGTAGCTCAAGGATCCAGGTGATAATTTTGTTGGTTTCAGTGGTCACACGTATGCTGTACCCTTAAACCATTAGTTGTCACCGAGATGGCTCAGCAGAAACTTAGTCTTATGTTTCACTAAGTTGATGTCTGCAAGTTTTAGCTAGTGTCTGAAGTTTTAGCATTAAAATGCAACTCAGTTGAGGAGGTTAGGCATATGAGAGAAGCAAGATGCATTTGGAATATGAAATTACTTTTAGTAATATTCAAGGGGTGTCCAATGTAAAAGATGAAAACCCCATAGGATAAGTGTTTATTTGATGTCCTTGTGTGTCCGCTTTCACAGAATGTGGGCAGCTGCATCTTCCCGACTCCAGTTAATATTTTAGAAAAACATTTTCATACATAAAAAATCAGATATGTGGTTTGGTTTGAAGGACTATCTTCATTGCACATGGACAACTCCATCAGTGGTCCAATCTCCTCCCTTAGATCACACAAGGAGGATCTCTGCACAGTGCATGAACGCCTTAGCACCAGTAAAAATCCCAATGTGTGTATATAGGAATCACACATTCTATAAATATTTTTGGTGGGTAGGTTTCTAATTTTTAAATTTTGCCAGGGCAGCGGCCTTATGGCCTACTCTTTACGATTTCCAACAGCCATGGGATTTTTAATGTGTGCAACTTGCACAAGGGACCTGCTATTTTTCACCCTTATCAGAAAAGGCTAGGCATCCGATCTCACTACCCATGAGAACTGGTTCTGGAAAAAAATTTCCATAAATTATATTCCCTCTACTGGGTATCGAACCTGGTACCTCTAGAATTTGAGGCAGACGCCATACCTCTTAGCCACTCCGACCCCTTTCAGATTTGTGATGCTGCATCAAACAAGTTTGGTGTGAATGTAAGAAGAGACTATGATGAAATGCTATAAAAAATTGGCTGTGATGAGAAATTCCATAACTTTTGTTTTCTGATGAAGAACAATCTATTTTAATGGTATCATGAGCACACATAATTGCAGAATTTGGGTTACGTAGAAAGATTTAAGAACAGTGTCACAAGTGCAAAGACACATCCTGGCACCGACATAAATTCAGATCACAATCCAGTCATCATCAAAGTAAATATAAAGCTGAAAAGAGCAGGAAACAGAAGACAGGAGGAACCTCAGATAGAAATATCAGCGCTGAAACAACCAGATATAAAACAGAAGTATTTAATCGACTTCAAAAATAAATATCAACAGTTATTGACAGAAAGCATGGAGCAGTATAGAAGAGAAAACCCAGAAGAAAAAGCAACCGCAAAATGGGAATGCTTAAAAACAAGCATACAATCAGCAAATGCAAATTTACCTAAAAAGGAGTCTAAGAAAAATCAAATTTGGATGACAGATGACATCTTGAATAAAATGGCAGAAAGAAAGAAAGCAAAAAAACACTCCAGAATATAAAACAATAGACAATGACATACGTACTATGTGTAGAGAAGCAAAAGAACGGTGGATAGAAACAAAATGCAAGGAAATAGAAGACTTGGAAGCAAAGCACATGACAAGAGATATGCATGAAGAAATAAAGAAATTATCAAATCGGTCACGGTTTGCACAAGGAGGAAGCTGTATCAAGAACAAAAATGGTGTAATATTACTTGATGAGAAAGACATATCAAACAGATGGGCAGAATACGTAAAAGAACTATTTGAGGACAACAGAGGTAAAAAACCATCACCAGATTCTAATGAAGGCCCAAACATTCTCAGATCAGAAGTAGAGAATGCCATACATATGATACAAAAAGGAAAATCAGCAGGCATGGATAACATAAAAATTGAAATGATAGAAGCTCTGGAGAGCTTTGGTATAGATACAATCACAGAAATATGCAACGATATATACAATACAGGATATATACCACACGACATGAAGACATCAGTTTTTATAACATTGCCCAAAAAACCAAATGCAACAGAATGTTCAGACTTCAGAACAATCAGCCTGATGAGTCATGCAATTAAGATACTGCTCAAAATCATACAGGAAAGAATAAAAAGTAAAGTAGCGAAATCCAAGAAGAACAGTTTGGTTTTAGACGGAACAGTGGAACAAGAGAGGCAATATTTTGCCTAAGAATATTAGCAGAAAAATATACAGAGGTCCAAAAAAGTATGTATATGTGCTTCATTGACTATAAGAAGGCTTTTGACTGAGTCCATCATGAGAAAATAATTGAATGCCTCAAAGACATAGGTATTGATGGAAAAGATAGAATACTCAGTAACCTTTATTGGGAGCAAACTGCCACAGTAAGATCTGGAAGGAATTATTCACCATACATAGGCATAAAAAGAGGTGTCAGACAAGGTTGTGTGCTGTCCCCTTGCCTATTTAATTTATACACCGAAAAAATTTTCAAACAGATACAGGAAATACCAGGACTGAACATCAGTGGAAGGTCAATAAATAACCTTAGATATGCAGATGATACCGTGTTGTTAGCTGAAAGTGAACAGGAGTTACAAGAACTAGTGAAGCAAGTGAACAGCATAAGTCATGAATATGGACTCGACATTAATATTGAGAAAACAAAAACTATGATAATTATCAAAACAGACGATAAACCCACATTAAAGATAAGCGTAAATGGGAAAATCCTGGAACAAGTCAAGAGCTACGTATATCTTGGTCATATAATAACAGAAGATGGCAGATGTGAAACAGAAATCAAGAAGAGAATAGGAATGGCCAAAGCCACATTCAACAACATGAAACATATACTGACATCCAAACAGTTATCTCACAAATTAAAACTGAGAATCATAAAGTGTTATATATATTCTGCATTTCTGTATGGTGCGGAAACATGGACGATGAATAAGAATTTGGAAGAAAGAATTGAGGCTCTTGAAATGTGGATACAGTATATAGAAGAATGGGGCGTATCTCATGGAAAGAGATGAAAACAAATAAGGAGGTCCTAGAAAATCTAGGTATGAAAAGAGAACTACTGAGGGAGGTCAAAGTTCGGCAGCTAAAATACTTTGGCCACATAAAAAGGCATAACACCTTGCAGAAGACCATAACAGAAGGGAGAGCTGAAGGCAAACGTGCAAGGGGAAGACAGCGCTATAAGTGGGAAGATAACATCAAGAGATGGACAGGAAAGAGTCTATCAGAGTGCACCACCAAGACAAGAGACAGAAGACGTTGGAGATCCATTACAGCCAACCTTCGTTGTGGAGATGGCAACTGATGATGATGATGAAAGCTCAATAAAATATCAGACGTCAGAGGAATACATTGAACATTAACAGGTTTAGCACAGAAAGATGAAAAATTGAATCCTGTTGTATTTTTAACTTCCAAGAACCAATGGTGATGAGTATGTTATACTTTGACATGTTAGAGACAACTTGTCTTGTGTCACATGGCTTCAGTAAGTTGAAGCACCCTCACATTTTTGCCCATATCAGGTCCCTAAACAAAGAGCAAGGAATAGTACCATTGTAACCTGCTAGGCATGTCATAGAAGGCAACTAAGGGGAGGGGGTTGGACATGGGACTGGCTACCCAACCTGTAGAGGTGTAAAGCCAAGAAAACTTCAACAATATAGATAAGTCAACAAGAACAAATTTATACAATTCAACCCAGCTGAGACGCAAGGACATCCTCTGGTAAGAAGACATGTAAGAGAGAAAGATGGCATGAATATGACAGGACAAGGAGGCTTGGAGTGTATTTGTCAAAGCTCTGTACTCCACAGGGAGCTAAAGATAATAATGATGACCCTCACACTTTGGGAAAAGGCTGTATTCAGTTTTTATATGAATGCTTTTAAAACAAATGGATTGGAACAGGCAGTGTTCTAACATGGGCCTCTGGTATTCCCAGACCTGATGCCTTTGCACCTTTCTCCTATAAGCTTATATGAACAATGTTTTCTTTGAAGAAGAAACTTACTTAGTCGTTCCCCTTCTACCGTGAGGTGTAGAGGTTTGGAAGAGAGAGCGCCAGACTATCCTGTCGGCGGTCTTCCTCCCGGCCTGGTTCCATTCTAGTCCTCGGTCCTTCAAAGATTGTCTAATGTTGTCCTCTGGGGGTCTGGATCCCTGGCTCTGTTTTCCATGCTTGTCGTGGTAGCCGATCTTCTCCCATTCTGCAGACATGGCCAAACCATCTTAGTTGGCACTGTTCTACTTGGGTCTGCAGGGGGTGGGATTTTAGGCCTTGACGTATCGTCTAGTTGTGGACCATGTCTCTTCTTGTTACTTCAACCACCTTCCTCAGATACCTCATTTCTGAGGTTTGGATCTGGCTTTTGTGGGTTGTAGTCATTGCCCATGACTCGCATCCATATGTCAAGACTGGGACATAGGTGGAGCAGTATACAGCCATCTTCGTTTTCTTACCAACCTCTCTCTTGCTGAAGAATCCTTGATTTATGGCCTGAAAAAGTATCCCAGCTGCTGCTTTTCGAGTGGCCAACTCTTCTTTGATGCCTCCCTTTTGGTCTATAATAGCTTCGAGGTATTTAAAGTGGTCGACCTGCTCCAGGACCTGTTCTCCCAGCTTAATCTGATGTCTTCTTTCTTCACCATGGATTTTGTTTTAGAGCTGCTTATGACCATCCCTCTCTTCTCCAGCTTTTCCTTCCAGACTTGCAGGTTGGATTGGAGATGTGCCTCTGATTTAGCAATCAGGGCATCATCATCAGCAAATGCCAGCTCTGAAATACAGACCTGTCTCATCTTCCAGTACTCCACTGAATACTTTCTTGTTATCTCCTTACATGCCTTGATGACATCGTCCATGAGGAGTATGAAAATATAAGGTGACAGGATATCACCTTGTCTTACACCAGTGGTGGTCCTGAACTCTTCTGACTTATGGTTTGCTGTCCTCGCATAATTTCTGCAAGACTTGTAGAAGCTCTGTATAGCATGAATCAGAGGTGCTGGAATGTTCTTCCTTGCCAAACAGTCCCAAAGTTTGCTCCAGGGTACCCTGTCAAATGCCTTTTCCAGATCTATGAAACAAAGATGGATCTCACTCTTATACTCAAGGGCCTTTTCACTCAGCTGTCTGAGTGTGAAGATTGAAGAAGAAACTGCAATCTTCAAATTCTGCAACAAATCAATAACAATGGCACCTGGAACAGTGATTTATGTTATGCCTAGGGACCTAATATATTAACAACTATAAGCTCATATTCCAGACAGCGGGGCAGGCAGAGACATCAATGTCAGAATGAATAAGGCAAGAACAGCCTTCTTTAGCCTAAACAACATCTGGAAGTCCTCCCAATACAGCACAAGCACAAAATTAAGATTATATCAGAGCTGTGTGCTTTCTGTGCTTCTCTATGGTGCAGAATGCTGGAGAGTTACAGAGAAGGAAATGTCGAAATTGTCCTCTTTTCACACAACATGCCTAAGAAAAATTTACCGAATCTTTTGGCCAAATACCATCACTAACCAAGATCTGCTTACTCGTAGCAAGCAAGAGGACATGCACACCATCATAGCTGGCAGACGCTGGAGCTGGGTTGGTCATGTCCTCAGAAGAGACCTTGATGCCATCACAAGAACAGCTATGCTTTGGACTCCTGAAGGAAAACGAAAGAGAGGCCGACCAAAAACAACCTGGCGGAGGACTGTGGAGGCTGAGATGCAAAGAATGAACCAGAGTTAGGGCACTGTATGAAGGATGGCCACCAACCGAGCAAAGTGGAATCAATTTGTTGTTGCCCTACAAGACGCCACTAGGCGTGATGGCCACTGACTGCTTTGACGGTCGGCGGCTAAGGATCAAAGAAGAAGATAAGCTCGTATTGAATCTTAATGTATGACAAAACTAGGCTATGTGCTAGTTAATTAGTACTATATTTGTTTCTACAAATGAATTAATCTTTTGTTCCTGCTATTTTCATTCACATTGTATATGCAAACTATTGCTCCATTTATTTCATGAAATTGTAAGATAATATGTGTATGGAACAGAGACTGAACAGCAACAGATGGGTTATGCTAGAAGATTTTTTGTAAACAATAAGAAAATTCCAAACAGCATGGAAATTCCAGAAATTGTGATGTGTGTAAGTAGTATACTGGAATGCCAGAAATTGTGATCTGTGTAAGTAGTATACTGGAAATTCCAGAAATTGTGATGTGTGTAAGTAGAATAGTGAAAATATTTCATTAGCAGCATGTGATAATGGTATAATAAAAATGCTAGAGATTTTTCATTGTGATGCCTGGGAACTGCAGAAGACAAATGCTGAGAGTTGTTTGTTATGACTGTGTCAGTGTGAAGTGTTATTGTTATACAGAATTGACATCATTGCACTCTGGGCAACCTCTACACCTCACGGTAGAAGGGGAACGACTAAGTAAGTAAGTAAGCACTCCGGGCAAACCCATAGGTGCTCAGTCTCCATCAGTATATATCGAAGAGTGAATGCTAACTGTTCCTGTAGTTCGCTGGTTGTAAACATGACGGTCATCTATTGCAGTGCCATTCTCTAACAGGCAATCATTAATTGTTCTCAATATATCTCCCTTATCCATATCTAGTGTCCCCACTATGGGTGCTCTTGATGCTAGTCTGTCAGCTCTTTCATTACCACATACACCAGCATGACCAGGACAGTATATCCACACCAGCTCTTGTAGACTGGAAGCTTCTGTTAACGTTTTCCATTCATGCCGCAACCAGCCACTTTGAACATTCCAAAGCATGGACTGAGAGTCTGACACAATGATGGCCTTTGTTAATGAAGTTTCAGTTATCCACCGAGAGGCTGCAGTAACAGCCTCGACCTCCATTCTCATGCTGGAAGTTGTTATCTTGTAAGCGCCGCTATGTTCGGCGACGATTCTGCCCTGCACCCGAGCAGAGAAGCCCCAACTGGATTTCTCACCACGGATCACAGACCCACCTATCTGTATACACAATGGCATCATCATCCCGGAATGATCATGTATCAGTTGATTAATTTCCAATTCTGCTTTTCCATTCCCCCAATTTCTACACTCTCTGCCAAGGTTGATGATGACCTGCTGGTAGTTAATCCAGTTCTCATCTGATATACTCCACTCTTCCCCCTTGAATATATATAGTGTGAAGTGAGTAATGTGAAACACGGACAAGAAATAAAAATCTGGGCCAGTGACACATTTTTTTGTCATCTGGCACTAAGATGAGGAACAGGAGTTATGACAATCTCAGGATGACTGTACGTAATTATGGTGGTCATTCCCGTTACCTCAGTTTCCTTATCTGAAGATTGTGAATCATCTCTTTAATATCTGTTATGCGCAGCCTTGTACCAACCAGAATACTTAATTATTTTATCAAATCATAGATCTTTAAAATGAACAGTACTTATTCCTGTTTTTATGTGAATTAGTTGTTGCAACAATTTTTTTTTTTTCAAATGTTTTTCCTAGTTAGTAGTATTAATGACCAATGTTCATTGATATATTTATGTGGGCCTCTAGGCAACTAAATACGTTTCATGTTGTGTATTAAATTAAATAACTTTTTGGTTGTGCCATCATATCTGATGCAAGTAACATAGCTATACTACATTTATGCAGAAGCAGTTTTCGTGTAAAAATTTCGGATTATTTCATGAGGCTTTGGTCTGCAAGATATGTGGTAGAAAGAATTTTTAGTTTAAATTTCATTTTATGTTTTCATCTTATGTGTTGCAACATTTTAATGCTTATTGTTATGATACAACAGAACAAATAATTGTAATGATGCACTTGTCAGAATGACTAAGTTTCAGATCTTTGTTTTCTAACTGTAATTGGGGCAAGATGAAAACGAACGAACGGACGAACTTTATTTTCGAAGGGTTGAGAATTGGGCGCGCAGGCCCGTCTAACATTCTGCCCTTTCACTCTCATTAATCTTGCATACTATATCCTTTTATTCCCACGTATTAATTTAAAGGCATGCAACATTATAAAGTTAACATAACAGCATTCATTTACAGTATACAATCATAATAAAAAATGAGTAGCCTAGGTTTTTTTTTTTAAAATAAACAAGATAGTGACTGAAGAAAAAAAATAAAATAATATAAACAAAACAATAAATAAATAAGTTATGTATACCGACACTCACTTATGCGGTCAAAACGTCTAATCTGTAGTATTTTTGAATGTGTCATCAATCCTCAATACAAAAATTACAAAAACACATTCTCGCTTACATCGATACATTCTTGGCGGAAATTGAAATAATAATAATAACACTTTCTTGCGCACTTCTGTAGCAGAAAAAGTCTTTCAGCAGTTAAAAAAAAAAAATTATATCTGCATGTACATCACCCATTTAAGCAAACGGAAACATTCACATCTCTAAAGTACAGTGGTATGCGGGTACATTCTCACATACATTACATTATATAATAGTATTACATGGATATAAAACAAATTATTCCCATTAAAAACGAGCAGAAGAGGAAAAGAAATGTTGACCTATGGATGAGATGTTGACAGGCAAATGATGTTTTTATGGGGGTAGATAATCAGTGTTTAGGAAGTGTTTGAAAAGTGCTTTGTTAACACATTAACTACCGAATTGAAAAACACACTGTGGCCGAATTAAATTTTTTCCCATTTTCATCCTGTAGGTCTTTGCACAAAGTAAGCTGTAGTTTTCGTAATTGTTTACAGATTTTTATGAATTACACGTCATTTTAAAGATAAATGAATGTACTATTACAATAAACACCGTTTTTAACTTTAATAGAGTTTGTTGCTATTTAACGGCCCTCCGATGGCCGAGGACTTGCAATATTTTCACAATTATAACTGCTTGCGCCCCATCTCTATCAAAATCACAATTTCAATCAATGTGCACACCGTATTCACTCTTGTCCTCGTCGCTAGATCAATCAGTCAATTGTTGAAATACGTTTCTATCCTATTCAGCCGTTAGACGAGATGTACACGCATTTTTTGTAGTCCTATCACTAGTTGCCACGGTAAACAGTTTTACACGATTTGGTAACTAACCCAAAACGCTGACAAATATGAACATAATATCAATTTTCCAGTGTTCTGCAACAACCATGCTTTGGGAATTTGTTTTCCGGTGGCAACTTAAAATCTCGAACCAGATCCAAAAGTGTTTCAGTATATTTTTCATTCATTTAATTACAAAAATTAGATTGGCGCTCTGAGCGGCTTGCGGTCCAAATGTGTTTATTTTGTGAGCCGCTGACAGCGGCTTGCGGTAGTTAATGTGTTAAATGAATATTGTGTAGGTAGGCTTTTTAGGTGGTGTGGAAGGCTGTTCCATAAGTAGGCTCCAGAGTAGGCTAGACTCTGTTGGAACAGGTCGATCCTAGGTTTGGGCAGACGTAACTGATGTAATTGTAGTCCCTCTCTTCTACTGGTTTGAAACAATGATTGTAGGTACGGCGGAGCATTGTCTGATAGAATTGCGTGAGTCAGCTTGGCTTTGTTGTAGAGAAGACGTTTTTTCAGGGACAGTATTGTGGGTTCTTTTCCTGTCCTTGTGTGTGATATCGTGCGATTATCGGTGATCAGACGTATTGCTCTCTGGCAAATAAGCATATTTTGGCAGCTGCTTCTTACTTTAGCTACCTTTGAAATGTGAATATGATGTCAAACCAATGTACTTTTCTTCATTTTTTACATTTACTAATAATAACGACTTTTGAAATGTTACCGCATTGTAAAAAGTTCACAACGACCTCTGTAAATGCATGCATGACAATGGCTGTATTTCTCTAAACACTAGTGTTTTAGTTAAATTATGGAAACATTGTGGAAATATATTAATTTATTTTTTAGCCCTATAGCTGTCATAACGGCCGATGATCGGCCGTCATGTCTCATTCTGTGGTGTTACGGCCGGCTAAATCGGCCGTCAGTAAAATCGTAATTACAAATGCGAATCGAAGTTTTTTTCCGTGTGCAAAGGGGAAATAACAATGTTATTCCCTTCAATTCTGGTGTTTGTATCCCTTTGATGTGCGTTTAGTCGGATCGAAATTTTTCTCAATCATGTCTGACACTATTGAAGGTTCAACAGGACTAGGAATAGACCGTCATTGTTTGAAATTTTTCAGATGGAAAATAGTGAAATGCGATGATGACTTTGTAGACATCCCACATGCCAGTGATGAAAAGTGATCGATAGTAGTGAAGATGAAGCCAAATCTAGCCCTGGGTCTAGTGTTGTCACTGACCAATTTGGATGGCAAAAGGTGGACAGTGAAAACAGTAAAGTACAATCTGATCCAAATTTTATTGTAAGAAATCCTTACAGCTCCCAAAATATAGGCTTGAAAAGGTGCACAGAGCCTTTTCATTTTTTTTCTTTGATTTTTGATGCTGAATTTATGAACAATGTGCTGCGAGAAACAAACCTCAAAATGCTCAACATTTCCTGAAATTGGAATCCACACTTGCATGGATGGAGGTACACCCTAACAGTAGGTACCAGAATATGGTATCAAAATAGAGCAACTGAAAAAATACCTAGGCCTACTGCTAAATATAGTATAAGTAAATAAATTAAGGGGCTGCAGTAAAACTGGTAAGGAATATAAGTTTATAAACTAATAAAACGGTATTTAATCAGTTTTACTAATAACAGTTCACATGAGACAAGGGACGTTTCAGGTTTTACCCTTCGTCAGCCACAAACAGGTGACAAAGACAAAAATTACATATAGGTACTACAAAACTATACGATGATGAGAAACAAACAACAAATGGGCGATCGTAAAATCTAAAAGAAAAGAAATACTGAAACAAGAAAGTAAATAATCCAACGAAACGAAAAAAAGAAGAATAAACAAAACTGTGGAACTAGTTAAAGTTAGCTTAGCTCGATGCAAAGAATCCGTGGAAGAAAGCGGTAGTCTCTTGTCACAGAATACGCAAGGAAGTGACGTACGATAGCGACGAAACAAGAGATATAAAAAGATACGAAACGAACCAAAGCAAAAACACAAGAAGATAGATCATAAAGACAACGAATAAAAAGAGAAAAGCTACCAGAATTTATGCAAAATGATGATGTATATTTAAACCGCCGGGAGCTAGAACGCCCATTTTAAAAATAAGGCGGTTCTCCAACGAAAAGCGAGTCTTGTCATTACCGGCACATGAACGCAGGGCAGTGACATGTATATCGGAATTACCTGAATGGTCCGGTCTATTGAAATGAAGGGCCACCGGTAAATGTTTGTCCTGATAGATGTCATTCAAGTGCTCACGAAACCTGTCTGCCAAACGCCTACCAGTTTCACCAATATAGGTCATGCCACATCTCTTGCAGATGATAGCATAAATCAGGTTTCTGGATTCGCACATAAAAGACTCTCTAATAATAAATTTTCCTTTAGGAAAAGTGACTGTCTGAGCTTGGAGTACAAACGGACAGGTCTTGCATATCCGGCGTTGGCACGGTTTAGTACCAAAGTAAGATGGGCTAGAATGTCGCAAGCGACTGTGTACAAGAATATCCCTAAAATTCCTATCCTTACGATAAGCTACCAAAGGTGTATCACGAAATAACTCTTTGGTATCAGGATCAGAGTTGAGAATAGGCAGATGTCGAAACAGAATTCTCTTTACCGCCAGGCAGTGAGGATGGAAAGTTAGAACCAGTTTGAGTCTGTCAGATTGGACATAAGGTTTAGTAGTGAGTGCCGTCTGACGAGTGACGCGTGTGATACGATTAAGGGCATCAGATAACACATGTTCTGGATAAAGACGTCGGCGAAAGAACTCAAGCATCTCTTGAGCTCGCTCATGAAAATCATCGTCATCGTGACATAAACGACGCAAGCGAAGAAGTTGAGAAAAGTATTTTCCAGCCTTTGGTCGCCAATCTGCCTTCTTATTTGAAAGACACTACTCATGCTATCACTACCTTTGATTCTATCAGATTCACGCCTGATCGTACTTACCGTCTTTTCCTTCTAGATGTTTGTTCCCTTTATACTTCTATTCCACATGCTGATGGTCTTAAGGCACTCCAATTTTTTCTCGACCAGCGTACTGATCTTACTATAAGTACAGGTCCGCTTCTTCGCCTTGCTGAGTTGGTTCTTAATCTCAACTCTTTTGAGTTTAATGGCCAATTCTTCAACCAAATCAGTGGCGTTGCTATGGGTACTAAGATGGGCCCTAGTTACGCTTGCCTTTTTATGGGCCACTTTGAATATTTGGTCTTTCAAAATTATGATGGGCCAATACCCGAGTTTTACCGCCGCTACATTGATGATGGTATTGGCATTACTGACATGTCTGAGGTAGACCTCCGTCGATTTATCGACTATGTTGGTAATTTCAATCCTGCCATCAAATTCACTTCTGAAATTTCTACGACCTCAGTGAACTTCCTTGACATCACTGTGACTATTAGCCCTATTGGTCTTAAAACGTCTGTCTATTATAAGGCTACTGACGCTCATGGTTTCCTTCTTTATACTTCATCGCATCCTCTTAGCTGTAAAAATTCCATTCCCTTTTCTCAACTTCTTCGCTTGCGTCGGTTATGTCACGATGACGATGATTTTCATGAGCGAGCTCAAGAGAAGCTTGAGTTCTTTCGCCGACGTCTTTATCCAGAACATGTGTTATCTGATGCCCTTAATCGTATCACACGCGTCACTCGTCAGACGGCACTCACTACTAAACCTTATGTCCAATCTGACAGACTCAAACTGGTTCTAACTTTCCATCCTCACTGCCTGGCGGTAAAGAGAATTCTGTTTCGACATCTGCCTATTCTCAACTCTGATCCTGATACCAAAGAGTTATTTCGTGATACACCTTTGGTAGCTTATCGTAAGGATAGGAATTTTAGGGATATTCTTGTACACAGTCGCTTGCGACATTCTAGCCCATCTTACTTTGGTACTAAACCGTGCCAACGCCGGATATGCAAGACCTGTCCGTTTGTACTCCAAGCTCAGACAGTCACTTTTCCTAAAGGAAAATTTATTATTAGAGAGTCTTTTACGTGCGAATCCAGAAACCTGATTTATGCTATCATCTGCAAGAGATGTGGCATGACCTATATTGGTGAAACTGGTAGGCGTTTGGCAGACAGGTTTCGTGAGCACTTGAATGACATCTATCAGGACAAACATTTACCGGTGGCCCTTCATTTCAATAGACCGGACCATTCAGGTAATTCCGATATACATGTCACTGCCCTGCGTTCATGTGCCGGTAATGACAAGACTCGCTTTTCGTTGGAGAACCGCCTTATTTTTAAAATGGGCGTTCTAGCTCCCGGCGGTTTAAATATACAACATCATTTTGCATAAATTCTGGTAGCTTTTCTCTTTTTCATTCGTTGTCTTTATGATCTATCTTCTTGTGTTTTTGCTTTGGTTCGTTTCGTATCTTTTTATATCTCTTGTTTTGTCGCTATCGCACGTCACTTCCTTGCGAATCCTGTGACAAGAGACTACCGCTTTCTTCCACGGATTATTTGCATCGAGCTAAGCTAACTTTAACTAGTTCCACAGTTTTGTTTATTCTTCTTTTTTTTCGTTTCGTTGGATTATTTACTTTCTTGTTTCAGTATTTCTTTTCTTTTAGATTTTACGATCGCCCATTTGTTGTTTGTTTCTCATCATCGTATAGTTTTGTAGTACCTATATGTAATTTTTGTCTTTGTCACCTGTTTGTGGCTGACAAAGGGTAAAACCCGAAACGTCCCTTGTCTCATGTGAACTGTTATTAGTAAAACTGATTAAATACCGTTTTATTAGTTTATAAACTTATATTCTCTACTGCTAAATATGGGTCTTATTGGTAAAAAAGAAAACTTAGTGATTACTGGTCAAGTAGGCCTGCACTGATGACTCCATTCTTCAATGACACGATGAGTTTCAACACCTCATTCATAGAATTCTGCATGTCAATGACATTACATTAGAAAAAGAGAATAAGATAGGTAACTATCTATATCTGTTTTGTCCATATCGTAAAGAAAGACACCAAGAAATAGTCAGTTGAAACATATAATTTTATTTTGTCATTTTTGGAAGTGGGTAGAAAGGCTTTCTTTAGGTCACGAATGAACAAAATTCACCAAAATTAAAGTTTTTATAATAAAGCTTATAACTATACATTTTCTGAAATAATGTTTGCAGTGTCTGAAAAACTTATTCAGATGAGAAATAGAACCAAACAGTCAATGTGGGGGTAGGTTGAAAGGTGATGAAGAGTTACATAATTAATTTTATTCATTGTGTCAAGGTCATACCCACAAAAGCCAGATCCAAACCTCAGAAATGAGGTATCTGAGGAAAGTGGTTGAAGTAACAAGAAGAGACATGGTACGCAACCAGACGATCCGTCAAGGCCTGAAATCCCATCCGCTGCAGACCCAAATAGAACAGTCCCAACTAAGATGGTTTGGCCATGTCTGCAGAATGGGAGAAGATCGGCTACCACGACAAGAATGGGAAACAAAGAGCCAGGGATCCAGACCTCCAGGACGACCCAGAGTCCGCTGGGAGGACAACATTAGACAATCTTTGAAGGACCGAGGACTAGAATGGAACCAGGCCAGGAAGAAGACAGCCGATAGGATAGTCTGGCGCTCTCTCTTCCAAACCTCTACACCTCACGGTAGAAGGGGAACGACTAAGTAAGTAAGTAAGTAAGTGTCAAGGTCATCATACATAATGCTCAGATACCTTATCCAATATACTTTCAGAAAATTTATACTGATATGGACCTCTGACTTCATTTTCTATATGTTTCTGGTATTTTATTGGAACGTCAAAATAGCCATGACAGGGTTAAGTAGTGTTTCGTTATAAGCTAATATGTTAATAGTCTGTTATTTAAGTTTTCTTTGTAAGATGATGCTGTTATAGTTTGTTGAAGTGAGTTGCACTTAAGTGTTTCAGTTAGATGACTTTCCAGTACTGTTATAGGAATATAATGAATCATGAGCAAGATTGACATCATATCTGGTTTTTTTTTGTCCACTAGCTTTCCTTAGCACTGTTTAAATGGCAAGCACGGTACCATATAAACTCGAGTATAAGTCAAAACTTATTCCCATTTAGGACTTTAAAAAACATACCCCTGACTTAGTCGAGTTAAAAAAAAAAACTCATGAAACTAGTCAGTGCTGCCCCATGCCCTTCTCGCCACATACTAGTATCCTTCAGATATAAACTTGCTGCTTCCTTAAATGCTTTTTTTTTTAAAACCAAAATATCTTTAGTAATACATGTTTGAATTTCTACAAAGTGACCAATTTCACCAGGAGTATGCTTTGTTTTATCGATTGGAGGCCGACCTCTGTGTAATCTACGTTTTGCTGATGATATTGATCTGATAGCTGGAACAGAATCAGAACTTCAAGACCTTACCTCTAGACTGGAGAAAGTAACAAGAACATATGGGATGGAAATTAATATAGAAAAAAGCAAGATATTGGTGAATAGCCATAAGAAACATGTTCCGACCAACATTACGTTAAATGGGCAAACGTTAGAAGAAGTTAACACCTTTAAATATCTCGGGTCCACTATATGTAGTGATGGAAGATCAAATAAAGAAATCAAGACAAGACTTGAGATGGCCTCAGCTGCCATGACAAGGTTGAATGTGATCTGGAAAAGTAACATCAGTTTTCCTGTGAAGATCAAATTATACAAATCACTTGTATTATCTATTCTCTTGTATGGGTGTGAGGGCTGGACACTCACTGCAGATACGTAGCGAAGGATTCAGGCTTTCGAGCATAAATGTTATAGAAGAATTTTGCGCATTTGCTATAAAGAGCACAAAACAAATGTCTATGTTAGAGAGAAGATAAACACCTATGCAGGCCACCAAGAACCACTTTTGTCAATAGTGAAACGTCGAAAGCTTGCCTGGTTTGGGCATGTAACTCGTCATGACTCCCTTTCGAAAACGATCCTACAGGGAACAGTCGAAGGTAAACGGAGAAGAGGAAGGCAAAGAAAATCCTGGGCTGATAACATCAAAGAATGGGCAGGACACGGTTTCTCCACACTTGTACGCATTGCTGAGAATAGAGAGCAGTGGAGGACCCTGTCTGCTGATGCTTCCACCATGGCACCCCTACGACCCATGACGGGTTATGGGTTGAGATGAGATGATGATGATGCTTTGTTGACCAGCCTCCTTCATTTGATCTATCAACAATACATTATTTCTTGCACTAGATTCACTTTCTGTAGTCTAAATTAGGCCCCTGTTCAAAATCCACATCTGATTTGGCCGCACTGTTAGCGTCCTGATCAAGTAACAAGTCACTTTTCAGATACCAAAGCAAATATTCGACTGCCCAGAAAGCCATGGCTTTAAAAAATAATGAAAAGCATGATAGAATTTGCAGAAAGACACAGAAATTCCAGTGCGATGCAGGAATTGTGATAGAATTTGCAGAATTCTGAATCGACGAATCTCTTTTGACTTATAATCAGGTCATTCATTTTGTAAGCTTTTTACGTTCTGAAGTCTAGGGGTTGACTTATAGTTGGATCGACCTATACTCGAGTATATACAGTATGTGTTTAATAACTGTACCTAACATCTTTAGTGTTTATACATTTCTTGTCTTAGATATGCAGGCAGCGAAATGAGCTGGTTTTGTCATTTATAGAAAATGTATGTGACTGAAATATAAAGTGATTCCGCCAACTAGCTGCTATACAACCAGCAGCACACAACATAATAATAAAGTCATAAAGATGTCCAAGGAAGGGAAGTCACTTGATGAAGCTGTCAACCATGCAAGAATAACAGCATAAAAATCTTCTACTGGCGAGTTGGCTTACTAGAAAAAAATGCCATTATTTTTTTATGAAAACAAAGCAACAGTAGTAAACACAAAAGAACAGACAATGATGTGGGTCAAATAATTTTCGATGAGTTTATAAAACAAAGTACATTTACTTTTGGAAAGTAAATAGAAGCTATATTTGATGAGTAACCATTAAAATCAGCATCAAAACAGTTTTTTTTACTTGCTTTATACAGTTGACATTCAAAAATCCGGCCATCGATAATCCGGTTCCTTCAGATTTCCGGCATGAATTTCGTAGCGCATTTTTAAATTTACCGCGTTGGTGCGCCACTGTTTTCTGGAGCCGTTTATGTTTTGATGCAGCTGTTGGGTCTTGCTTGCACGTGTTAACAGGCATTCCTGCTCATTCCTTCTCATTTTATCATTTATTTGCTGCTGTATAGCCCCCATTATGGATTCAGCAAATAAAAAAAGTGGTGTAAAACGTAAACATCGTGCGTTGTCGATATGATCCCAATATTTAAACTTTCATAGTTTTGTCTCTTTATATGACCCCAATATTTAAACTGCCTTGTAGTTCTGTCTTTATATGATCCCAATATTTAAACTACATAACTATAAAAAATTCGGAATTTTCAAAAATCCGGCACTCCTCAGGTCCGGAGGTTGCCGGATTTTTGAATGTCAACTGTAGTTATTAGCAAATTTCAAACAATAAGGCAGCAAAGATGGCCAGCATAATATATCAGTTTATTTTACTGTACTCTTCAGTACTTGCTTTTTTGTTTGTTTTATTACTGTTAAATTTTTATGGAAAAAATTGGGTAGAATCTCAGCTTAATTTAAATATTGTAATGACTGACATCTGCAAACACCATGACTTAATTGCTGATAGAATGTTTATATATGGTCTACTACCATTGTTTACGTTATAACCATGCACAGGAAATATTATATGCACTGTTGTTATCAGTATTATGTGTCACTTTCATGTATGTGTAGCTGTCTATATTTTTGTTTTCACATGAGTTTTTCACTACTAGGTTCATCTCAAATTCCTCATTGAAATTAAAATTGCAGCTGCACTTATTTTTATACAGATGTAATCATCAGTACTGTACATATTCCAGGTCTGAGGCTGGTTCTCTGTTCTCACCTTGAATCTCATCTTTTTTTGGTTAGTGGACTGTACTCCTTTGCTTTACCTGTCTGCTAGATCACTGATTACATATTCTCCCCCCCCCCCCCCCCCCCCCCCCCCCCCCATCATTCAGCCTTTATGAACTATGCACTGTGCTTGGTTTACACTATTATGATGACATGCTCAGGTTCCAGCCCTCCGAAACAAAAAGTATGCCTTACTAGTGGTAGATGAATTTTATTTTTTATATATGTACTTCCGTAGTTTTCCCTCCTCACCTTATGCAAAGCTGTTGTAAATACTGAACCACGTAAACTGTTTTACAGATTTTAAGTGCATAAGCATAACTTGGTGGGGTGGGGCGAAAAAAAAAAAAACAGCCCTAATGGAGTTCTGTCACACAAAAGTGATGTGGGAAAGAGCTCATCTTTGATCTGCAATAATGCACTGCTTCTCAACATATTTGAACACAGTGACCTGCTGAAGAAGAGCATCTACTTTGGATCCTTCCCCAAAAGTGTCCACCCAGACTCCTTACTGATCTGTTTAGCTACTGCCATTTTTCCCGAAAGAAAAATTCAGCTTGTGCATACTGAGTTTCATATGTTTGTGTAAACAAAATAATTTTTTTTCTTGTTAACCAAAATATGGATGCTACACGCTGAATTCTGTGATATTTAACGTTGCCTTTGTTCATCACAATTTCACCCGACAGTATCATTCTGCTCCCTGACTTGTATAAGCTGATGCCATTGGTCACCATTGATCATGGACATGTAGCTTTCAATTTAGTAGTGGAGAGTCACGTGGGTTTGTTGTATTTCAGATTATTCATTGTGATAGTAACTGGTAATCAAAATAATGCCTAGTGGTGAGATTTAGATTCTAACAGTGTACATAATTAATTTAACTTTTGTTGTGACATGTTAAATTAAAATGGATTTTTCCCACTTGCCATTTTCAATTGTTATTTTTATGTAACAGTGTGCAGGCATCCCAACCATTCCTCTGTGTGTGTGTGTGGTCTCTGTACATAAGCGTAACATCTAGCATTCAGTATGTCTACTTAAGTTGAGTCAGTTGTTAAAATAGCATCAAAGAATGTATCTTTCTGTGCACTTTGCCTGTTGTCACATCGTGTTTTATAACTTTTCTCTTCTCTCAGAATTCAATTTAAAAAAATGTGTAATATGCTGCTTTAGCATTTCAGTCTCTTTCAAGAGACATTTAGCTGTCAACAATCTTCTGTTTAAAAAAAAAAAAAAAAAAACACCTCTCGTAGCCATCAGTAATCTTCCTGTTTGTTTACTGATTCCCATGAATCGCTTCCACAAAATAATACTAGCTTTTTGTAGCACTGAACTTCCAGACAAAGATTTGTCACATGGCATACTTTCATTTTTCTGTGGATATACATGCCATTTATTATATTCCAATGATGTGTCTAATTAAATAAGCACAAAGTATAAAAATCTTTGTGCAGTTCTTTGGAGGTCTCAAGAGATGAAAAGGACTACTGCTACCTCACATGACATACGGGGCTAGCAACCTCATTATGTAAAGCATACGGCTAGAGAAATCACCAATGCCATAGTGCCAGAATGTTTTTGTGCTGGTTTCCTGCAAGGAGATCAGGATAATTAAAACGAATTTTGGAAGATGAAAAAATTATATCCTGACATGTCTAATTTAGACATTTGAAATAATTATCTTGTAGATGTGAAGCTGAACATGTGGGTCATTCTGCTCGAGTTTGAGTGCTGTGACCCAATGACACACAAACAAATAAAACAGTTAATAATGAAGAGTCTGTAATCATGTCACTGTTTTAAATACATAACATGAGCTTAGTATGTGGTAGATGAGCAAGCATACACACACATAGTAGTTTTATATCAAATTATGTACAATACTTTATATTATTATGTAGAGGTTCTATTATCCATTCATAATATTATAGTTTAATTTTTCTGCTACACTGATTCTTTTCATTACAATTAAAAAACCAATAACTATTAATTAGCATAGACATATGGTTGAGAATTACACATTGAAGTGCATACAGCAAGCGTGTACAATCTCCAGAATATAATTTTGGACTTCAGATTTCATAACGTGCTGATGCTGGTCCACTGCAGTGATTGTCTCCATCACCATGTAACCAGGAGAAGGAAGACCTTTTAAGTAACCCATAAAATCCTCCTCAACCAGGCACTGATTTCCTCTTCTACCATTGTCCTCCAGATTTTCTTTAGTAGATTCCAGACAAAGGCAGTCTGACTACACCCGTTGGTTGTTTCATTATGTTATGTCTTGCCCATCTACAGTTTCTCTCTTTAATCTGCAGTTACTGTCTGGTTATCTCCCTTGCACATGCTGGTGAAGTTTGTACATTGTATTCTTGTTAATGTGCCAGATTTTCAGTCCACAGAATAAGATTTAACAGTTCTATCATATTTTCCTGCAAGAATCCTGCTGAGTTCCACAGTGGGTGGAGACAGCTGTAAGCAAATTAATATTAATGTGTTTCTCCTACTTTATCAGTATTACTTTCCAAAGTCAAAACTGCACTCTTCATAATCTGATCATTGATCTTTATGAGACCTTTTTATTTATTATTCATTCTCATTTCTTTTTTGCCCCCACACGGATGTGTGGTTCCATTTTTTTTTCTGCGTCCCCTGTAAACTATGTGGTTTCATGGAAGTCTTGTTTATATGACAGAAGACAGGTCAACTGCAAAACAAGTTCCTCCAGTTGTGTATCAAATGTTTTTGTATCTCTATTTTCCTTCCGTTTGTCCTTTATCACATCATCCAGTCAAAAACCAGGAAGGAAATTATCAGGGACAGCAAATATCATGTCACAATAATAACAACAACACACTTTCACTGTCTGGAGTGACAACAAGGCTACTAATCATGATACATCCATGGCAGAGCAGGCCACCATCTCTCCATCACCAGTGTTCTTCTTCAACTTGACCGTAATGTTTTCATCCAGCAACAGAAAATACTGCGCTGCTCTCGATGCTTCTCTATCCACTGTACTTGAAGTATCTGCATTAAATGTGGGAAAACAATAATGAGCATACTGAAGCACAAGAAATGTACATTTTTATAACAAATAAATTTTTGGTTTTTATGATATCACTATATAATCAATTTGTACATAATTTATAGGTATACTTTTATCAGAAGTTCAACATTTACCATATGCTAATTTATATTTCAAAGTGGTTAAAGTATAAAACTTAAAAAATTTCATGCAACCATTCTAACTTTTTGCTCAGTGCAGCTATGAAATTTCATGGCATCTTCCCGCACTCTGTACACTTTTCTTTCTGTTTTAGCAGGAAGTGATCTCCTGATTGACACATTTAATCTAACTACAACTTGTTCCTCATGTTTCAACAGACTAATCTGAACTGACTAATTCATCTCCAGAATCTTAACGAAGTGATTTTCCTTTGCTCCTATTGTGTGATTTTTGCCTTACTTGTGTCATTATCAATATTTTAATACAGCTGTATTTTACAAACTCATTAAAAACACAAATTTGGCAACTCAGCATTACCTTTGGATCTCGTATCCAGAAGCTCCATTACCAAGTCCAACAAGTAAGCATGAGATGTTAAACACTGTATAACATCTGATTTAATCTGCCACACAATCTGTTCACTTAGGGCTGAGTTCAGATCACTTTGATAGTTAATACTAGTCAGAACTGATACCACAATATAAGATGCCAGTTTATAAAATTCTGGGCCAGGTTTCTCTACAATGTGAGACCAAGAAGCCTGACAAAAAAACTGAATCATACTGTATGCTGACATGATGTGTACTCTGGAACGGTTCATCTAAAGAAAGAATACAAAGAATGAATAACCAATGGAATCATAATGTGTTAATGAACAAGAGTTCTACCACGGTTAAAAAACTGTCAAGTCCAGCAAGTGCTGCACTTGAGGCACAGGCAATCAAGTCCCTCTGAATGCTTCATTTTCTCTCAATTTTGTATGCTTTCTATCAGCTCCTACAACCAATCTCTTCCCATGCCACAGTATCAAGCTATTCATTATCTTTTCTCTTTGTCTTCCTCTACTTCTCTTTCCCTTTTTTTCTCCCATGGTTAAAAATAAAAGAAAACATCATAATTCAAATTAAGTGTTCAACAGACTTTTATAAATGGGAGCTTGCATAGAATAGAAGGACTGAAATGGTATGACAAAGTCACAAATGTGGAATTGATGACAAGAACTAGACAAGTGCCAGTGGAACAAGAGCTGAGAAGAAGACGCTGTCGATGGATAGGACACACATTGAGGAAACCTGTTGATAGCATTACAAGGCAGTCCTTGTTCTGGAATCCACAGGGAAAGAGAGGCAGAGGTAGACCAAAAAACACACGGAGAAGAGAGCTGGATACAAAGGTGAAAATGATGAGGAAAACATGGGACAGGAAGACTTGGCATGTGTTTGTTGAAGGCCTATGCTCCTCTGGGAGCTAAAGGGTATTGATTGATTAAGTGTTCAATGTGCTACACTCACAATATGATTTACTACAATTGTAATGAAGTTAAACTGTTGAGAAATTAACCACAGTTTACATAAAACTTCATACACCTTTTCCCCACACTTTAATTGAATTTATTATGCAAGTTCTGCTACGGACAAATGCACATGGTAAAATTACTAGCATCTGCATAACAGATGTGCCAGGATGAATCATAAACTTACAAAAGTCTGCTTCCAAAGCTGCTCTAGGTTGTTAAAAAATGTAAAACTCTGGTGATAGCCTTTAGATGGCATAGCTGGAATGTGGAAGCTGGCCAACTCCCTGGCTACAAGCTGAAAGGGGGGAAAATCATTACATATTAAAATTAAAAAGGCCAAAAATAACTGACACACAATAGCATAACAACACTCTGGGGTGGTGAAGACCAAGATAAGGCAAAAAAGAGTGACATGCATAATCACATTCTAAGGCAAAGTTCAAGATATAAGGAAAACAAGATGATAAATTAAAAAACTGCTAACTTTATTGCCTAATTGTGTCCTCCCAAAGAACATTTATTTCCACTGCTTTAAATTATTCTCTTTTTTCTTCCCTATCTACAGCATATACAGCTAATTCAATAAACTATGCTAATTTCTATCTTTATGCTTTTCATTTTTATTACACAGTTAAAAACAGAACTCCCCCACTTTTTTTTTTTCTATGTCATTAATGATTTACAGATGTTTCAAACAGAAGTCCTTTATTTTGACACTTATTTTCTGAATACAGTGCAGACCGCTTAAGGCGATCTCGGATGTGGCGAATTTCTGTTGTGAAGAACAATTTGTTTATCCCCGGCAATTTTTCTTCTTTGTCTTTGTAAAAAATGTCCGGTTAAGCGGAATCCGTTTATCACGAATTTTCGGACATGCCGAACGATTAAACGTGTCCCGACTATATAATTTGATCTGCTTAAGACAAACTTTTTTTCAAATACAGTACCTGGACATTTGTACAACTTTTCGGCTATTTTCGGAAATTGCGCGCTTCGTCGGTGTTAGAATTTGAGTTATTTCCCCTCTAAAAATGGCTGGAAAGTTAAAATCCATATCTTTGAAAAGAAAGATTGAGCTATTACAAGAAGTGGAAAATAGTGGCAAAAAGAAAATGGAAATAGCAAAGGAATTCGACATTCCAAAATCAACGCTTTCAGGAATCATAAAAAATAAGGATCGGTACAGAAAAATGTTTTATGGTGGACAAGTTGATTGTCACAGAATGAAGAACCGAAAAGCGGCGTGTGATGTTGTTGACACGGCACTCCTAAAATGGTTCACCATGGCGAGATCAGCAAATGTTCCTGTAAATGGACCTATATTAACTGCAAAGGCAGAAGAGTTAGCACTTCTGGAAGGTCGGACTGGCTGGAAATGTAGTCCTGGCTGGTTGGGTCGTTTTAAAAAAATGGCACAACATTACTTACAAAGCTTTGTGTGGGGAAAGGCATTCTGTTAATGAAACGACTACCGAGTCATGGACGGAGGAGGTGCTAAAACCAGCCATGAGTAGGTATAATTCCGCTGATGTGTTTAATGCTGATGAAACTGGATTGTTTTGGAGATTGCTGCCTGACAAGACTTTTTCCTTCAGAAATGAAAAGTGTCATGGGGGGAAAAAATCAAAAGAAAGAATCACAGCTGTTGTGTGTACAAATATGGATGGTTCAGAAAAATTGCCATTACTTGTAATCGGTAAATTCAAAAATCCACGCTGTTTTAAAGGTTTGAAAAAATTGTGTGTTGATTATGCAGCTAATTCAAAAGCCTGGATGACATCAGACATTTTCACCAAGTGGCTACATGCATTTGATCATTCTATGGAACGTCAACATCGCAAAGTTCTTTTGGTGCTTGACAACTGTTCAGCCCACCTAAATGTTCAAAATCTAAAAGCAACAGAAGTTTTTATTTTTACCACCAAATGCGACATCCAAACTTCAGCCTTGTGACCAAGGTATTTATTCAAAATCTGAAGGTTCATTATAGGTCAGCAATGTTGTCCAAACTTGTAGGTCACATTTATGCAGACTTGGTTGCTGAAGACTTCAAGATAACCCTTCTAGACGCTATTGTTATGTTGAAATCTGCATGGGGTAAAGTGTTGCCTGTGACTATTGCAAACTGTTTTCGAAAAGCAGGCTTTAAAGTTGGAGATGATACAGATGATGAAAACACGGTTGTATCAAATACTTGTAATGGCAGTATTATAATTGAAACTTCTGTGGAACCTTTGCTTCATCGACTATATCAGGAACTGAACATTTCAGCAGAAGATTTTGTCAACATTGACAATGATATTGTTACTACATGTAGTGCTAGCCTTGCCAGTGCTGATATTCTAGGGATGTGTATGCCAACAGTTTCATCTTCTGTCCTTTTCAGTCCTGACCTAGATGGAGATGATGATGATGACTGTGGGTTGCCAGTGCAAACTATTTCACAAATGGAAGTTTCAAATTGCATGGATAAAATTAACATGCATATAATGCAGGCTGGATGCCAAGATGATTTAATTTCTCATTTCTTTGGATTTAAAGAGGCCATGGAAAGACATTTTATTAACTCAGGTACCAAGGCACAGAGGAAAATTACAGACTTTTTCATTTAAGAGTGCTTTATCATTTAAGAGTTTACAAATTCTAGAGATAATGATGACTGTGGGTTAACGGTACAAACTATTTCACAGTTGGAAGTTTCAAATTGCATGGATAAAACTAACATGTATATAATGCAGGCTGGATGCCAAGATGATTTAATTTATCATTTCTTAGAATTTAAGGATGTCATGGAAAGACATTTTTATTCATTCAAGTACGGGTACTAAGATACAGAGGAAAATTGCAGCTTTTTCTTTTCAAAGTGTAAAAAGTGCTGTTATTATCTAGATATCTGTGCCAACTTTGTACATTAACACTTTTGGTGATTAACATATTTTCTGTGTCATGCATCTGTCGTATTCAACGCTAATTCATTATTGCATTGTACGTTGCAAATGCATTACCATATGCTTGAACTCTTATCTGATAAGAGGAATTTCTGATAAGAAGAACTATTTCTTGGGTCCCTGGTGAGTTCTCCTTATCAGGTCTGCACTGTATTTCATTTCTTGTGACTTTTGTTGGTTTGCTCTTTAAGCTCAGAAAATGGACCATGTTTTGAAAAAGCCAACCACATCCGCTAATGTATACCTGTGATAGTATTCGTAGAAATGTTACACTTCCTAGTTATATATATATATATCTCACCTAACCTACTAATGCAAAAGTACTGGACAAATAGAAAAAGTTGTTTTGGAAAATAGTGCTGAGAAATTTATAACGGCCAAGAAGAATTACAGAAAGATCAATCCGGGAACTCACAGATGCAATTTCAACATGTCTTTCCCACTGATCACCCTGCACAGTGAAATCAACACTGAACCATCTGTCACTTCCTTCATTGGTGGTTCCAGGTGGACTCACAGCTTCAAGTTCCTCACCTGTCATTCCTGCAGGAAACCAATTACATTCAATGCAGACACAAATGATATAAATAAAATATGTCCATCATGCTTCGTACATCCTGTCATACATACACCAGCATGCACAGTTGTTTAGATAGATCATTTGATGCGAACACACCAGCATTTAGTTTTAACCAAAAAAACTGTGTCCTGAAGGTGCTATTACAATGAGTTTCAAAAGAAAGGGTACTGAATACGGAGTCTGGCTTTAACCTGAAAGTGATAGAATTTTCAGAAAGCCATGGCAATTCCAATGCATTGTAGGAATTGAGAATCGCTGAAAAACTTGTTCGAGACTGGCGTTGAATACAAGAATCCTTGCAAAAAATGCTGAAAACGAAACAAGCAAGGAGAGGGAACACTTTGTTATTTCTGGCTCTTAAAGAAGAACTAAATGAATGGGTTTAAACTCGGCGGCAAAATGGTTGCATCATTACTTGAGGATCAATTTGAATTCGCGCCCTTCAATTGAAAAGGAGTGAAAAATATCGCAACATGCCAGAAATATAGAAATTTCTTGCATCTGCTTTTTAAACTTCGGCTTACAATTGGGTCATTCATTTTGGAAGCTTTTTAAGTCCTAAAGTCTAGGGGTTGACTTATAGTCGGATCGACTTATACTCGAGACATGCAGTATATCTTAAGAACATACCAACAAAGATCGTGCAAAGAAAAACAATAATGAACAAAGAGGAAGGGACACAAAGGAATTCACACTGCTTGTGCATGAAATCCAGGGTCAGATATCTAAACAATACCCTGAAGCACCTACACGTGGTACATCCTGGAAACAGACAACCTTCGAGCTGTCTGGTCAAAGCTTCAGGGATCGACTAGCCACACCAGAGTGGCCTTACATCACAATCCCCCACCCCGTGCAACATGACGAGCACACTAAGCTTGGGGGAGTCACTGGAACTCCAGACTTAACTCTGGCTTTGACCTGGTTGGCTGCATGCGGAGGATCTCACAATGAATAGGTGGCAGGTGAGGGGAACTGAGAGGTGGCTCTGCGCAGGAGGTGACGATTCTTTGGGAAAGCCCAGAACCAGAGAACAGTATTTTAGCCCTGCATATCTGAAAAGCCACATGGATGACAGAGATTGCAGAGTATGCTACACCCCTCCCCACTTCCAGCTTTAAACCAGATGAGAGAATCCTTTACATGTATGCCAAGCCAGGATAGAATACCCAGGAAAGAAACTTGAGCTCACGACTCCAACCCAACACATTTTGGAATGGCAGAAAAGCCACATGAAAAGCAAGATCTACAATGTAGATAATGCCAAAGAGGAATGGAGCAATATTATATTAGCTTCACAGATCATTAAAGACTGTGCAGTGTAGAAAAAGTATAATAATAACAATAATAATCCAATCATGATAACAAACGAGGAATAAAAAAGCAAAGTTTAGCCAATGTTGTAGTAGACATCTGTGTTATTGGTAGCAGGTCATCTTTTATATATTACAATGACGTCATGGGGATAGCCTCCATGAAGTAAGTACATACAGAATTAATCGCGGACATGACGGGGGTTATGGTTTCTTGGTGATCGTAAATAAATATAAGGAAATGGTGATGCATGTCATCATCATCATCATCAGTTGCCATCTCCACAACGAAGGTTGGCTGTAATGGATCTCCAACGTCTTCTGTCTCTTGTCTTGGTGGTGCACTCTGATAGACTCTTTCCTGTCCATCTCTTGATGTTGTCTTCCCACTTATAGCGCTGTCTTCCCCTTGCACGTTTGCCTTCAACTCTCCCTTCTGTTATGGTCTTCTGCAAGGTGTTATGCCTTTTTATGTGGCCAAAGTATTTTAGCTGTCGAACTTTGACCTCCCTCATTAGTTCTCTTTTCATACCTAGATTTTCTAGGACCTCCTTATTTGTTTTCATCTCTTTCCATGAGATACGCCCCATTCTTCTATATATCCACATTTCAAGAGCCTCAATTCTTTCTTCCAACTGCTTATTCATCGTCCATGTTTCTGCACCATACAGAAATGCAGAATATATATAACACTTTATGATTCTCAGTTTTAATTTGTGAGATAACTGTTTGGATGTCAGTATATGTTTCATGTTGTTGAATGTAGCTTTGGCCATTCCTATTCTCTTCTTGATTTCTGTTTCACATCTGCCATCTTCTGTTATTATATGACCGAGATATACGTAGCTCTTGACTTGTTCCAGGAGTGGGAGTTACCAATGAAACTAGAGTAACTTAGTTTTGGGTTGATAAAAAAAAAATAAAGCAGTCCCTGAGATGCCATCAGCAGAGAAGGTCCTATAAATTGACACACCCTTGAAGCAACGATATGAAACTGAAAGGTTTCTATATAGACCAAACAATGACTGGAAGAAGCCGGTCTGACTGTAGGGTTATTGTTTATAAAGACCTTGCATAGCTCTGTTATGAACTCCTAAATGTAAAGGAAAACTAATCTGAAATCAAACTTTATTCAGATCCAGCGAGTACCGGGTTTTCTTTGACAGAATAAGGCTTGTTCGAAATACATAGCAGAAATGTTAGAAGAACTCCACTTACGACAGTTTAGAATTTTGAATAATGATGCTAACTAGTATGGCTATGAAGAAAACGAAGGAACATTTCTCTGTGTTGATAACCGATGCTCAGAGAATTTACTTGCTCACTCTTGTCTATAGTAACCTTGATTAGGAAAAGGATGTCTCTGACATTTTTTTCGGACGCACACCCTTCTAAATGAAACAACTTCACCCATGAAAACACCATTCTCATTTTGTCACAAGGAGAGACCATTGAAAAATACAGATAATTAAAAAAAACGAGTTGATCAACTTTATTGCCATGCGACTTGCAAGAAGTTTTACTTCTAATTTCTTACGTTCAGATTTAATTGACACTATTATGGTTCCAAAGGTTGTTATAGCCGGGAGTTGTAGTGAGGATAAGCTCTCACTGCAGATAAATGCTTCTATGGCATGCGCCTCAAATAGCCTCTGACAACCAAACCCAGTTCCCGGCCTTGATGTGTGGCTCAATTTGAGCCCGGTGGGATTGTTTCTACTGACGGGAGAAGGGGCGAAGGCAAGTCACTGGCGACTTAAAAACCAGTAGCTTCGGGCAGATAGGGCTCGTGATCCTTGGTTGGTAACCTATCTAAGAGAAAGTAAAACTCTGAATTCAAACCACCGCTGCCTAGCAGGAATATCCATTTATGGGAAAGGCTTCGGGAGTAAACCCTGAGGAAAAATCCGGAGTCGGAGTCCCTAAGGCAGTCTAATGTTGATTCGACATTATTCTGGCAACTTCTGCGACGTGGCTGCTACCAAACTGTATCGGCTACTGCCGTTCCTTTGGATCTACCGGCTGTGTGGAGAGGGGGAACATGCTGCATGGTCAACAGCTTGATCATATAACTATGCCGAAGCTCGTGCCCTGGAGAGGACACTCCAGCTTCACCTTAAAGGTGTCGGCAAAACATGGGAAGTAGCAGTTACCAGTTATAAGCATTTTGCCCAACTGGCGTAGGGCATGGCACCAGGGGCTACTTCCGACAGTGGGAGAGGTTCTAGGATCTCACTGGACAGCTACCGCCACTTCAAGCTGGGCAGCCCCTAGTCAATTAGGTGTTGTCCTGCCTCTGTCTGCTTTTCCCCACTGGGTGCATGGGGATTAGGGTCAAACCCGAACTGTGGACAGAAAGTTTTGCACCATGCAATTATCACAAAACAACAAGAAATAGAAATAAACAAACTATCAGACTGGGATGCTGGAACGTGGGGACTATGTTGACTGGACTATCCGAAAACCTACAGGACATAAATGATGCCAGGAAGACAGGCGTAATCAATGACGAACTTAAACGACTTCAGGTGGATATAGCTGCACTTCAGGCAACGCGCCTGGCAGGCTCAGGAATGGTGAGCGAGAAGGACTACACATTTTACTGGATAGGGAAAGACCTTAATAAAACTAGAGGTTTTGCAGTTAACAGGGTTCATAGCAAATTTCTTCAAGCATTTTCCAGGGTTTTTCCTGGTCCAAGCACGATTTTCAAGGATGGGAAACTCTAATTTTCCTCATCTAATTTTCTCAGATATAATTATCACTTTGCTGTCCAGCAATCTGGAGCATTACTGTCTCCCATTACCAAGGGTGTTTGCAGATTTCTTTAAAAATAACTTTTTTTTTTTTTTAAATTCATAAAAAATTGAAAAACAGACATAGGCCTTTGAAATTTTCAGAGCACCATTATGAATGGTTGCCACATCCGAAAAAATATATTTTATGCAAATTGGTCACATGATCATGGCCGCTGTCTTGAATTTGTGTGGCTATTTATAGAAATTTCAGGAGATTTTTTAAAACCATGATCTTTTTCTACTTTATAGTGAATCTGTTCAATGTCAGTGCAATAAAATGTTAGGGACATGGATGGAAATGAATAAAATAAGCTTGATTGACATATTGATTTAACGATTAACCACATATTTCAACATAAAAGACTAACAAAAATTGTAAATAAAATTCAAAAAAAAAAAAACAACTAATTTTTGTGTTTGTCTTTTTTGAATGTATTCTGCGTCTGTGGCATATGACAATGAGTGTTTGTGAATGTTTGAGTAGTTAAGTACCTCTAGTTGAAGTTGTAGCCCTCTGCAAGAGACTTGTCTGGATTGTTGATAATCCTCAACTGTGTGGTATAACTTGAAGCAGGGTATCAGGCATAGAGGTACATTGCAATCTGGGCAGTACATGCAAGTCTGGCTTCTGTTCCCTGCAGCCTTACACACTTTACAGTCTGGTTTGTACCTTGCCCTTTCATATTTATCAATGAAGTGGTGCTCAGTAAGTCGTGTTGTTGTGACCTGTGGTTTTGAAGGTGTCACACTGCGTTGAAGAATAGCAGGTTCAATAAGAGTCAGACTGACATCCTGATCTTTGCTTTGATCTTTTTTGTAGAGTTGGCAGTGTTGTAGGTTATGTGCCCATTGACCAGGGCAGTTTCAACTAAGAAATGATATAAAAATAGGATCTGTGTGGGTACGGGTAGCTTGCACCTAGTTGGCCGAAGTGGTCGACACCTCCCATACTTTTGCTGTATTTGTCTGCAAGCACTGGCTTCTGAATTGTTCTGCCCTAAAGAATTTGTCTTTCTAACTGTCTTGTTTATATTATCATTGGAGTGAACAGTAGATATAAGGTTAAATCTTTTCGTATCATGCCAGGTGACTGTCGGCATGCCTTATCTTCTGTCGCACAAAACACAGGATTTGCCTTTTTCAATTTGAGTTGCTTTTTCTTCAGTGCTTCAGGAAAATGCTTCCTATTTTCAGCTACTGTTCCAAATGTACCAATCTGAATTTCTTTCAGGTCTTGAAATAAAGCTGAAGGCTGAATAAAAACTACCACAGAAGAGAATATGTACCTTGTTGCCTATCCATCAAAAAGATCTTTCACAACACTGAAAATTGCCCCAACACAACCTTCATAATTTTCCTTACCAGTATCAATTTTCAATTTCATGCAGTATTATGTTTTAGCATCAGTGAGAGCAGATAGTTTGAATCCCCACTTTGTGGCAGTTAGTGTTTGAAATATATTCCTGCCCGTGTGCAGAGCGTGGTGATTTTCTCCGTACCTATTCACTTCGTCAGTGGTCAGATCTATGGAAGTGTCGGGGAAAAAAAGGTTGAAAAAAAATCAATGGACATATATTTAGTTGTGGCACCATGAACTTTGTGCAGCCCATAGCTTCCAACATTCAGTAGTTCTATGCCATAGTTCTGGTTCAGTAGCGCATTAATTTTGTCATGAAAAGCCCAATTTACATTAGGTCCATCCATGAACAGTTGGAGCAAATGTCCTAAATTTAACAATGAGCATGCATCATCAAATGCAGTCTGCATATCAAGAGCTCTAGCATGTCCAAGAAACTTTGATGTAAGATAATGTGTTTTTATCACATTTACATCCCAGAAATGAACATGGAAATCCATTTGCTTTCGCTGCATTGATTTGTTCACACTTTCATGAAACAGAACAATGTAACTGTTCTTGCTAAGCTGGCTCTCAAGAAGTGAGGTGAAATATGGAGCCAGTCCAAAAGAGGCAGGTAGAAAGTGGAACATACAAATAACTCATGAGTAGGCTTAAGCTATGTATATTTACCAAGTCAAAGTTCTAAACGCATACATAATATAGTCAAACAATATTTAACTAGAACAAAAGCTAATATATAGTAATTGGGAGGGTGAAGGTATGATAATATTTTAATAATACTTATCTTCTTCTTCTTCTTCATTCACCCTCAGATGTCAACTTGAATAAGTTCAAAGAAAGCGGTGGTCAGCCTGTTGATATCTCCGTAGATTTTCTCCAGGAATGGTACTGGTGATGGCCATATGCGTTTTCTCTGTTCCTCATATGTTGGGCACCTTTGAAGCAGGTGTTCGGCAGTCATTTTATCGGTGCCACAGTCACACTCATCAGTAGTTCCTATCTTTAGTTTGTTGAATAGATGGTATCTCAATCTGTTATGACCAGTGCGAAGTCTGAAGATTACCACTTGTTCACTTCTGCTGAGCTGGTAATACGGATCATTTTTTGTGTGGCCTGGATGCTCTTCTTCCCACTTGTGCCTGTATCTGCGCTTGATAAAACTCTTGGACTCCTCATAGGTTATATTTGTGTCAAGTTGAGGAAGTTTTCCCCCTTCCTTTGCCAATCTGTCAGCCTCTTCATTTCCAGGGATGTTGCAGTGAGAAGGGATCCACTGTATCACAACTCTTTTGTACTGCTGACATAGTCTGTGAAGTGCTACTCTCAGGTCATCCAGTTCAGCATTACTTTGACTTTTCAATGTTGTAATCACTGACAGCGCATCTGAGAAGATAGCTACTGGTCTTTCTGAGCTTTCTTCTGTCATTAGAATTTCTGATGCAGTTTTTAAGGCCTCTGCCTCTGCTCTGAAGTTAGTTGAAAATTTCCCTGTTGCGACTGCTATCTTCTTTTGTGTGCCATTGCTTAAGCTCAGGAAGACTCCTCCACCCCCATCTTCTGTTGCATTAGTTGCTGATCCATCTGTGTACTAATGATAAGTGAAAATCTATTAAATATCTAACTGGAAACAGCAGGCCTTTATACCCCCCCCCCCAATCTTTACTATTTTTGTTTGGTTTTTTTTGTTGGGTTTTGTTTTGTTTTATCTCATTTCTGTTTGTTTAGATTTTTTTTAAATTTTATTTATTTATTTATTTTAAAAAAAATAACATACGCCTATGCACAAAATTGGTAATTTTCATTTATCCTAATTACAGTGATTTGACAGATGTGATGCCACTTTTATGTATCGGCGGTTATTCATGTTATCTGAAATTGAAAACATGTAGGCCTATCCTAATTATAACCCTTCAGAGGTTGAACGGGATATGTCTCTTCATCATAAAAAAAATTAAAAAAAGCATTCAAAATATATTTATTTCAAAAAAATATGTGGTGAAATGAAAAGTGGGACATGGGTCTGATAACAAGGTAGGTTATAGGATATGGAATCGCCATCAATTTCTATTCCTGACCATCTTAAACTGTGTCAAACATGTTCCCGTAAGCAGTTGTAAACCAAGAAATTTCATTCAAACACTATAATTTTGGCCATGGTTAAAAATAAAACTGTAAATACATTGTAAATTAGAGACGCAAGTACAGTAGGCATATCTATAAACTGGACTTATTTAAATATGTTTTATAAATGAGATAAATGAATTTATTTCTTACCTCAGTTGAAATGAACGATTTAATAAAACTTGAATGTGCAGACAAGTTCTTGGTGTTTTTTTCCAGTAGCATGCGACTTTACTGCCCTTTCTCCCATGCTGGTCAAATACATTTCTTTTTTACACATGGTGCAATTTGCATAATTTGCTGTTTTTCCAGGCACTATCCATGTTTTATAACTTGGCATTTCTAGCCATTTATACTGAAAGCGACAACCAGGCATCTTTCTAAATAATAATTTCAAAGGCGGCGATGCTTGATTCGAATAACAGATGCGAGCGCTAAAAATAAATTTGTGTGTTCACATCATTAACGCAAACCGCCGAAAACGTCTGGAAATGGATTTAGTGCACAAAGGGAAGTAAAAAATCTACGGTAACTGAAGTTCAACGAAAAATACCACCAATAACCAAAAAATGGTCGCCAAGCATCCAACTTTCGATTCGTATTTGTTTTCCAGGTCCGATGCGGGAAATTCAAGGCTTTTAGCCTTTTTTCCAGCCTTTTCAAGGCCTGGAATTTTTTTTGGTGTTTTCCAGGTCACTACGAACCCTAAGTTAAAAAATCGCTAACTAAAATGGTTGAACCAGGTGAGACTGGATCAGATTGCCTGATAACGCTCCGCCAGCAAACTAGCGCAGGTCCCATCACCCTTGTTGGTGTGTATGCTCCTACTCTGTACTCTGCCTCAGAAGCTAAAGACGAGTTCAACGAGAATCTAGCAGTCATCAAATGCACACCTTTGCAAGAACAGCTTGTTCTCCTTGGCGACATTAACGCTAGAGTGGGTGCCGATAATGTTTCATGGCCTTCATGTCTGGGCAGGTTTGGTATTGGCAAGATGAATGAAAATGGACAACGGCTCTTGAAGCTATGTGTCCACCATGATCTGTGCGTAACAAACACCTACGTTCAGACAAAACCCCAGCATAAGGTGTCACGGAGACACCCACGATCAAAGCACTGGCACCAACTGGATCTGATTCTCATCAGAAGGCCACTTCTCAGGTCTGTGCTCTCCACACGCTCGTACCATAGTGCAGACTGTGATACAGATCACTCCTTGTTTTGCTGCAAAATCAGAGCACAACCAAGAAAACTCCATCTTGTCAGACATGAAGAGAAACCACGCCTCGATACCAGCACGATGTCAGACCCTGTCATGATTGCTCAATTTGCTGCGACCTTCAAGAAAGTGCTCAACAGCCAACAGCATGGTGATACTGTTAGAGAACTGGGAGCACCTGTGGAACACCATTCAAAGTACTGCACTTGCCACCTTTGGTAAGAAAACAGCGAAGTCAAATGACTGGTTTGATGTTTCATCAGATGTTTGAAACCTGTCACTGAAGCTAAGCGCAGTGCTGCGATTCAGTACAAACGTTCACCGATTGCTAGAACCTTACAGATCATGAAGGCTACGAGAAGCAAAGTTCAACAAACTGCACAAACATTGTGCAAATGACTACTGGCTCCAGCTCAGTGAGAGCATCCAGATCGCAGCGCAAACAGGCAACACTAGACAAATGTATGACGGTATAAAGAAAGCCCTTGGTCCCCCAAAAATTAAGACGGCATCGCTAAAAACCATCAGCGGAGAGAAGCTAACCGATAAGGGTAAGCAGATGGAGAGGTGGGTCGAGCACTACTCTGAGCTTTACGCTAGAGAAAATACCATCATGCCTGCAGCCCTTGATGCTGTCAAATGTCTGCCAACTATGGAGGAGCTGGATGCTGAACCAACATTGGAAGAACTCAGCAAGGCCATTGATAGCTTGGCCTCTGGCATAGCACCAGGCAGTGATGGGATTCCTCCTGATTTAATCAAATGCTTTAAGAGCACGCTATTGCATCCCCTGCATAGGGTGCTGTGCCAGTGCTGGGAAAATAGAACTATTCCTCAAGACATGCGAGATGCCAAGATTATAACACTGTATAAAAATAAAGGAGACAGAAGTGATTGCAATAACTACAGAGGCATCTCTCTTCTTAGTATTGTTGGTAAGGTTTTTGCCAGAGTCATCTTAATTCAACTACACAAGTTAGCTGAGCGCAAATATCCAGAGTCATAATGTGGTTTCCGAGCTGGTAGATCAACAACAAACATGATCTTTTCTCTCCACCAGCTTCAGGAAAAATCAAAAGAGCAGAACAGGCCTTTATATATCACCTTTACAGACCTCACAAAGGCATTTGACCTGGTTAGTAGGGATGGACTCTTCAAAATCCTCCTGAAAATAGGCTGCCCTGCTAAACTGCTGGAAATGATAGTCATTCCATGAAGACATGAAAGGAACAGTCCAATACGCTGGAAGCACATCACAGCCCTTTGACATACGCAGTAGCATTAAACAAGGCTGTGTTCTGGCTTCAACCCTCTTCGGGTTCTTCTTTGCCTTACTCTTGAAACATGCATTCAGAGATGCAACTGAAGGAATATGCCTTTACACTAGTTCAGATGGCTGTCTGTTCAATCTCGCAAGGCTGAAGGCAAAAACAAAAATCAGAAGGGTCACCATATGAGACTTATTATTCACTGACAACGCTGCAGTCGTCACTCAAAGCCAACAGGAGCTTCAGAGCTTGATGAAACACTTCACCCAAGCATACAAGAACTTTGGCCTCACTATAAGTCTAAAGAAAACAAATGTGCTGAGTCAGGACGTGGGTGCTGCACCAGTTATCACCTTCGATAACTATGAGTTGGCAGTGGTGCACCACTTCACATACCTGGGACCAATGTCAAATTCTCTCTGGACATAGAAATTGACAGCCGCATTGGCAAAGCTGCAGCTACCTTTGCCTGCCTCACATCATGTGTTTGGGGAAACTCCAAACTCACAATGAAGACCAAAGCTGCGGTATATAACGCCTGTGTCACCAGCACACTTCTGTATGGCAGCGAGACGTGGAAAACCTATGCTAAGCAAGAAAGAAGGCTCAATAACATCCTTCTACTGTGTCTATGCCACATCCTTAGCATTTCATGGAAAGAAAAAGTGACAAATGTCGAGGTGTTGTCACATGCTGGCCTTCAAAACATGTATACACTGCTTAGACAGTGCAGACTACACTGGCTTGGCCATGTCCGCCGAATGGAAGATGGTCGCATCCTGAAAGATATCTTCTACGGACAACTGGCAGATGGCAAAAGAACAGTTGGGCGACAGCAGCTGAGATTCCAAGATGTGCGTAAGAGAGACATGAGGGCACTGGACATAAATCCAGCAACCTGGGAGGATGAAGCTGCCAATTGCACCAAGCGGCGGTGCTATCTGTGGCGCCACCTCAGACTGGGCGAAAATAAGCTCACACACCAAGCAGAAGAGAGAAGAAAACGTCGAAAGGAACACCAGGAAAATAAGCAGCTGAGGGCTGTCACCTCAGGGGCGCATTCCCATAGTCATGTATGACTTAAGGGGCTATTATTATTATTATGGCACCTTCAGTACATTAATGTTTATGATAAATTAAGCCAGAAAGATTATGGGCAGTTGTAAATTTAACCAAGTTAACTCCTATGGATACCACTACTAAGATTCACAAGGCCCTGGCTATGGAAATTTTTCCATCCAGTAAAGTGGACTAGTTGGTTTAGACAGGAGTTAGCGATTAATGGAAGACTGTACCCTGTCACACCAAGTAGCATAGTAGTTTTGGAAATGTCAAGAAACTGTTATTGCAACACACAATATATATTATCAGCATAAAATCTGAGAGGACGGCAATGAAATAACTTCATCTGAAACATGGATAATTAAGCAAAAATTATTATACCTATCTGGAGTGAAAACATGAATCTCAGATAATCTGAAAGCTGGCTTTGTTGATCTGATGTCATATTGTTGAACACTCTTTGATTGGTCAGTGGTAAATATTTTCTGAAATACAAAACATTGCTATTAGTATCGCTTAACAAATTGCCAGGGTATTTGTACATACATTGTTTTAACATTCCAGCAGAAGACTTTAGATTGCAGTTCCAAGTTCCCTATATACTTTCTGCTGCCATTTTCAGGAAAAAAAAATAGTTTTGGACTACATATTAGTATTATCTGACTTTGAATAACAATTCTTCATCTGGCTGCCTGGATTATTTTTATCTGTTGGCAACATTTTGTGGGCAACTTTAGCTCTGTGTATCTTAAAGAATAAAATGGATGACCTGTGACGTAAAAATGTATTCTTAATTCAGAAGCAGGTTTACGGGGATGGAATTATGTGAAAGGTGTAAACTCAGTACTTTCTGCCTCAGAATGCTTTAAAAAAGAACCCTATTCATGATAACAATATTGTATGCAGCAGAGCATGAAATACCATGTTATAAAAACAGGTTACATTTTAATTAAAATTCAAAGGTCCAAATCTGTCTTACTAGTATTTTACATCTATACCTGATGCATGAAATGACACTATAAATAGCATGGCTGACAACACTGCGTGACTTCCTTCGATGCAATACTGGTTTATCTATGGGCCTCCGAATCAAGTACAGAACTTGTTTGAGGTGGTCTTCATTTAATGGAGTCCCCAGGGAGAGAAGGGAGAAAAGTCTGTTTTGGACATCTTCATCATTACAAGTCAGAACACCTGACTGGGAATCTGCAATGTTGTGAAAGAAAGTGCAACAAGAATATAATGCTTGATAGCAACTTCATCATACTTAGTACAAGAATAAATCCTTCAACTCGTAATATTTAGCAGTCACATGACCATGCATAGTTTCTGAGGCATCTCTGACAATGAAATAATAGGACTACTACTACTTTAGACATACGACAAAAGGTGACTAATGTGAGGCAGAGGTAGTGCATGGGGCTGGCAACCTCATGACGTAAAACCAACTGCTACAGAAACCACTGTCACAAGAGCATGCACATTGATGCAGGCTTCCTGCGAGGGGGCCAGCTGCAATGGTGGGACTATGCTCTGTAAAGAGCAAAATAAGGAAATCATGAAATGACTGCACATTAAACTAACTTGCACTCAATTCAAACACTAAATCATGTGTATTAACCATATGAATCTACATTATAGAGGTTTCTGACCAACTTTGATGTTGGCCATAAGATAGGTTATACATATATGAAGAAATCTCACAACATCCGTACCACATCAGCTTTCTGAGATATTGTTATCATTAGAAAGAGTAATATGAATGTCCACGAAAGAGGCCAACGTACAAAGGAAGCCTAATTACTCATGTCAGAAGGAAGAAATCCTCTTTCTTTGGGCATGTTATGAGAAGAATAAGGCTGGAATATTTCGTGACAACAGGAAAGATTGAATGAAAAAGCAGCGACATAGGATGACAAAGTGGAAAGATACTGGACAATATGACATCATGGCATGGACAAAAAAGTCAACATTTGAATTGGTGGGGAAAAAGAAGAGATAGACATTTAATGAAAAGTTAGAGGTATATGAAAAAAGTTGCCAGATATCAGGTTTAACATAGATTTTTCTAAATGGGTCAATGCTTTCAATTAAGATCATTTATAGCAGAGTTACACAAAATACGAACATCTAAATGGGTCAATGCTTTCAATTAAGATCATTTATAGCAGAGTTACACAAAATACGAACATCTGAAAAATAATACTCTTAAGTTAATAAAAAATGTGTTTTTCTCAAAATCAGATATGCTAACAAGATTCTAATTTTGCCAGATTGTACTGTATGTGCAAGTGCATATGTAGGTGTGAATGTATGTATGTGTGTATTTTTTTTAAAATACAGGACATGGACTCATGCACATACCTTGGCAGCAACAAAGAGTTGGAGGAACAGATAGAGATATTGATAAGAATAAAGAAAGCAAGGTGACAATTCACTGCATGGAGAAATATATGAAAATCAAATCCAACACAAAAATATGAATTTTCAACTTGTATCACTCTCAAAAGCATGGAGAACAACATAAAAACGACAACCAAGAAGTTCATTAATGATATTCATTAATGGGTGCTTTCACACCATTCTTTTACATAACTTTCCTTGAATAGCACTTCACATACTTGGCTTCTACCATCAACGACAAACTCTCTCTGGACACAGAAATTGACAGCCGCATTTGCAAAGCTGCAGCTACTGTTGCCCACCTCAAAACGCATGTTTGAGGAAACTCTAAACTCACAATGAAGACCAAAGCTGCAGAACATAATGCTTGCATCACCAGTAAGCTTCTATATGGCGGTGAGACATGGACAACCTATGCTAAGCAAGAAAGAAGGCTCAATACCTTCCATCTACGGTGTCTACACCACATCTTTGGTATTTCGCAGAAGGACCAAGTGACAAATGCCATGGTGCTGTCACGTGCTGGCCTTCAGAGTGTGAATACACTGCTTAGACAGCACAGATTACGCAGGCTTGGCCATGTCCGCTGTGTGAGGAGTTACTGTGATTTTATTTTCCACAGGCCCCATTCTTTTTCTCCCGGTAATTATGTCCTGTAATTAATTGAGTTTAGTCTTCTTCTCTTGGTAATTAATTGCGGTTTCAGGAGGGATGACTGTCGGTTTTAATTTTAAGATTTGCACCAGTCTTCTTTTCTCTAAAGTAATTGCGATCACGTTGGCTTTTCTTTGTAAAATAATTGCGGTAAATTTTTATTGTATTAGGTGCTTGAGTATTATTAGGCTGGGCATAAATTTTCCGACGTTAGTAACGCCTACCCGGTAAATCGATGGGTGGGTGAGGAACCTCTACCCAGGTACGTAAAAACGGGCGCTACAACGAATCAAAGTTAATTTTGCTCACGCCAACGGTAGTAACATTATCTAACGTGACGCAATATAGAGGCCCAGTAGAAGTAATAAACATGAGTCAGGTATTATCTTTTGATATGATTGGCCGGGGTCAAGTTTTAACAAATTGCGGCAAAATTATTGGTTCCAGAGGGACGCGACGCGATGACGTATGGAGTGGGTATTCCAATTATAAATAACACAGTAAATCTAGTAGCGCTCTCTTTGTCTCTAGAAATATCAGCCGTGAATCTAAGTCATATTCGTCTGCTTTTAAGTGAGAAATTCGAGAACTGGGTATGTAGGCATCTTAACCTTTAGCACGCTGCATTCTCTTCCTGAGAACTTGCCCTGCAGCTGCATTCTTTTTCACAATGCCCCGTTTTTATAGTGGGTGACTTGTAATGTCTATAGTTTTTTTGTTTCTTGGTCAATTGCTATAATTTTTGGAATTTATATAAATAAATGAATGGTGAATCTGATGATATAAAATTTGTTTGTGTACATGTTAGATGTGATAGGAAGAGAGGAAAGGAAAGATGAAAAAAACGATAAAAAAATTTAAAAAGTAAAAAAAAAATTTTTTTTAAATTTTAAAATTAAAAAAATAAAATAACCAACAAACGAAGTGTCCATATCTCAATTATCTCTTGCATCTCAATGAAAGTCATTTGACCAATACAAATCAAATGACGATCTTTTCGTTACACCCATCATCAGTAGCAAAGCAACAAACGCACATGTCAGCAGTGACATTCGGCCGTAACCCTAAATCTTTCCGATAAATCTAATCCCAACCCCTAAACTTTTACATACTAGCAATGACATTCTACTTTCGTTTCCATCTCTGTCATCAACCATATTCTGAGAACCGATATTAGCGCTTATAATGACAAAAATCTCATCCCCACCGCATGGCGTCAGAATCCAATAAAATTAGAGCGAAAATGGCCGCGTGTTCGATGCCGATTCATTTCAATTAAAAAAATTGACAGAAAATAAACGCGGATGCACCCATTACTAAAGAAGATTGGAAACGGAAGCTAACTCTCTCTCAGATAAGTTTAAAACTTAACATCCGGGGGTGAAGTCACGTGTACACACATTCTAATGCTAAAAAACGTAGCACGCTGGGGTCGACATATGTCGACAACAGCGTGCTATACCTCGGTCGACCGCAGCGTGCTAAAGGTTAATTTAGCGGTGTAGATAATGCGTTTCTAAATAGAATCTTAGCACGATAAAGTAAAGTTTCTTTGGGAAGTTAACTTAAATTTTATAAACGAAAGTGCCATCCACTGCTATCTTAGAATAAAACTGTAAGTTGTGCTTATAACTTTCTGTGACTAGTGGCATTATCTATCATTTGTGTTACGGGTTTGTGAAATTAATTGTATAAGGTTAAGTCCTTAGGCTATATCCATAATGTAATTGTGAGGTCCGATATAGATATAACCTCGATTTGATTATAATATTTGCAGTGTAAATATGCTAGCGTATTTGTGTACATTATTTTATTGTGCATTAAATTGTTGTGTAGTCAGGAGGGGAGTGAGGGGTGTAATTAATTTTACGGAGATGGGATTTAATTATTTATAGAGAGGTCTAATTTAATTTTGTGTTACTCGATGACTCACCAGGGTCAGTCTGTAATATAAAGTAGGGCCAAGAATTTTACCGTAGGGGATTTCCCTCAGTGAATGAATTGTTTTGACGCCTGCGGCTAGATTTAAGTAACAGATTAGGTCAGTCCGTGTCTGGGAGTTTACTTACCAGACCAATATTTATGGTGAAGCGGGGAGAGAGAGAAGAGGAGGGAAGTGTATGGTAGTATGACCTTTGGGCGGAAATATTTATCGCGTGGGCTTAGATTTGTGTAGGGGAAGACGGGAGAGGTATTTAAGGGAGTTAGGTGTTAGAGATGGATAAATTTTGATGTGTTGTATATCTCTTATTTGTTTCACAGCATTTTTCACGGCACACAGGGAGGGGTGCGAATTTGCCTTACAGCTTGCCAAGATATTCGGCCTTCTCAGGAGTAGAAGGGTCGAGGCATCGCCAGAGGTGAAAGAAAATTGGTGACGCGGTAGTTACCGGCGCCAAGTACGTCTGCACCAGAAAAGGATAGCAGTTCTCATGCAGTGAAGCCCCATGCTTCAGCAGGAACGGGTGCATCTTTAAAATCCAGAGCTCTGAGCTCTTTCTCACAACCCATATAGGCGCGTAGCCTGGTGTTTGTGGTTTTTTTGTTTTCCACGACCATAATAAAGTCGTGTGTCCCAAACCCGGAGAGGGTAACAGGGCAATTAAAAGAATTGTCATCAGCAGTGAAGCAGGTACAGCCCAAGTCAGTTAACTCATGCTTAAGAGCAAAGTCATCAATTGCAGTAGTCAGGAACAGGAGAAAGGGTCAACATTCCTTTTCCGGAGGCAAATTGAGAGGAGGGGTGTAACGGAGACGCCACTCAGCTGGAGATAGAAGTTATAGAGGCAGTTAGAAAGTTGTGTTAGGACAGCCACTGAGGTTGCACTGAAGAAGTCCTTTAGTGGACCAGTGCTTGTGTTTTGACGGTAGCTATTTCATTCAGATTGTGGAGCCAGTTAGTTAAGTCGGCCGTCGGACAGTGGTGTTAGATTTTCATAATTTTATTAGGGTAATTAGAAGTGGTGGCTCTTAAGTTAGAGACCCCACCAAGTAGTTTTTTTGTGTGGGTAATCCTTAATTTTCTTCCATGCAGGTTGCAAAAGAGGGAGAAGGTGGTGGGATATAGTGTATGTCACTTGCATTGTTCTGTTTATTTTTCAGGTGTGCGACCACGCACGTTATTTATTTTGTTGTGTAAATAAACTATAACATGTATACTGGATCAGTCTCTATAACTATACTGTATGTATATGTTGTCTGTATAGTTGTGTCTGTGGAACTTTAGTGAAACCTTATCTCCTTTATTGGTAGTCAGAGGTGGTGAGTCTTTAGCTCTTAAATAGTCACGAGTGGCGAGGGAGAGTCAATCTAGGTTCTCATCCTCGAAGCTATAAGTCTCATTTTCCACATTCACTGTCATTTTCATACAAATCTATCTTCTCAGTCTTTCTCATACTAGGGTCTTGTCTATACACTCAGACATAACTCTATACTTAAATCCACTTCGTGACACGCTGCATGGATGGAAAATGGTCACATCCCTAAAGATATTTTCTACTGACAACTGGCAGATGACAAAAGAACAGTTGGGCAACCGTAGCTGAGGTTCAGAGATGTGTGAAAGAGACATGAAGACACTGGACATAAATCCAGCAACCTGGGAGCATGAGGCTGCCGATTGTGCCACCCCAGACCGGGCGAAAAGCTCTCACAACAAGCAGAAGAGAAAAGAACGTGCCAAAAGGAGCACTTGGCAAAAAAAAAAAAAAACAGCTGAGGGTTTTCACCTCAGGAGTGCATTCCCATAGTCAGTTATGACTGAAGGGCTACTACTACCTTGCGAAGCAGAAATGGCATTTTGCATCTTTTCTCAATGTATGTACACAATAATGAGCATTTGAACTGACTTGCTAGCCACAGTCAAACACTTACCTAAGATCTCAGTCAGCTTAGCCATAAAGCTGTCATGGAAGGTATGGCTGCAGTTTTGGACATGTCCATGCGCCATAAATGTCAAGATGTCTATTAACCACACTCTCTGATTTCCAAAGCTTGCCACATCTAGGAGTAATTGAGGCAGACTCTGGAGGAAATCCTCCAACATATCAGAAACATCACTGCTGTGTTTGTATCTACAAATGGGTCTGAAAAGAAATTTCATAATAAATGAGCACATTTATAATGTGAGACACCAGGGATTGCACAATAAATGACCATATATTTAAGTCTGATATCTGACTGCAAAGTTCTACAAAATAAATAAACTTAGTTTATAAGACAGAAACAAGAGGTATTATATAAGATATCACTCAATACATATGTACACACACCTGTATACACAAATATTTGGTAGTCAGTAATGATTTTTTTCCCCAAGGAAAATGCCCGAGAAGTTGATGCAAGCAAGAAGTTATCTAACACAGAAATAACTACATGAATGGGCATTAACAACAACAGTGGCACAATGGAAAAAAGTAGTGGACTATTAAGAACAGACACCATCACATGGTCCAAAGATGGAATGCCACATGATAAGTAGAAAGGCTAGACCCAGAGAAATGTGGCAAAGAACTACAGAGACAGCAGAAACAAGTGTGAAAGACCTGGAATAATCTGTCTTGCAGAAGCCAGATTTGAAAGGGAGTAAAGATGTCAGTGTTTATATTTTAAAATGAACTTGTAGAGATGGAATGTTCAGAATTAATGATACAATTACTAAAAGTTAATCCAAGCTATCAGTATTAAATCCAGCTAATTGCAGTAGAAAGTCTTTTTAAAGTACTTACAATGTAGCCAACAAACTGCTTTAAGTAAACCTATAAGCTAATATGGGATTTGCTTTATGAAAATTACCTTGAGGACAAAAATGAGATAAAATATCACACACAGAGTGTAGCATATGTAACAACCTCCTTTACAGCACTCAAAGTTACTTAGGTTGTACTGAAACATGTTTATTTTCTTATGATTTTAAATATTTTAGGAAATAAAAAAATCTTACATGGTGTCCAGACTATCTCTCTTCCAGCCATCCCATGATCTTGCCATGAAACTGAACAGATTGTAAAACAGCAGTTTCTGGGGTGTTTTGACAGAACAAGACAAATAGTGCTTCACTGCTGCTGAGTATGCCTTGGAAAAACTTGCTAAGATGGTAATAATATTGTACATTCATGAATAAACAGTGACATATTCAAAGAATAAGTTTCAGCTTATTCGGTCAGAATACAAGTGTAAAATAAATTTCTCTTTTACTGCTTTGAATTTATAGCTTTGGCACGTACGGCAAATTTTGAATCTTTAACTCAAATGTCCTATTGTATAGCTCTGAAACATGGAGAACAATAAAAACAACAATAAAGAAGTTACACATGTTTCATAAATGGGGGCTTGTACAGAACAGCAAGGATTGAAATAGTACAACAAAATCATCACCGTGGAACTGACTGAAAGAACTCAACATGTACCAGTGGAACAAGAGGTGAGGTAAAGACACTGGTGTTGTATAGGACACATATTGAGGAAACCAGCTGATAGCATTACAAGGCATTCCTTGTTCTGGAATCCCCAGAGTAAGAGAAATAGATGGAGACTGAAAAAAAAAAAAAAAACACGGAAAAGGGAATTGGAGACAGTTGCAAAAGGGATGTTGTGCATGTAACAGTACTCTTTGATTGTGGAAAGTCAAGATTTTAAAAGATGCATGAACAATTACGAGACATGTTGTCATAAAAGAAATGTTAGTTATCTAGTCAATTTCCGGTCCATTAGATCATTATCACTGCTCCACATGTCATTTAGGAAGGTTACTCCATGTCTTCATATTTAATACATCCATACAATTTTCACTACAAATATCTAATGACGGTCGCCTGCAATGAAATGACCACAGTAGTAATAGTACCGTCTGTAATACATGTAACAGAAACAACATACTATAAATAAAAACCTGTCAATTTTAACAGGTTATTGCTAGTTAAAAAAATAATTAATGACTAAAAAAATTAGCTTGTCTGACCCAAGGCTATATAAATGGTGTTATAGAGTTAATGGCATTTGTTAACACCATGGCAAGTGGCTCATGCAAAGTTAAAGGCATCCCATACAACAACATAGTAGCAGCCCCATAGCAGATATTGTTGCAGAGGAGTGCAATGAATTCACTTATACTAGGTCTCAGCTTTAAAAGGTGGTGTGACCAATTTCCTTCCTCACAACCTTTGCCTGCCCTGACTCAAGAACAGAGTCCTGTACTGTGAGGATTTACTGTTATTTTATTTTCAACGGGCCCCACTCTTCTTATCTATGTAATTAGTTGCGTTTATGCATGAGGAGTTACTGTGTGTTTTAATTTCAATTTCGCCTCAGTCCTCTTCTCTCTGTAAGTAATTGCATTCATGTTATTTTATTAGGCGTTGGAGTTCATATTATTAGGCTGGGTAGATTTTTCAGACTAGGAAAAATCTGAAAACCCGCACCTACCCTGTTAATTGTAGGGGTGGGGGCAGAAACACGACCCAGGTACGCAGAACCAGCGTAGAACCAATCAAACTTATTTTGGTACTGAGAACGGTCAGAAGCATTATCTAAGGTGATGCAATAAGTAGCGCGTGAGCAAAATATACACTGAGTCATCGGGTTGTTTACAATATCATTGGCGGAGGTTAGAGTTAATTTATTTGCAGCAATAATATTGGTCTAAGGTCGGCCCAGAGAGGCGCCACACGATGACTCATTGTGTCTTATTTCATCATAATATTTTACTATATATGTAGCATCAAAATCTTTTAGCGTGAATAAGTATCAGTATCTATGATTTGTGTAACGGTTTTGAGATATTAACTGTGTGAGGTTAAGTGCTAAGATAAACGGGTGCTCTGTAATATGTAATAGAGGGTCTGTGAAAACCCGCATTTTTGATTATGATAATTGGTAGTGTATATACGCAGGTATGGTGGGGTATTTAATTGTGTGTTAATTAAGCTTGTAGTCAGGAGACAGGGGTGAAGTGAATTTTATATTACATAGATGGTGTAGTAGCAGTGTGTTTAATATTTTGTTAATTGATAGCCTTCCCGGGTCAGTCCATAAGAAGTAGGGCCGGGGAATTATACCTGGGGATTTTAGCTGGCGGTGAATGCAATTGTTGTGACGCCTGAGGCAAGCCTAGCACAAAAAATTCAGGTCAGCCCGTGTCTGGGGTTGTTCTACTAGACAGATATTTACGTTGATGAGGGGGAAGAGATAGGAGAAGACGGTAGATTAGTTTGACCCTTGAGTTGGAATATTTGTTTATCACTGGTGCGTAGTTTGTGTAGGGGAGATGTATTGATTTAGGGGACAGAGGGGAGTAGAGGAATTTAGGTGTTTATGTGTTAGGGTTGAGAATATTTTGACGTGTTGTATATTTGTTGTTATTTTTTCGTTTTACAGCATTTTCACGGCACATAGGGAGGGTGTAACCTGCCCTACAACTTTCATTTCATAACCCTCCACTCCCAAAGGAGCATAGGCCTTCAACAAACACATGCCAAGTCCTCCTGTCACGTGCCATCATCTCAAGTTCTTTCCATGTTCTCCTCATCATTTTCACCTCTGTTTCCAACTCTCTTCTCCATGTACTTCTTGGTCTTCCTCTGCCTCTCTTGCCCTGGGGGTTCCAGAACAAGGACTGCCTTGTAATGCTATCAACAGGTTTCCTCAGTGTGTGTCCTATCCATCGCCATCGTCTTCTTCTCATCTCTTGTTCCACTGGCACTTGTCCAGTTCTTGTCATCAGTTCCACATTGGTAACCTTGTCATACCATTTTAATCCCTCTATTCTACGCAAGCACCCATTTATGAAAGTCTGTAGCTTTTTGGTTGTTGTCTTTGTTGTTCTCCATGTCTCCGAGCCATACAATAGGACTGACTTCACATTTGAGTTGAAGATTCTTATTTTCGTGTTGGATCCTATTTCTCTTGATCTCCATATATTTCCCAATGCAATGAAAGCTCCTCTTGCTTTTTGTATTCTTATTTTGATATCGCTGTCTGTCCCTCCAACTTTGTCTATATTACTGCCAAGATATGTGTATGATTCTACATCTTGTATTGGCGTTTCTTCAAGTTCAACCCTGTTTTCATTACCTGCATTTATTCTCATTATTTTTGTCTTTTCCCTGTGTATTTTCAGACCCAATTGCTGTGACCTCTCATCGAGTGTTTTCAATTTGTCCTGCATCTGATTACGGTTATGGGACAGGAGAGCCAAATCATCAGCAAAATCCAGATCATCCAACTGCTTAGTCAGAGTCCACTGGATTCCATTTCTGTTGTGTGTTGTCGATGATCTCATAACCCAATCTATTGCCAGCAAGAAAAGAAATGGAGACAAGAGGCATCCCTGTCGCACTCCTGTTCTTATCCCAAATGGTTCTGTAAGCTGTCCTTCATGAAGAACTCTGCACGTCATGTCTTCATAGGTTTTCTTTATTAAATTAATGATTTTCAGGGAAACTCCATAATGCCTCATCAATTTCCAAAGTGATTCTCTGTCCACACTGTCAAATGCTTTTTCGTAGTCCACAAATCCGATGTATAGTGGTGAATTCCATTCCAGACTTTGTTCAACTATTATTCTCAAAGTGGCTATCTGGTCTGTACATGATCTGTTTTGTCGAAAACCTGCTTGTTCATCTCTCAATTTCCTGTCTATGGACTCCTTTAATCTCTCAAGGATAATCCTGTTCAATACCTTTCCTGGCACTGATAGTAACATTATTCCTCTATAATTTGTGCACTCTTGTAGATTTCCCTTCTTAGGCAACTTAACCAGATATCCTTCCTTCCATTCTGCTGGTATCTCTTCTTTTTCCCAGACTTTACCAAGTAATTTATATAACATCTCTGTAGCCGTGTCGATATCTGCTTTGATGGCCTCTGCTGGAATGCTATCAGGTCCAGACGCTTTTCCATCTCTTAGAAGCTTTATGGCTTTCTTTATTTCTTCCTTCGTTGGTCTTTCACCGTTAATTTGTAGCTCTTCTTCTGCTGGCTGGATGTCCGGCGGGTTTTGTGGAGCTGGTCTATTGAGAAGGTCCCCAAAATATTCTGTCCACCTCTTCATTTGCTCTTGTATATTGCTGAGCAGTTTCCCATTCTTATCTTTTATGAGGCAACTTGTTTGCTTGTATTTCCCTGTTAGCTTCTTTGTGCTGCTATACAGTTCTCTCATATTTCCTTTGGCTGCAGCATCTTCTGCCTCTCTTGCCAACTCCTCAATATACTTCCTCTTGTCTCTTTTGATACTTCTTTTTACTTCATTGTTTGCTTCTGTGTACACTTCTTGAGCCTTGGCTTTGGAACTTCTGGTTTTGCTTGTGTTTAACTCTGCTTTCTTGTTTTTTCTATCTTTTATCTTATTGATGGTTTCTGTTGTTATCCATGCTTTTTGTTGTCTTTCCCTTTTCCCCAGTATTTCTTCACATGTCTCCTTCCATACCGTTTTGACCTGCTGCCAATAGTCTTCTGTATTCTCTACATCTTCCAACTGTTGGAGCACTTGGAATTTGTTGGATACTGTGACCGCAAATTTGTCTCTTGTTTCTTGATTTCTTAGCTGTCCTACATTAAACTGTTGTCTATAATTTTGCATTGTTGCATATCTCTTGAGTTTCATTTTTACTTTGGCTATCAGAAGATGGTGATCTGATGCCACATCTGCTCCTCTATATACCTTTACATCCTGCAATGATGATCTAAACTTCTTCTTTATGCATATATGATCGATCTGATTTTCTGTTCTATGGTCTGGTGATATCCATGTTGCTTTGTGTATTCTCTTATGTGGAAACATGCTTCCTCCTATAGCCAGTTGATTTGAAGCACAGAAGTTTGCGAATAGTTCTCCATTTTCATTCATTACTCCTAGCCCATGTTTTCCCATGACTTCTTCAAATCCAGTATTGACTGTACCTATCTTTGTCATTAGTTGGTGCATAACATTGGATGACATTGACATGAATTTTCTTTTTAGCTGTTTTGAAAATAGCTGTTATTATTCTGGGTCCCACAGCTTCCCATTCAATGAGTGCTTTCTGTGCTTCTTTAGATAACATAAGAGCTACCCCTTCACTGTGGTGTGAACTTTCGTCTTCGTGTCCTGAGGACAGCACCAATTCACCTGTGATGAGTTTCTTCCTGTCTACCCCCTTCCACTTTGTTTCACACATTCCCAGAACCTCGATTTTGTATTCCCTCATTTCTGCTGCTACTTGTGCCACTTTCCCTTGTTCGTTCAATGTCCGAACATTCCAGGTGCCAAATCTGGAAGTTCTCCTAGAAGAAAGAAGGTTAGTCAGCAACACAGACTCCTTTCGGCTTTCTCTGTGTTGCATCATACGCCTCCCCGCGAGAGGACCTTCCCCTGTCTTGGATGGCTGTGTTTTATTTTCTTTATTTGACTTGTCCATATTTGTTGAAGTTTTTTGTGGTTTAAATTTTTTTTTACAGGATGGGGTAACCGGCCCCATGCCCAACCCTCCTTAGTCGCCTTCTACGACATGCTTGGCAGGGGACAGTGTTACTATTCTTTGCTCCCCTTTCGGGCCCCGGTAACACACGGGTGCCCTACAACTTACCACGGTAATTTGTCTTCTCAGGAGCCGAGGGCTCGAGACATCGCCATAAGGTGAAAAGAACTGGTGACGCAGTAATACTGGCGCCCAGCATATCTGCACCAGTAACAGAAAGAAGTTCTCATGCAGTGAAGCACATTCTTCAGCGGGAACGGGTTTTCTTAAAATCCGGAGCTCTTAGCTCGTTATAACACACCAAATAGGCGCTTGGCCTGGTGTTGTTGTTTAATATGGCCATAATAAAGCCGATTGTCCTAAACCCGAAGAGGGGTAACTGGGCAGTTGAAAGAAGTTTCATCAGCAGTGAAGCATCTACATCCCGAGTCAAGTACCTCGTTCTTAATACCAAAGACATCAGCTGCAGTAGTCTGGAAAGGAGAAAGGGAAATCATTCCTTTCCGAATGCTAACGAGAGGAGGGGCGTAACGGAGATGCCACTCAGCAGAAGACAGTAGTCAGAGAGACACTGAGCAGAAGCAGAAGAGAGAGAAAAGTTATAGAGTCAGATAGAAAGACTTAGAGGACAGCCTCTGGTGTTAGCACGGGAAGGTCTGTTAGTGTGGATCAGTGCTTGTGGTACTGTTGTTAGCTGTGTAGGACATCAGAGTGCACTTCATATTTTTGTAGACATTTAGTTATACGTCTGCAGCAGGACGGTGTGTTAGATTTAATAATAATACTAGGATAGTTAGGAGTGGTGGCTCTTAAGTTAGAGACCCCACCAAGTAGATTTTTTGGTGTAATCCTTAAACAGGTTGAAAGAGAGGGTGATATTGTTGGTTTATAAGTGTCTGTCAATTTAATTGTTCTGTTTTCAGGTTTGTGTGATCTCGCACGTTATTTATTTTGCTGTGTTATTGATGTTGTTGTTTAATAAAACTATAAAATGTACACTGGATCAGTTTCTCTATAACTATACTGTACCTATATGCTTGTCTGTATAGTGTGTCTGTGGACTTTAGTAAAACCTTATCTCCTATATGGTAGTCAGAGGTGGTGGGACAGTAGTTAGTACTTACGTCACAAGTGGCGAGGGAGAGTCAATCTAGGTTCTCACCCTCGAAGCTATAAGTCTCATCTTTCCACAGTCACTGTAATTTCTCATACAAAATCTATCTTCTCAGACTTTCTCATACTAGTGTCTTGTCTATAAATACTCAGACAAACTCTAACTTAAATCCACTTCATGACAAGTACCTATGTTTTACATCTGGGTAACTGGATTATGAAATGTTGAACCCTGGTGTTGAACCCTGTTGCTTTGCCTTGAGAAGCAAGTTCTCAAACTGCTCTGCTACTTGGACACTCCAAGAATTTGTTACAATAATGTATGCTCACTACTTTTCACTGAACAAAACAATTTATGGTGTCAGAGGAAAGGTCAAAGAGATGACCTCAAACTGTTAATTATTCTGAAAAACTACGTCATTTACTCTTTTTACACTATAAATGTTACTGCTTGAAATTTGGTGACTTGCTTCAAAACAGAATCAGTTACTTGTTTCAAGAGAGATTCATTTACTTGATTACCAGAGATTCAGGCACTTCTTATAACAGTTATGACAACTTGTTTTACTGGGTTTGATTCATTTAGTTAACTATTGAGGTAAAATTTAATTACTCATCCTGACACAACTTCTACTTGCTTTAAAATAGATTTCAGTTATTTAACACTTGTATTAAGTCAATCAGAAAAATGGGATTAAGCAAATACATTTCTACTCTTGATGCATCATGATAATCAATTTCCTTTTCACTTCCTACAGAGTATGAAGCCACCCTTGCAGGAAGCCTGGACAAATTATTCACATGCAGGTGTGGTATCTGTAACAATGTATTTTAAATGATGAGGTAGCCAGTGCCATTGACAATCTCATATTAGTCACCTTGTACGACTTGCCTGAAGGAGCGGTAGTCCTATTCTTGCCTTGTTTCATAAGAGACCCCGGGAACTACACAAGGCACTCTTGATTCACGAATCATTAAATACGCACACACTAGGCACAAGTTTACATAATGTGCTACATAAACAGATTAGAACTACAACTCACCATAAATATGTGGATTAGAAAACACATTCTTCAGAACCCTCACAAGGATTTTACTTTGTTCCATGCTGGGAGATTTCTCCAATGACCTGACAAGGTAGGTTTCCATTTTCTTCAAGTAGTTGTAACTTGGCTTGAATGCTGGATCAGCACAAAAACTTGACATGTCACATATTGCTAGGTTCAAGGCCACCAAGGACTAAAAGGTAAAACATGTAAAGGAAAACAAGTTTTAGGGCTTCAAATTTATTACTGTTACCAAATCCACTAAAAATCTTTAACTGGATTGTTGCTCCCTACGCTACAAATTGCAACAAAGCTATAACAATGTTCACAATTATCATCAGGGTTCATAGCAAATTTCTTCAAGCATTTTCCAGGGTTTTTCCAGGTCCAAGCACATGATTTTCAAGGATGGGAAACTCTAATATTTTCCTCATCTAATTTTCTCAGATATAATTATCACTTTGCTGACCAGCAATCCGGAGCACTACTGTCTCCCATTACCAAGGGTGTTTGCAGATTTCTTGAAAAAAAATAACTTTTTTTTTTTAAATTCATAAAAAATTGAAAAACATAGGCCTTTGAAATTTTCAGAGCACCATTATGAATGGTTGCCAGATCCGAATAAACATATTTTATGCAAATTGGTCTCATGATCATGGTGGCCATCTTGAATTTGTGTGGCTATTTATAGAAATTTCAGGAGATATTTTAAAACCATGATCTTTTTCCACTTTATAGAGAATTTGTTCAATGTCAGTGCAATAAGATGTTAGGGACATGGATGGCAATGAATAAAATAAGCTTGATTGACATATTGATTTAACGATTAATATTATTTCAACATAAAATGTTAACAAAAATTGTGAATAAAATGCAAAAAAAATTTAATTTTTGTGTTTGTCTTTTTTGAATGTATTCTGTGTCTGTGGCATCTGACAATGAGTGTTTTTTAATGTTTGAGTAGTTAAGTACCTCTAGTTGGAGTCTGAGCTGCTTCCTTCATTAACTGGGGTTGAAGTTGTGGCTGTAGGCCTCTGCAAGAGTCTTTGTCTGGATCGTTGATAATCCTTGACTGTGTGGTATAACTTGAAGCAGGGTATCAGGCATAGAGCTACATTGCAATCTGGGCAGTACATGCAAGTCTGGCTTCTGTTCCCTGCAGCCTTACACACTTTACAGTCTGGTTTGTACCTTGCCCTTTCATATTTATCGATGAAGTGGTGCTCAGTAAGTCGTGTTGTTGTGACCTGTGGTTTTGAAGGTGTCACAATGTGTCGAAGAATAGCAGGTTCAATAAGAGTCAGACTGACATCCTGATCTTTGCTTTGATCTTTTTTGTAGAGTTGGCAGTGGTGTAGGTTATGTACCCACTGACCAGGGCAGTTGAATTTCAACTAAGAAATGATATAAAAATAAGATCTGTGTGGGTAGGGGAAGCTTGCACCTAGTTGGCAGAAGTGGTCGACACCTCCCATACTGTTGCTGTATTTTTCTGCAAGCACTGGCTTTTGAATTATTCTGCCCTAAAGAATTTGTCTTTCTAACTGTCTTGTTTATATTATCATTGGAGTGAACAGTAGATATAAGGTTAAATCTTTTTGTATCATGCCAGGTGAATGTCAGCATGCCTTATCTTCTGTCGCACAAAACACAGGATGATTTGCTTTTTTCAATTTAAGTTGCTTTTTCTTCAGTGCTTCATGAAAATGCTTCCTATTTTCAGCTACTGTTCTAAATGCACCAATCTGAATTTCTTTCAGGTCTTGAAATAAAGCTGAAGGCTGAATAAAAACTACCACAGAAGAGAATATGTCCCTTGTTGCCTATCCATCAAGAAGATCTTTCACAACCCTGAAAGTTGCCCCAACACAACCTTCATTATTTTCCTTATCAGTATCAATTTTCAATTTCATGCAGTATTATGTTTTAGCATCAGTGAGAGCAGATAGTTTGAATCCCCACTTTGTGGCAGTTAGTGTTTGAAATATATTCCTGCCTGTGTGCAAAGCGAGGTGATTTTCTCCGTACTTATTCATTTCGTCAGGTCAGATTTATGGCAGTGTCGGGGGAAAAAGTTTGAAAAAAATCAATGGACATATATTCAGTTGTGGCACCATGAACTTTGTGCAGCCCACAGCTTCCAACATTCAGTAGTTCTATGCCACAGTTCTGGTTCAGTAGCGCATTAATTCTGTTATGAAAAGCCCAATTTACATTAGGTCCATCCATGGACAGTTGGAGCAAATGTCCTAAATTTAACTATGAGCGTGCATCATCAAATGCAGTCTGCATATCAAGAGCTCTAGCATGTCCAAGAAACTTTGATGTAAGATAATGTGTTTTTATGACATTTAAATCCCAGAAACGAACATGGAAATCCATTTGCTTTCGCTGCATTGATTTGTTCATGCTTTCATCGAACAGAACAATGTAACTGTTCTTGCTAAGCTGGCTCTCAAGAAGTGAGGTGAAATATGGAGCCAGTCCAAAAGAGGTCAGGTAGAAAGTTATCCTTTCAGACAGACCAAACTGTCTGGCAATAGAACTATCAGGAAACATTTTCTGAAATTATTTTAAATTAATTCCTGTATTTGAATTAAAACTATGGTGACTTCTGACTGAAAACAGAGTCCAAATAATCTCAGCTCTGAGAGTTTCTTCCTTGGTCACAAATGATGTCACATCTGTAGGTCTTAAAGTAGTGTTAGATGTTTTTGGCATGTCCAAGGGAGTAGTGTTAGATGGTTTTGATGTTTCTGAGGGTAAAACTGCTCCTTGGGGTTGAGTTCTTTTCTGTTAAAAAAAAAAAAAATGGAACACACAAATAACTTACGAGTAGGCCTAAGCTTTGTATATTTACCAAGTCAAAGTTCTAAACGCATAGACTACATAATATAGTCAAACAATATTTAACTAGAACAAAAGCTAATATATAGTAAATGGGAGGGTGAAGGTATAATATTCTTATAATACTTATGATAAGTGAAAATCTATTAGTATTAAATATCTAACTGGAAACAGCAGGCCTTTACAACCCCCCAATCTTTACTATTTTTGTTTGGTTTTGTTTTATCTCGTTTCTGTTTGTTTAGAATTTTTTAATTTTTTTTAAATTTTTAAATAACATAGGCCTATGCACAATATTGGTAATTTTCATTTATCCTAATTACAGTGATTTGACAGATGTGATGCCATGTTATTCATGTTATCTGGAATTGAAAACATGTAGGCCTAGGCCTATCCTAATTATAACCCTTCAGATGTTGAACGGGATATGTCTGTTCATCATAAATATTTTAAAAAAAGCATTCAAAATATATTTATTTCCAAAAAATATGGTGAAATGAACAGTGGGACACGGGTCTGATAACAGGGTAGGCTATAGGATATGGAACCGCCATTAATTTATATTCCTGACCATCTTAAACTGTGTCAATAAAATGGAAAATAAAACACTAGGACTCATAATTGACCAACATTTAAGTTGGAATTCGCATGTACAAGCACTAACCAAACAAACGGCACAAAAAGTTTACCAGTTAGCTAAAATCAAACATTTCCTAGATGAGGAGACTCGAAAAATGTTCTATACATCCCAAATACAAACACATCTAGACTATTGTTCCACAATTTGGGATGGCTGCTCCATGTCCAACACTAAAAGACTCTATTCATTACAAAAACGTGCAGTGCGCCTAGTTTCAGACAAAAACCTCACACAGTGTGTAGACCCGCATATATATCTTAACATATTACCACTAAGAAAGCACTTTCTCTTCAACAAAGCCAAATTTATTCACAAAATCTTATCACAGAATGCTCCAAAGTATTTGTGGTCTATTTTAAAATACAGCGGAAGACGCAGTCAACGCTTAAATACATTACACATGCCCAAGCCTAGGCTCGACTTATTCAAGAAAAGTTTAGCCTTTTCTGCTGCTCATCTGTGGAATAATCTTCCACACGACCTAAAAAACACGCTTAGTCCATATTCATTCAATCACAGACTTTTCAAATACATCGTTAGTGCAGATTATATGCCACCCTAATTTAGTTATGTTCTTAAATAATTACATAACATCATATGTAGGTATTAAAGATAATTTTGTCCTGTTTAGTATTAATACGATAAGGTACTGTAAATCTGTGTAACTATTATTGTACTGTTACAATGTTTTGTTTTTTTCCCAAGAAGGGAGATCTTGCAGACTGCAATAATTGGAGAGGAATAACTCTTCTCTCAGTTCCCAGCAAAATACTAGGCAGGATAATTATAAAGAGAATCCCAAAAGCAGTAGACCACAAACTGAGGAAAGAACAAGCAGGATTTAGAAAGAACAGAAGATGTGTAGATCATATATTTACCCTCAGGAACATTATAGAGCAGTGCTCAGAATGGCAGACAGCTGTACATTAATTTCGTTGATTTTGAAAAGGCTTTTGACAGTATACATAGGGACAGTTTATGGAAAATACTGAGGGCTTATGGAATTCCAAGCTGCATAGTGTCAATCATAAAAAGCCTTTATGCCAACTTTACGTGTAGCATTGGGCAGAGCAACCTAACCTTTGAAGTGAAGACAGGAGTACGACAGGGATGCCCCTTATCAACCACTCTATTTTTAACAGTCATAGACTGGGTGATGTGCCAGACAACAGAGGGCAATCCAAGAGGAATAAGATGGACTACATTTTCTACATTGGAAGATCTGGAATATGCAGATGACATTGCACTGCTAGCACATTCACATCAACACATCCAGGAAAAAACGGATAGACTTAATAAGTATAGCCAGCTGGTGGGCTTGAACATCAACCTAAAGAAGACAGAGGTCATGACGCTCAATGTGAGCAACCCTGAGCCCATATCAGTAAGGAATCAGCAACTGGAACAGACACATACCTAGGATGCATAGTAACACCAGACGGCAGAGCAAGCAGAGACATCAACAACAGAATGAACAAAGCAAGAACAGCCTTTTTTAGTCTAAACAACATCTGGAAGTCCTCTCAGTACAGCACAAGCACAAAATTAGGATTATATCAGAGCTGTGTGCTTTCTCTGCTTCTCTATGGCGCGGAGAGCTGGAGAGTTACATAGAAGGAAATGCCAAAATTGTCCTCTTTTCACACAACATGCCTAAGAAAAATTCTCCGAATCTTTTGGCCGAATACCATCACCAACCAAGATCTGCTTACTCGGAGCAAGCAAGAGGACATGCACACCATCATAGCTGGCAGACGCTGGAGCTGGGTTGGCCATGTCCTCAGAAGAGACCCCGATGCCATCACAAGAACAGCTATGCTATGGACCCCTTAAGGAAAACGAAAGAGAGGCCGACCAAAAACAACTTGGCGGAGGATTGTGGAGGCTGAGATGTAAAGAATGAACCAGAGTTGGGGCACTGTACGAAGGATGGCCGCCGACCGAGCAAAGTGGAATCAATTTGTTGTTGCCCTACAAGACGCCACCAGGTGTAATGGCCACTGACTGCTTTGACGGTCGGCGGCTAAGGATCAAAGAAGAAGAAGAAGACAATGTTTGGATTTTATTTTATTTTATTGTATGTTATTTTCTTACTATAAGTAATATTTAAGATACATGTGAGAATTAATGGATTCAGTATGGAAGACGAGAGAAAGGAAGGGCAGAATGTTAGACGGGCCTGCGTGCCCAATTCTAAACCCTTTGAAAATAAAGTTCATTCATTTGTTCGTTCAAACATGTTCCTGTAAGCAGTTGTAAACCAAGAAATTTCATTCAAACACTATAATTTTGGCCATGGTTAAAAATAAAACTGTAAATAAGCCAACATTGTAAATTACAGACGCAAGTACAGTAGGCCTATCTATAAACTGGACTTATTTAAATATGTTTTATAAATGAATTTATTACTTACCTCAGTTGAAATGAACGATTTAATACAGCTTGAATGCGCAGTTCTTGGTGTTTTTTTTCCAGTAGCGTTCGAATTAGACGCGAGCGCTAAAAATAAATCTGTGCGTTCACATCATTAACGCATAGCACCGAAAACGTCTGGAAATGGATTAAGTGCACAAAAGGGAAGTAAAAATTCTACGGTAACTGACGTTTAACGAAAGATACCATCAATAACCGAAAAATGGACGCCAAGCATCGAACTTTTGATTCGTATTTTTTTTCCAGGTCCGATGCAGGAAATTCAAGGCATTTAGCCATTTTTCCAGCCTTTTCAAGGCCTGGAATTTTTTTCTTCCGTTTTCCAGCCTTTCCCAGATCGCTACAAACCCTGTATCATGTACAACGACACCAAGTTCTGTGATCCTATTCACAATTTTTTGTATGGCGGCTTAGGGACAGGTCACTCATGGTTCCTTTAAATTTTGACAGTTTAAAATGTACCACGATAGAGGAGCGTGGGCAAAATTTCAGCTTCCTAGGTCATTTGAAACCTTGTGAATCAAAGGCTCAAAGACTTGAAACATCCAAACGACACTCATATTAAATAAGTGTTTAAAAAAAAAATTCTGTACAGTAACTGAACTAAAAAGAAATAAATTAAGCCAGATAATAGCAATTAACAGCAAATCAGATCTTCAAAACAGCAATCATGTTTCACCACAATCAAAATAACATGCATTTACAATGCCCATCTAGGCCTACAAAGTTTAAAAATTAACACTTTCACAAATACATTAAGGCCTGCAATGGTTCTCCAGACATTTGTTAAAATTACCTTCACTTACATATTTAAGCCTAATTTGGATATCTAGGTATATGATTTAATATGGTTACATTCTCAATACACATTGCAGCCTACTTTGGAAAATTACATAAATGGTTTTCAATTTACAATTTCTATATTAAACTTCTATCTGTAGTTAAGAAACAAAATAATAAAAGGCGAAATTATGATACCAAAAACAAATAGATCTCACATTATCATGTTGATTTTAAAAAATGAAAAAAGTATTTACCTGACTAGCACCACTGTCAATGGACTGAAAAGTTTTGTCTTTCTTCCTTTTCTTCTTCTGAGGTATATGGACTTGTACTGAGTATGGGAAGTCACTAAACAGCAGTTTCTCAAAATCCTGCTGGTAACTCTTTATTAGCATTTGTGGTGACACCTTGAAAACAGCAAGTTTAACAAAATGGTAATGTGTCTGTTTCTATGTATTGTTCCACATTTAATTTAGAATTATTTGAACAAGGTATTCAAACTTTAAGGGGGGTGGGGAAGAGAAGATATCTCCTTTGTAATGAAGAAACAGATAAAAAAATAAAAATAAAAAAAAACCCAGAATAAGGATCAACCCAATAACCCAAACTGCAACAAAAACACCACAGAATATCAGAGTATTGAAGAGTTGAGTGCAAATCAATGGCAGTAGTGACTGAAAAAAACAATAAAATGTGGGCATGTATACCCATCAAAACAATGATCGGAGAAGAAATAAAGCCAACATCTTAAACTTTCAGCATCTGCAGAAAATTTAGAAGACTAAGAAGTTAGAATAGATAAACAGAGTGATGATGATTTGTCCATCGTATTTGATGAGGACCATTGACATCTCTCGTAATACAGTTCGTTCTATGATGTTAAGTGGGTGTGCATATGGCTGATCAAGCCAATGCGGGCAAGAAAAGTTCTGTTGTATGACTGACATACAAGGCCCAAAGACAATACAGGCTGCACATCCACTCTTGACTTTCGGGCTGCAAGTTTTTTCTGTGATGCCCTCACACGGTTGGCCTCGCTGACTGCAACACTCGTTTTGATAGCACCTCTCCAGGCTGTGTGATCCTGTGCCAGATGCTCCTAGGTGGTTATTTTAATCTGGCAGCTCTTCAGTGACTCCCTCAGGCTGTCTTTGAAGCACTTCTTTGGTTGTCCTCTAGTACGCTTTCCCTCCCTCAACTCTCCATACAGCAGCCTCTTTCGGAGGCATTCATTTGGCATACGAACCAGGTGTCCAGTCTATCGTAACTGCGCTTTCTGAATCAGTATATCAGTATATACACTGGGCATATTTGCTCTTGATAGAACCTCGGTATCTGGGATCTTATCCTGCCATTGAATGTGTAGCACGCGACGCAGATAAACAGAGTGTAATTAGACTAATTACATAATAGCTCTTTAACCACAACATTTTTTGTAATCTTTAGAATTTTTGCAAGTGTCCTGAATACATATTTTAAGACTGTCTGGGTTCCTTCCTTGTGTGAGTGCTACAAAAAGTTGACCCTGAGCAAAGACGGCATACATGATTAAATGAATGTCCTGGTGCTTTGATTGTCATGGTAAAAGCTTAAATCACAGGAAACTGGTGATATCTCAGATGAAAGGATGGCTGGTATCATTTGGCTCTAAACTGATGCATGGAATGAAAACTCATCCACCTTAATTACTGCTTGTGATTACTTAATATATACATATTTTTTTTTAAATTTGGTTCTGTCTTAGTTTTAACAGAATGCTAAGTTAAATTAAGAAAAAAAAAAGACATGAAAACTTATTGTGTGTCTCTTATGAAATTAAATTATGAAACTTCTCCGTCATTTCTTGACAGACTACTTGAGAAAAGATATGTGAAATCTGAATAAAGTACACTGGTTTCTATGCGAGATGATTATAATGGGTACTCAAGATAATTTTCACTAATTTCCGTACTTTCCAGAAAAGCTTGTGTCAATATTTCAAACACACTGACCTATGCATTATGAAGAGATTGCAAGGCATGAGTATTTTTTTAAAGAGTGTTCAATTTAGTTTCCACAGTGCTATGCACGCAATTTTCGTATTTGCCCAAAATGTTGATGTGACTTTCACTGGTTACAAACTTTCATTAAGACAGCAATACTGGGATAATGTTTGTTACTGGTTTAATCCCTAATTAATGAAATCTGAACGAAGGAAAATGTTTGTTCAATATTTTTTTAAGCTGGAAAGAAAAGGTAATTGTGTGTGCATGCATTTGCGTGTGTGACTTACTATGTACAGATCCGAAGAAGAATCTTTCCTCTGAAGGCAAGCACACAGAACAAACATTAGCTGAATGACACACGCTACAAGAGACATAACTTCTACTGAGTCTGCTGAGACCAGGTTATCTGCAGGAAATAATAACAGCATATTAACAAATTATCATTTCTCTTTTCCTCCTTAGGGAGCATGGGGTCACTACAGCAGTATGAGCATCAGAAGGTTTGTCATAAACAGGCATTTTTAAGACCAGTAGGGCCAATCCTCACAGTGAGGTCAAGAAAGTTCATTGGTGAGGTGAAAATATGAGAGATGGACTTGATGGTAGTACTGATATTGTTAACAGCCAATAAAATCTGTCCTCTTCAGACACATCAATGACCCCAATACAATCATCAGTGTAGCAATGGTAAAACGCTGGAGTCTTGCCTTTAAAATTCTGAATATAATATGAATCATGGGGAATCGAAAGTAATAATAATATATGTGGAATCCTTCATGTTTGAAGAGGTACTAATAACTATGGGCTGGAAAATACTGGCACAAAAATAAGAAATATGTTCAACAGGGCAAGTGCAGGCTGATACAATAAGCATACCAGCTTTATGTACTCTCGGAACCATACACAAAAATGATTTCGAAAGGTGTCCCCAAATCTCTATTAAAAATTTAGAGAAATAAGGCACCAGAAGGGAAGATATTACTGTGGACAAAAACTATGGACAGTGTCATGGGCAACACAATTGTTATGAATAGTAACATCACCAAAACAAGAACAGCAGAAGGTGGGTTACTAAGCTGTGCAAGTCCTTCTTTAGTAATCTCTGTGCATCAAACTACCCCAGCGACTTGGTCATTACCAGAACCCCTGAAGGTGGAGTTCAATCAAATCTGGATTCAAAATTATGAACAATATCATTGTCAGTGATGGACATGTACATTTCACTACCCGACACAAAGGGAAAAGAGTGAAAACTCGTAACCTTAGGGACAAGAAAAGTCAAAAGTTATCAGTGATGGAAACTCAGAACCATCACCACCATGAGAGTAGAACTAAAGCGCACGTGGCAATGGACGCAGTGGACATCTTGAAGCTGACAATATTTATTAAAGCAAGAGTGAAGTGGAACAAACTTAAGACCTTTACTCAGGATAATAATTCTGTTGAAGAAAGATTATGACGGATAAGGACTATGATATTAGTATGGGAAGCAACCAGAATATAAGGTTGTGATGAAGGTGGAGGACAGAGGTCACGCAAGTTTTCCTTTTTGTGTTGAACAAAATGTAAAATTATCAATTAGTGTCACAGATACTGGCAAGGATAAGACAGATAGCTGCAATGTGATCTGAAGTAATAAACTATGGAGGCATTGTCAAAAATACTAAACTGATCTATTATTATTTTTATTTATATATCTTGCCATAGTAAATTTAATTAACATTTGCCATACCTGAATCAGAATGTGCAACACCAGCATGTGCCTCCTTCCAGCACTGTAGCAGAACAGGCACTGAAAGTCTCAGGAATGAATCAAGGCTTGAGGGTTTGGTGATGTAATCATCAAGTTCATGGCTACAGGATTGGATTGAATTTGATTGTCTATTTAAGCACTGTACTGGTTGTATTTTTGTTTCAGCAATATGAAAAGAAACATTTACAGATTTCAATGACAAATATGCCAAGTGTTTTTGTGTCTAAGTAGTGAAGGAGCAAAAGTATATGATAAAAAAATGATGCATTAATGAAAAGCAAATGAGAGGTCACAGCAAGTGGTTCTAACAATATACAGGTTATCTCGCAGGCGAACGCTGCCCCCATAAGACTGTGCGTGGCGCTCCTGATGATGATCTTTCCCAGTTCAGGTGGGGAAGAGCTGAGTGTGTCTGTTCGGACGGCATCTTTTGGCAAGGAGGTAAAAGCGGTGGCTGTGCCACTGCCTCACAATGACCCCCTTTGCAGGGTAGAGAACCATCCTTCTCGTGGCATTGCACACATGCCAATTAGTTGGTCTGGTGTGACCTCCACCAGCTGCGCCCGCTGAGTCGGGGAAGTTCTCTAGGGTTGCAAGAAAGCCCATAACCAATACCTCAAATTTTGTTGCAAGGGTAAAGAATGAATAACTCAAACCCGTGGGGATCGGAACAAACAAACAAACAACAACACACAGGAAAAGATAAGAATAAATGTAAAAAAAAAAAAAAAACCATATAATTACACTTGAAGAAATATCCTGACTTATATCTTGGCAGCAATATAGACAAAGTTGAAGGATACAAAAGACAAGCAGAGCTTTCACAGCACTGGGAAATATATGGAAATCAAGTCCATCACAAAAATCAGACTCTTCAACTCAAATGTCAAATGAGCCCTATTATATGACTCTGAAACATGAAGAACAACAAAAACAACAACCAAAAAGTTACAGATTTCCATAAATAAATGCTTGCATTGAACACAACGATTGAAATATGGCAAGATCACCAATGCAGAACTGATGGCAAGAACGACACAAGTGCCAGAGAAACAAGAAATGAGAAAAAGAAGATGGTGGTGGGTAAGGACACACATTGAGGACACAATATGTTAGCATTGCAAGAAGGCAGTGCTGAAAGCCTATGCTTTTTAGTGAGCTGAAGGGTGATGAGAGAATGAATGAAAGGCAAAAGGACAGTAAGCAATGAAAGAGTACATACCATCCTCCCAGAAACATCACGTTGAATCTACTACCACCAATACTTGAATCTGTACACAAGCAGGTATTCTGCTTTGTATTTGGAAAAGAAAGCAAATATAGGTTTTACTGATGTAAGGAATATAAATCCTGCAGTGCATATAAAGCGTCCCATCCTCTGGGTCAGTACAAGTAGTACAGCCTATTTAAAAAACCAACTTACTAGTGAGCTTAAATATTAAAGTCCCTTACTGAGTTCCTTATACAACATCTGGCAATTACTGAAGTTAGTCCCCAAACAGGTAGCCTGTACCAAAACACTTCATGTGCTCCAGCAGTACTGGCTTCCTGTGAGATTTCTGTAACAAAATTTATTTTACATAAGTAAGGTAGTCAGACACATGAACAACCCCATCTTAAGACTTGCCCAGTGAGACCTGTTGTCCTATTTTATCACTGTCCTCTCACAGGTCACAATTAACCACATGCAGTAGTGAAGCTATAAGGAAATATTAAAATCTGTTCACAGCAACAGCCTGTAAAACACACATATGCTATTGTGGTTTAGCGATAATGAGAATTTAAATCATGGATAAATACATTATAACATAATAAACAAAACTAAGCATGTGATTATCAAGAAACAAACATACCATGAATGTTCGTTTCATCCTGATCAGCACTTGAGCACGGAATTTCATGGCTGGAAGTTTACTGTCGGGGTTAAGGCTCAGCCGCTGTGTTGTGGAATTTCCCTTTGCCCCAAGGTAGGCAGGTGATGCGATTAAGCCCACCAAGTTTTTAAGCAGATCTCCAGTTTGCTGAACCATGAGATGGGGAAAGGAGTTCAGCAGAGTGTCAAACAAAAGCAAAGCGTCCAGCTTTATATCTTCATGCACATGATTCATAGCACAACAGAGGTAGGCATGGATATGTGAGTACAATCTCCCTTCAAGCCTGCTAGAGCGTTGATCTTGTGAAGTCTTGGAGGATAGTCTGTTCAGTATCAACTGGTGAAGAAATAAACACTCTTGCTGATCAATTAAATGTAGATTACTACATAATTAAACTATGTTTAAAAGAAATATGAATCACCAGAGAATGAAGTGAGGCTGGTTAAATAATGTTTATTCAAATCTGGTCAGAACTGAACAAAAATCTACATCATAAGGTCTATTATTTAAACACTGGCCATAATGTAACCGAGTGACCAAGTGTCTAGGTTGATCAGGATGTGACCATCAGAATGAGTAAAATTTAAAAAAAAATTAAAATCTGAAACATGAAAAGGAAATGACAGTGTCTGCTAAAAAGTAAATCCTCTTTGATAATTATTTTAAGTAACATTAGGGAAAAAATGGCTCTTTTATAAACCAGATAAATAAGTTCTGTTAAAAGAATAAGAAGAATCAAACCTTGAACAAACTGATAGCGGTGTGTCTGACAACTGCTTCATTATCTATGAGAAGAGCTGAAAGTTTCTTCAGAATTTCTCCATACCCATGGACATTTGTAGGCAGCATAAGGTCAGTAGAGTTGTTAAGCCACAGTTCTTTTAATCCTGAAATGGCACTGACACGGGCACTGCTGCTGTGATGGTCACATTGGCGAAGTAGATCCTGATGATGAAAATGAATGTTCCTGTTCATAAGATAACTACCCAGTTTGAAACTGAATAAAGTCAAGTAAAGTTTAATGCAAATTTACTAACATGGCACCTGTATCACAATTAATATATTAAAGTAACTAAAAATAAATTAAGATTACAAAAACAAACATGCTAACACCAAATAAAATACAACTTAACCCATTTCCTACTACTGTCCATTGCATAGGACAGTTTGAATTTTTGTGCAGGCAGTCAATTATAGTGCAGCATGGCACATTTCAGTGCACAGACTCTTCTAGGACACACACACTTCTATTCTGTTTTGCATGTGAAACCAAATGACTTTGATAAGTGATTAAATGCTTTTTTTTTCAAAATTATTTATACACGTTTTAATTCATTACATCAAATATCATAAAAGAGTTTGTTGTTTCTGGAATGAAATAGCCAGTATTTCTTTCTAGTTTGTTTCTATTCATAAAAATCCATGTCTTTTAAAAAGGACACTGGGAGGAAAACTATGCATTCCTGAACTGTTAATACTAATTTAGCTGACAAATACTTAATATATATATATTGAGTGCTACTTACATTAAAGTAAAATATTTGTTCCAGCTTATTTTTGTATCAAGGTGGTATATTATTTTCCTGTTCAAATCCTCAATACGTTGACCAGAATGTAACAGAATCAAATCTTCTGGACAGAGGGAGAAGGCTTTAAATTTCTCTCACAAGTAGAAAAAGGAATATCTTTTGGACCACAATATATCAAAGCAATATGGGGTAAACTGAGGGTTGTATTCCTGCAGGGAAATCTGAACGCTGCCAAGTGCTTTTAGGGTTTTTAAAAAAAAAATGAAACATTCAATCAACCAGCTGGAGAATAAAAAGATAACATGGATACAGATAGGACATACCATCATGAAACAACATAACAGTAAACTAAACACCGTCCTTGACTCAAATCCAAAGGGAAAATAAAGATGTGGGAAATCAAGGAAAACATGGACAAGAATGGCAGATGAGAAAATCAAAGCACCCAGGATCTTATGAGTGAGCTACATAGCCATGACTATATCCCATGGGGAATGAATAGAATTGATGATTATTGCATTTTTGGAAAGTACTCAGTGAAAAAACCAGTATGTCATTTTTACAGTAATTTTATAATTCCCATCATTTCCACAGTATACTTCTTGTGTTATTTCAAAGTTCATTCTCCATGCATGAAATAAATATATCTCTATGTCGATATATTTATTTTATTCTTGCTTTAAGATATACAAGTTGCTTCTATTTGTAAGTTCAGTTCTGATTTTGAATTTATCATTCAATTTTACCAATGAAAAAACTGAAGACTTTAGCAGAAAGTGGGTTCAGCAATAGAATAAATTCATATAATTTACTATAAAAAATGTTTTAATGAGCATAGTCATTTAAAATAATTCTTTCGTTTTCATTATTTCATCAATATTATGATGCTTTCATTATTTCTTCTTATTTACTCTACTTTTCCACTCTTGCTTTTCGGCACTGTGCACCAAATGGAACTTTAAAAACTACCACTGCAAGAGCATGTGAATTGCTTGGTACAGATTTCATTTCAGGAGACCACCTAGTGTTGGTCCCATGCCCCGTAAGCATGCAAACAAAAATGATGATAATACATCAGACATTTCAGTAATTTCAATGGGTTGGTATGCCCTTAAATAAGGATTTGTTTACACATAAGTGGAAAGATGGTTTTTTTTTCTTTTTTAACATAGGCTATAGCCTACAACTATATATGGCCTTAATTTCTGTCATACATAATAATTTTTTTAAAAGATCTCAAAACAGGGTTACGGTTAGCATCAACAAATATGTCTGTACGCGTTTTGTAAGAATAAGTGTAACCATAAATTTTAATGGTAGCTTGCTAACTGTAACATTTCCCCACTATTCTGTGATTCAGCCATGTTATGCAATAGGGTTAAGTAAAATGAAGTATAGTTGATCGTGTGTCCAATTTCCCCAAAATGTCACTCATCTGGCAGTCACATTGATATGGCCTTAGAAAATAATTTAGATACGCAGAAATTAGGGGTAAGAAACTCTGGGCTGAGGAGGAAGGATGGTGAACTGGACGCAGCCATATTGTAACTTTGTGTTGGTGTGTTTGCATGTAAACGGTGTGTTAGCACGTAACATAAATTTTGTGAACATGATTTATTATGGAATTAGAATTTGCGGCGTTATATATCATAATTGTAACCTATAAGACGTTGAAATTGATATTTTTCTTTCATTTTAGTTGGATTTTGTTAATTTAATAGTGGGTGTTTTGCAATGTGTCGAAGTGATATGGTTACTTATCTGTATAGGTAACTTCTTCTCTTCTTTGATCCATAACCGCCAACCGTCAAAGCAGTCAGCGGCCATCACGCCTGGTGGCGTCTTGTAGGGCAGCAACAAATTGATTCCACTTTGCTCGGTCGGCGGCCATCCTTCGTACAGTGCCCCAACTGTGGTTCATTCTTTGCATCTCAGCTTCCACAGTTCTCCGCCAAGTTGTCTTTGGTCGGCCTCTCTTTCGCTTTCCCTCGGGGGTCCATAGCATAGCTGTTCTTGTGATGGTATCAGGGTCCCTTCTGAGGACATGGCCAACCCAACTCCAGCGTCTGCCAGCTATGATGGTGTGCATGTCCTCCTGGTTACTCCGAATGAGTAGTTCTTGGTTGCTGATGGTGTTTGGCCAAAAGATTCGGAGAATTTTCCTTAGGCAGATTGTGTGGAAGGAGGACAGTTTCGACATTTCCTTCTCTGTTACTCTCCAACATTCCGCACCATAGAGAAGCACAGAAAGTACACAGCTCTCATACAGTCTTAATTTGGTGTTTGTGCTGTATTGGGAAGACTTCCAAATGTTGTTGAGAACAGCAAAGGCTGTTCTCGCTTTATTCATTCTGTTGTTAATGTCCTTGCTTGTTCCGCCGTCAGGTGTTACTATGCTTCCTAGGTAAGTAAATGTGTCTGTCTGTTCTAACTTCTGGTTCCTTACTGTTACTGGCTCAGGATTGCCCACATTTAGTGTCATGACCTCTGTCTTCTTCAAATTGATGTTCAGGCCAACCTGCTGGCCATACTTATTCAGTCTATCGGTTTTGTCTTGAATGTGTTGGTGTGAATGCGCGAGTAGTGCAATGTCATCTGCATATTCCAAATCTTCCAGTGTAGAAAACGTTGTCCATCTAATTCCTCTTGGACTGCCCTCTGTTGTCTGGCGCATCACCCAATCTATGACTGTCAAAAATAATGTTGTTGATAAGGGGCATCCCTGTCGTACTCCTGTTTTCACTTCGAAAGTTACATTGCTCGATCCAACACTGCACGTAAAGTTAGAATAGAGGCTTTTTATAATGGAAACAATGCGGCTGGGAATTCCATAAGCCCTCAGAATTTTCCATAGGCTGTCCCTGTGTATGCTGTCGAAAGCCTTTTCAAAATCAACAAAGTTAATGTACAGCTGTCTCTGCCATTCTGAGCACTGCTCTATAATGTTCCTGAGGGTAAATATATGATCTGCACATCTTCTGCTCTTTCTGAAGCCCGCTTGTTCTTTCCTCAGTTTATGGTCAACTGCTTTTGAAATTCTCTGGATGATTATCCTGCCTAGTATTTTGCTGGGAACTGAGAGGAGGGTAATTCCTCTCCAGTTGTTGCAGTCTGCAAGGTCGCCCTTCTTGGGCAATTTGACAATTATTCCTTTACTCCACTCTGTTGGTGTTGTCTCAGTTTCCCAGACTTGTGCAAATAGTGGTTCTAATAGTTCTGCTGCTAGTTCAGGGTCTGTCTTGAATAGCTCAGCATTCAGATTGTCGTGACCAGGCGCTTTTCCATTTTTTACCCCTTTGATAGCTGTGATGATTTCTTCTTTTCGTGGAATGTCTGTATTTACGTCTAAGTCACTTTCAGCCTCAGGAACATTCAGCTGAGTCTCTGGTGGTTCCTTATTCAGTGTTTCTCTGAAGTGCTCTGCCCATCTTGTTTCCTGCCCCTGTGCTGTGGTGATGAGATTTCCTTGCTTGTCTCTTACTAACGTTATGTTGTTTGCACCTCGTTTTCCACTGATAGCTTTAGTTATTTTTATAAACTGTGCTTTGTTCATTTCTCAGTGCTGCCTCTTCTGCCTGTCTTGCAAGGTCATCCAGAAATATCCTTTTGTTAGCACGGGTTTGACGTTTTACTTCCTTGTCCAGCTGACTGTACTGTTCACTATATATTGCCTTTAACCTGGGAGACTTAGCTTCTGTTTTCTTTCTTTTCATTTCCTTTCTCTTCGCTATGGTGTTTAGCGTTTCTGGTGTTATCCAGTCTTGGCTCTTTCTTTCCTGGAATCCCAAGCATGACTTGCTGCTTTTTTTGTATATTGTTGAGATGGTGTTGAATTTCTGGTCCACATCGTCGGTCTCTGTTCTTTCCTGGCTTTTGGTAATCAGATATCGTCTCTTTACGTCGACCATGAACGCTTTTCTGGTGAGGGGGTCCTTAAGTTTCGTGATGTTATATCTTTTCTGTTTGACTGCAACTGGTCCAGCAGCTCTGAGTTTCACCTTCAGTCTTGCTACTACTAGGTGATGATCACTTCCCACATCTGCGCCTCTTCTTACTTTCACGTCTTGTAGTGCATGTCTCCATCTGCCATTGATCATTATGTGATCTATCTGGTTTTTGTCTCGTCCGTTTGGTGATTCCCATGTTAACTTGTGCACTTCTTTGTGTTGAAAAAGTGTTCCTCCAATGACCAGGTTGTTAATACTGCTTCTTCTTCTTCTTTGATCCATAACCGCCAACCGTCAAAGCAGTCAGCGGCCATCACGCCTGGTGGCGTCTTGTAGGGCAGCAACAAATTGATTCCACTTTGCTCGGTCGGCGGCCATCCTTCGTACAGTGCCCCAACTGTGGTTCATTCTTTGCATCTCAGCTTCCACAGTTCTCCGCCAAGTTGTTTTTGGTCGGCCTCTCTTTCGCTTTCCCTCGGGGGTCCATAGCATAGCTGTTCTTGCGATGGTATCAGGGTCCCTTCTGAGGACATGGCCAACCCAACTCCAGCGTCTGCCAGCTATGATGGTGTGCATGTCCTCCTGGTTACTCCGAATAAGTAGTTCTTGGTTGCTGATGGTGTTTGGCCAAAAGATTCGGAGAATTTTCCTTAGGCAGATTGTGTGGAAGGAGGACAGTTTCGACATTTCCTTCTCTGTTACTCTCCAACATTCCGCACCATAGAGAAGCACAGAAAGTACGCAGCTCTCATACAGTCTTAATTTGGTGTTTGTGCTGTACTGGGAAGACTTCCAAATGTTGTTGAGAATAGCAAAGGCTGTTCTCGCTTTATTCATTCTGTTGTTAATGTCCTTGCTTGTTCCGCCGTCAGGTGTTACTATGCTTCCTAGGTAAGTAAATGTGTCTGTCTGTTCTAACTTCTGGTTCCTTACTGTTATTGGCTCAGGATTGCCCACATTTAGTGTCATGACCTCTGTCTTCTTCAGATTGATGTTCAGGCCAACCTGCTGGCCATACTTATTCAGTCTATCAGTTTTGTCTTGAATGTGTTGGTGTGAATGCGCGAGCAGTGCAATGTCATCTGCATATTCCAAATCTTCCAGTGTAGAAAACGTTGTCCATCTAATTCCCCTTGGACTGCCCTCTGTTGTCTGGCGCATCACCCAATCTATGACTGTCAAAAATAATGTTGTTGATAAGGGGCATCCCTGTCGTACTCCTGTTTTCACTTCGAAAGTTACATTACTCGATCCAACACTGCACGTAAAGTTAGAATAGAGGCTTTTTATAATGGAAACAATGCGGCTGGGAATTCCATAAGCCCTCAGAATTTTCCATAGGCTGTCCCTGTGTATGCTGTCGAAAGCCTTTTCAAAATCAACAAAGTTAATGTACAGCTGTCTCTGCCATTCTGAGCACTGCTCTATAATGTTCCTGAGGGCAAATATATGATCTGCACATCTTCTGTTCTTTCTGAAGCCCGCTTGTTCTTTCCTCAGTTTATGGTCAACTGCTTTTGAAATTCTCTGGATGATTATCCTGCCTAGTATTTTGCTGGGAACTGAGAGGAGGGTAATTCCTCTCCAGTTGTTGCAGTCTGCAAGGTCGCCCTTCTTGGGCAATTTGACAATTGTTCCTTTACTCCACTCTGTTGGTGTTGTCTCAGTTTCCCAGACTTGTGCAAATAGTGGTTCTAATAAATAGTTCTGCTGCTAGTTCAGGGTCTGTCTTGAATAGCTCAGCATTCAGATTGTCGTGACCAGGCGCTTTTCCATTTTTTAGCCCTTTGATAGCTGTGATAATTTCTTCTTTTCGTGGAATGTCTGTATTTACGTCTAAGTCACTTTCAGCCTCAGGAACATTCAGCTGAGTCTCTGGTGGTTCCTTATTCAGTGTTTCTCTGAAGTGCTCTGCCCACCTTGTTTCCTGCCCCTGTGCTGTGGTGATGAGATTTCCTTGCTTGTCTCTTACTAACGTTATGTTGTTTGCACCTCGTTTTCCACTGATAGCTTTAGTTATTTTATAAACTGTGCTTTGTTCATTTCTCAGTGCTGCCTCTTCTGCCTGTCTTGCAAGGTCATCCAGAAATGTCCTTTTGTTAGCACGGGTTTGACGTTTTACTTCCTTGTCCAGCTGACTGTACTGTTCACTATATATTGCCTTTAACCTGGGAGACTTAGCTTCTGTTTTCTTCCTTTTCATTTCCTTTCTCTTCGCTATGGTGTTTAGCGTTTCTGGTGTTATCCAGTCTTGGCTCTTTCTTTCCTGGAATCCCAAGCATGACTTGCTGCTTTCTTTATATATTGTTGAGATGGTGTTGAATTTCTGGTCCACATCGTCGGTCTCTGTTCTTTCCTGGCTTTTGGTAATGAGATATCGTCTCTTTACGTCGACCACAAACGCTTTTCTGGTGAGGGGGTCCTTAAGTTTCGTCATGTTGTATCTTTTCTGTTTGACTGCAACTGGTCCAGCAGCTCTGAGTTTCACCTTCAGTCTTGCTACTACTAGGTGATGATCACTTCCCACATCTGCGCCTCTTCTTACTTTCACGTCTTGTAGTGCATGTCTCCATCTGCCATTGATCATTATGTGATCTATCTGGTTTTTGTCTCGTCCGTTTGGTGATTCCCATGTTAACTTGTGCACTTCTTTGTGTTGAAAAAGTGTTCCTCCGATGACCAGGTTGTTAATACTGCAGAAGCTTATTAATGTGTCCCCATTCTCATTTACTGTTCCACTGCCGCATTTCCCCATTACTCTTCCGTTATAATTATTATGTGTTCCAACTTTCGCATTTAGGTCTCCCATTACTATAATAAGATCGTACCTGGGTACAGTTTCCATTTCCTTTTGTACCTGTTGATAGAACTCATCCTTGATCTCTTCATCGCTGTCATTTGTTGGTGCATAGCATTGTATAATTGTGGTGTTGGTGAATCTCCCTCTCAGTCTTGCTCTTATTAGTCTGTTGTTAATGGGTTTCCATTCCAGTAGAGACCTTTCCATTCCTTTCTTAAGGATAATGGCTACACCTTCGTTGTGCTGACCGTCCTCTCTACCAGAATAAAGTACTGTTTCCTCTGTGGCTGTTTTTATTCTCCCCATCCCTGTCCATCTGCTCTCGCTTATTCCCAGGATATGTAGTTTGTAATTCCTCATCTCTGCTGTGATCTGTCTCAGCTTTCCTGCCTCATTCGTAGTTCTGACATTCCAAAAACCAATTCTGGTTTCATGTTTTGCGGTCTGGGCATCCGTTTTCATGCCAGTGGCTTCCTTTCGGCTTTCACCACTGTCAGTCATACGAGCCTGAGACTCCGGATGTCCGTCCCGCATCAAAGTATTTTCATTTATTGCTGTTTCCGTAACGTGTGCGATTTTTTACATAGACAGGGGTGTCGGCCCTGTGCTAAAACCCCCAACCTGGAGGACCAGGGTACCAGCTTTTGTCTGTCCCCTACCCACGCAGACCAGTCCAGCATGGTTGAACCTACCAGGAGTAAAACTCCCACTGGCATTGCTCTGGGGATTGTCAGGGTACACAAGCTGCCATACCGCTACAAGGTATAGGTACCATTGATGGCAGTGTACAGGTAACGTTCGGGCAAAAATGGCAAACTTTGTTCCACTATCTTTCCCCTTTACCGAAACTCTGTTACAATAACCCTTAATCCTAACTAATTGGGCGACTTAATTTGGCCACCGAATTGATAGACATTTGGGCAAAATTGGATATATGCCCCCACTACACATCAATTCGGAGCTGCGGTAGTGCAGTGGTTAGTGCACTGGCATCCTAGCTCGGTGGTCCATGGTTCGATCCCCAGTTGAGGTGGGATTTTTTAGACTGCAAACGGCTCCGGGGTCGACCCAGCCTCATGAACTGGGTACCAGAGCAACTTCTGGGAAGGTTAAGGCGACGGCGTGATGCTGACCGATGGTCAAGAAAATATGGGCCTAACACAATATTCCCAATAGGATATGCCTCAATGGATGTGTAACGAGATCCTTTACCCTTTTACACATCAATTCAACCGGTTAGGCTAAGTGTAATGAAATTAAGCATGGTTACTAAGAATGTAAAATTAGCTTCTCTGCGATATACCTGGGTGTTAAGTTTTTTCTTCGTTACAATATCTTGACCTCCGTCATCTTTGATCCTCTGAGTTAGCTGAATCTGTCTCGTTTTAAAACTTAGGCTCATCACATTGTCGCCCTTTGGGAGCTTTTTGCCAACCTTCAGTTTCACTTTCTGAAAGTCCTGATTTTTCTTCTTCTTCGACTTCGGCATTTTTATGCACCTGTGGCTTTCTTTCAGAAATAAGCACAAATCTTCCAAATGTAATAGGTCTATTTATTGCAGAGACTCGGTCATTTATTTGGCAAAACCTCAAGCCTAACTTGTCAAGCAGATAGCTACACCGGAAAGCGTGAAATCTAATGTATTGACTTTATGGTATCGTGGTAGTTATTTCCCCTAGGAATTTTATTAAAAAGTTGTGTAGTGCATTTGTCGCTGTGGAAAATTAGCGACTCTTTTCATTTATAGTGTTTAATTATTTCTATAAATTTTAATTTGCTATTGACAACGGTAAAATAGAGGCCAACAGAAGAAAGTCGCGGCTAGATGGCTTGGAAAGCTGCGAGTATCTGAAATAACGGAAATACCAAAGGTAGTAAATTATATCCTAGAGGAAATTAGTCGTCAACAGCAGCGCTTATTTGGCACGAAACATGATGATTTTTCGTAAATGTACCGCAGTAAATTATACCGTAGAAGCGCAAATTTTATTTTTAAGTGAGTCGTATGGTGTACTGCATAACTCATATTTTCTTTCTAAATAATCAACAGCTTGGAAGAAAATTAATAAGCATGTAAAGCAGCCACGTAGCAATAAAACACAATTTACTTAAATGTATAGCCTAGAGAACAATCAACAAATAAAAGGCTTCTGCCTTCTCATTAAAACGAAATAACGTCACAATCACTAACTGTGTAAGCCTTCTCTTTTAATTTATTAAAAATAACCCGTTCAACTTCTGCATGGGTTATAATTAGGATATGCAGTATAGTGTTGCTAATTCAAGATAATTTAGCATTTTAAACATATTCTTTACTGGCTTTTTTAGCAATAAAGTAAAACTAATGTCAGTTCAATAAATGTAGTCCTAGTTTTTACAAATATTTAATGCCAAAACGTCATCATTCTTCTCCTACACCTGTATGGGTATTGTTATTGTTAAACTAAATCGACATCATTGCACTCCGGGCAAACTCATAGGTGTTCAGTCTCCCTCAGCATATGTTGAAGGGTATGAATGCCAACTGTGTATGTTGTGCGCCGTTTGTATACACGACAGATGCATCCACTCATACGTCCACGCCTGCTAGCTCTACACTTTATGTCAAATTCCAGTAACCTTGTATGGAATATGGGGCATCCAGTGCAGCTGGCACCCTTGCAAACATCCTGCACCAAAGCACTTCAGGTGATCTAGCAGAGGTGGTTTGTGTACCATTTGTTTTACATGATGAGGTTTTATAATATATATATATAATAAAAGAATAACTTGTGAAAATGTCAAACACTATATAAATATTGACACTCTTGATGCATTTTTGTGTATGTACAAGGAGCGTTCAGAAAGTAATGCACCACATTGTTTTTCTCGGGAGCTGTTTATTCAAAAAGCATGAAATTTTTACACAAGATACATGGATATGTCATGTAAACATCGGTATTATTCAACATAATCCCCATCAACTTGTACGGCTTTGTGCCAGCGCGAAACAAGTGCATGTATTCCTAGCCCGTACCAGATTTTGTCTTGATCATGTAGCCATTTCTTCGCTGCATGAATCACTCCTTCATCATCTTCAAACCTTGTCCCACGGAGTGCATCTTTAAGTGGACCAAATAGATGAAAATCAGAGGGTGCCAGATCGGGACTATAGGGTGAATGGGGTAGTATAGTTCAACCCAATTTGGGGATTCCCGTGTTGCCAGACTTGTGTGAGGGCGCGCATTGTCGTGAAGGAGAAGCAGGTCTGCTGGATTCTTGTGCGGCCGAACTCTGCGAAAACGTTAATTGAGTTTTTTTCAATGTCTTAATGTAAGCTTGCGAATTGATTGTCTCTCCTCTTGGCATAACGTCCACAAGAATCACACCTTCAATGTCCCAAAAGACAGTGATCATGACCTTTCCAGCTGAAGGAATTGTCTTGAATTTCTTTCGTCTTGGTGATTGCGGATGATGCCACTCCATTGACTGTCTTTTTGTCTCAGGTTCAAAATGATGTGCCCAGGTTTCGTCACCTGTAACGATCTTAGCCAAAAAGTTCTCTCCATCCGCATTGAAACACTCTAACAATTCAGAAGAAATTGGTTTCCTTTGCAATCGGTGGTCATTTGTGAGACTTGGAGGAACCCATCTTGCGCAAACCTTAGAAAATCCGAGAATTTTTATAACTGCATTTGCACTACCAATGCTGACTGACATCTGTAAGGCCAATTGTTGAGTAGTGATTCGCCTATCAGTAAGAATAATGCCCTCAGCGCATTTCAACATTTCTGGGTTGGTGGCTGTGACAGGACGTCCACAGCGCGGCCAATCAAGCAGCTCCGTATCTCATAAGGAAGGGAAACCACGAGGCCTGTAAACAGTAAATTAATATGAAACAAATATAAAGGTATGTTATAAGGCACTCGTAGGAAATAAAGAAGTAGAATACTAGACAACAGAAAAACAACAGACATGAGTAGCTTACCCAGGATTTGAACCCTGGACCTTCCGTGCGACAACACCGCCTAGCTATGCAAGCGAATCACACTGTCCTCCCGGCCATCTACGCATTTAGGGGATGTGTAGATGGCAGGGAGGACAGTGTGATTCACTTGCATAGCTAGGCGGTGTTGTCACACGGAAGGTCCAGGGTTCAAACCCTGGGTAAGCCACTCATGTCTGTTGTTTTTCTGTTGTCTAGTGTTCTACTTCTTTATTTCCTACGAGTGCCTTATAACATACCTTTATATTTGTTTCATATTAATTTAGCTCCGTATCTCCACTTCCTGATTCTTTGATTCTCTGAACACAGTGACTGACTGTACTCCTGTCGACTGCAAAACTTCCATACACATCACATAGACGCTTGTGAATATTCTCAACAGTTTCCTTCTCTGCAACGAGAAATTCTATCACAATTCGCTGTTTATAATGCAAGCTGCTAACAAGCTCTATTTCAACGGTTTAGGGCAGCCGTATTATTTGGCCGGTTGCGGTGCAATTTGGTGTACACAATTGGCACATGCCATATTTGAAGTGTGCAAAATTTCATGCTTCTATCTTCATTATTAGCTGAGAAAAACGATGTGGTGCATTACTTTCTGAACGCCCCTCGTATGTTGCAGGTTACTTTATGTGGCTCTGATGAACTGAAATGGAATGGATATCAACTCTAGCAGTGCTTACAGCAGTAACATCCTTCATTTGTCAGCTTGTAGGAATGTATGTATATTTTAGTCATTAAGATTGCTTAAAATATGTGGTTTCATATAGTGGCCAACTTCATTTTTTTTCCCACCTTGTGGTGGGATGGCTTGCATGCCTTGTGGATAACATGAATTATGTCGCCAGGAGCCTATTGCTCCTGGTGGGTTCAGCCAGGCTGAAAAGGGCATCAGAGAAAGGCCAGACACAGAAAGCTAAAACATTTCTTCTAGTTTAGGGGTTGGACTATTGCTGACAACTTAAGGATAGGAAAAAAATTTGTTACAAAAAAGGTTGTGCTAGGGCTGATAACTCAAGTGTAGGGAAAAGTAACTGGTTACAGAAACTACAGATAAAACTAACAGTCTTATTCTGGAAGAATACTCACAGTTATGGCTGATGAAAGCTGCTTACAAATCTTATGTAGATAAAGACAAAATCTAGAATTACAATCTGGAATATGAGAACACTGAATGACATTTGAAAAATTACAAAAGTAGCCCAGGTAATGAGATGCTGCAAATTAAATCTATTGGGATGAGCTGTTAAGGAAGATTTATAATGTAATTTACATGTTGACCCGGTTAGTTCTATTATCAGTTAATCTACGCGCTAACAATTCTATTTGTGGCCAACATGATATGTTTATGCACTTATAAAAGTTAGTTGCTTATCCTTTATAGGACGTGGCAATCAACCCCAGCTTTTATTGGCTGTTTGTGATTTTTCTTGGCAATTTTTTCATTCAGTAGTTTGCCATTGCTTTCTGAACGGTTCTGCGCTTATACCATTGTTAAAAATCCACACAAAGCGATCTGCTACCAAACCGCCCGCAGCAGGTTTCGAACCTGGTATATGTGGATTATGAAACTGCGTTCATATCCATTAGGCCACAGACGCCGACTTATATGTATGGTAAATGAACGCGATGTTAGTCTGATGTCACTTAGATATGATGACGTAGATTTGGTGCTGCGATAATTTATGCAGACCGTTAGCCGGGGCCTTTGATTGTAAGATTCCGTCCTAGGAGGACGTTGAAGCTGTTGCTCCTGAGAATTGAGGATTATCTATTTATCCTATGTGGCTATATATGTTTTACGAAAGTCACCACATATATTCATGAAGATGCCGAACAGAATTAATTGAGTTCGAAGATTTATGTACAGAGAAGTATTGCAGGAGCAATTTTATTATATTAACTCCATGTCTGGTTTTCAATACTTCGGTGATTCCATGATGGCACAGCTAGTAAATATTCCAGATATGTGACGTTCTATGAAGGACTGTAGGAGCTTTCAAATTTACTCATATGATGCATAGAATTATATTACCATGAACTTGGAAGTCTATTTTACGTAAATAAATGTGCCTATAATTGTGGACCCAAATTAACCAGTTGTTGGAGTCCATGTATGAACTATAACTTTCTTGACAACCCAAACCATTCGCAAAGATCAATTGCACGATGCTCTATATCAATAATCTTCCACAATGATAAAAACAAGTGGCAATATGAGCAGAGACAAGATGTAATAGACCAAGACACACAACACTAAATACTGAAGAAAGTGTTATCTATGCAGAACGTATAAATGATGGAACATAAAGATAGGGTTGCCTGAAGGAAGACCCATCATAGTCACATGCTATGCACCATAGAACACATCAGATGATACAAGATCTACTTCTGTGATACACTCTAGGGAGAAATAGACAAAACATCAATAGAGATATTAAGATAGTTGCAAATGCAAATGATGGAACAGATAAAAAGAACTATGAATTAATTATGAAAGAGAATGGCACAGGAAACAGAAATGATTAGTCAGTTTCTGTGATTTCAACAAACTAGTCACAGGAGGAACCATCTATCCATACAAGAATGCACATTAAATAAAACTGAAAACTTGCAGAAAAAGAATAAGTCGCAAATACACCACAAATTAAGCTAGCAGCTTGAGTCACAAGAAACGTGCTTAAATGAGAAACAAATCAGACTCATTAAGGAGTCTCATGTTGGACTGAAAACCAATGGTGCAGAATCCAGGAAACACTTCAGAACACTTTTTAAAAAAATTTTAAAAATAGGAGTTAGGCGAGGTACCCCGTTCAACCTAGACATGTGGTCTATTGGTTATACTAGGGTGCATGTCCATATATAAAAACCCGGAGGTCTATTAATATATAACATTGAGAACACGTGAGAAGGTTCTTGGCAATAGGAATGAGCAAGTTAAAGAATGTCTAACAGAAAAAGCATCATCATCATTACCCTGGAGCATAGATCTTCAGCCATGTTGTCTGTTCCGTGTCATCTTTGTTATTTGCCTTCAGTTTCCTTCTCCTTGCCTTTTTTGGGTCTCCTTTTATTTCTTTTACCTTGATGATTCAGCAGCTCTTTACCAGAAAAAGAAAATTTGGCTGTTCAACACAAAATTTGTCCCACCCTGTGGCTCAGAAACCTGGCATGTCACCAGGAATATCACATTGTTACTCCATATATTCACCAGCAGATGCCTCTGTCACATCATCTGTATCAGATAGCCAGTGTTGTAATAACAAACACTTATCTATGGAACAGAGTTTATTTCCCTTCTGTATCAGATAGCCAGTGTTGTAATAACAAACACTTATCTATGGAACAGAGTTTATTTCCCTTCTGTATCAGATAGCCAGTGTTGTAATAACAAACACTTATCTATGGAACAGAGTTTATTTCCCTTCTGTATCAGATAGCCAATGTTGTAATAACAAACACTTATCTATGGAACAGAGTTTATTTCCCTTCTGTATCAGATAGCCAGTGTTGTAATAACAAACACTTATCTATGGAACAGAGTTTATTTCCCTTCTGTATCAGATAGCCAGTGTTGTAATAACAAACACTTATCTATGGAACAGAGTTTATTTCCCTTCTGTATCAGATAGCCAATGTTGTAATAACAAACACTTATCTATGGAACAGAGTTTATTTCCCTTCTGTATCAGATAGCCAGTGTTGTAATAACAAACACTTATCTATGGAACAGAGTTTATTTCCCTTCTGTATCAGATAGCCAGTGTTGTAATAACAAACACTTATCTATGGAACAGAGTTTATTTCCCTTCTGTATCAGATAGCCAGTGTTGTAATAACAAACACTTATCTATGGAACGGAGTTTATTTCCCTTCTGTATCAGATAGCCAGTGTTGTAATAACAAACACTTATCTATGGAACGGAGTTTATTTCCCTTCTGTATCAGATAGCCAGTGTTGTAATAACAAACACTTATCTATGGAACAGAGTTTATTTCCCTTCTGTATCAGATAGCCAGTGTTGTAATAACAAACACTTATCTATGGAACAGAGTTTATTTCCCTTCTGTATCAGATAGCCAGTGTTGTAATAACAAACACTTATCTATGGAACAGAGTTTATTTCCCTTCTGTATCAGATAGCCAGTGTTGTAATAACAAACACTTATCTATGGAACAGAGTTTATTTCCCTTCTGTATCAGATAGCCAGTGTTGTAATAACAAACACTTATCTATGGAACAGAGTTTATTTCCCTTCTGTATCAGATAGCCAGTGTTGTAATAACAAACACGTATCTATGGAACAGAGTTTATTTCCCTTCGGTATCAGATAGCCAGTGTTGTAATAACAAACACTTATCTATGGAACATCACCCGTGTGTTACCGGGGCCCGAAAGGGGAGCAAAGAATAGTAACACTGTCCCCTACCAAGCATGTCGTAAAAAGCGACTAAGGAGGGTTGGGCATGGGGCCGGTTACACCATCCTGTAAAAAATTTAAACCACAAAAAACTTCAACAAATATGGACAAGTCAAATAAAGAAAATAAAACACAGCCATCCAAGACAGGGGAAGGTCCTCTCGTGGGGAGGCGTATGATGCAACACAGAGAAAGCCGAAAGGAGTCTGTGTTGCTGACTAACCTTCTTTCTTCTAGGAGAACTTCCAGATTTGGCACCTGGAATGTTCGGACATTAAACGAACAAGGGAAAGTGGCGCAAGTAGCAGCAGAAATGAGGGAATACAAAATCGAGGTTCTGGGAATGTGTGAAACAAAGTGGAAGGGGGTAGACAGGAAGAAACTCATCACAGGTGAATTGGTGCTGTCCTCAGGACATGAAGACGAAAGTTCACACCACAGTGAAGGGGTAGCTCTTATGTTATCTAAAGAAGCACAGGAAGCACTAATTGAATGGGAAGCTGTTGGACCCAGAATAATAACAGCTTCTTTCAAAACAGCTAAAAAGAAAATTCATGTAAATGTCATCCAATGTTATGCACCAACTAATGACAAAGAAGAGTCTGTGAAAGAAGCATTTTATACTAAACTACAGGAAATTATGGATAAAGTAAAAAGAAGAGACATCACAATTTTGATGGGTGACATGAATGCAAAGATAGGTACAGCCAACACTGGATTCGAAGAAGTCATGGGAAAACATGGGCTAGGAGTAATGAATGAAAATGGAGAGCTATTCGCAAACTTCTGTGCTTCATATCAACTGGCTATAGGAGGAAGCATGTTTCCACACAAGAAAATACACAAGGCAACATGGATATCACCAGACCATAGAACAGAAAATCAGATAGATCATATATGCATAAACAAGAAGTTTAGATCATCATTGCAGGATGTAAAGGTATATAGAGGAGCAGATGTGGCATCAGATCACCATCTTCTGATAGCCAAAGTAAAAATGAAACTCAAGAGATATGCAACAATGCAAAATTATAGACAACAGTTTAATGTAGGACAGCTAAGAAATCAAGAAACAAGAGACAAATTTGCGGTCACAGTATCCAACAAATTCCAAGTGCTCCAACAGCTGGAAGATGTAGAGAATACAGAAGACTATTGGCAGCAGGTCAAAACAGTATGGAAGGAGACATGTGAAGAAATACTGGGGAAAAGGGAAAGACAACAAAAAGCATGGATAACAACAGAAACCATCAATAAGATAAAAGACAGAAAAAACAAGAAAGCAGAGTTAAACACAAGCAAAACTAGAAGCTCCAAAGCCAAGGCTCAAGAAGTGTACACAGAAGCAAACAAAGAAGTAAAAAGAAGTATCAAAAGAGACAAGAGGAAGTATATTGAGGAGTTGGCAAGAGAGGCAGAAGATGCTGCAGCCAAAGGAAATATGAGAGAACTGTATAGCAGCACAAAGAAGCTAACAGGGAAATACAAGCAAACAAGTTGCCTCATAAAAGACAAGAATGGGAAACTGCTCAGCAATATACAAGAGCAAATGAAGAGGTGGACAGAATATTTTGGGGACCTTCTCAATAGACCAGCTCCACAAAACCCGCCGGACATCCAGCCAGCAGAAGAAGAGCTACAAATTAACGGTGAAAGACCAACGAAGGAAGAAATAAAGAAAGCCATAAAGCTTCTAAGAGAGGGAAAAGCATCTGGACCTGATGGCATTCCAGCAGAGGCCATCAAAGCAGATATCGACACGGCTACAGAGATGTTATATAAATTACTTGGTAAAGTCTGGGAAAAGGAAGAGATACCAGCAGAATGGAAGGAAGGATATCTGGTTAAGTTGCCTAAGAAGGGAAATTTACAAGAGTGCACAAATTATAGAGGAATAATGTTACTATCAGTGCCAGGAAAAGTATTAAACAGGATTATCCTTGAGAGATTAAAAGAGTCCATAGACAAGAAACTGAGAGATGAACAAGCAGGTTTTCGACAAAACAGATCATGTACAGACCAGATAGCCACTTTGAGAATAATAGTTGAACAAAGTCTGGAATGGAATTCACCACTATACATCGGATTTGTGGACTACGAAAAGGCATTTGACAGTGTAGACAGAGAATCACTTTGGAAATTGATGAGGCATTATGGAGTTCCCCTGAAGATCATTAATTTAATAAAGAAAACATATGAAGACATGACATGCAGAGTTCTTCACGAAGGACAGCTTACAGAACCGTTTGGGATAAGAACAGGAGTGCGACAGGGATGCCTCTTGTCTCCATTTCTTTTCTTGCTGGCAATAGATTGGGTTATGAGATCATCGACAACACACAACAGAAATGGAATCCAGTGGACTCTGACTAAGCAGTTGGATGATCTGGATTTTGCTGATGACTTGGCTCTTCTGTCCCATAACCGTAATCAGATGCAGGACAAATTGAAAACACTCGATGAGAGGTCACAGCAATTGGGTCTGAAAATACACAGGGAAAAGACAAAAATAATGAGAATAAATGCAGGTAATGATAACAGGGTTGAACTTGAAGAAACACCAATTCAAGATGTTGAATCATACACATATCTTGGCAGTAATATAGACAAAGTTGGAGGGACAGACAGCGATATCAAAATAAGAATACAAAAGGCAAGAGGAGCTTTCATTGCATTGGGAAATATATGGAGATCAAGAGAAATTGGATCCAACACGAAAATAAGAATCTTCAACTCAAATGTGAAGTCAGTCCTATTGTATGGCTCGGAGACATGGAGAACAACAAAGACAACAACCAAAAAGCTACAGACTTTCATAAATGGGTGCTTGCGTAGAATAGAGGGATTAAAATGGTATGACAAGGTTACCAACGTGGAACTGATGACAAGAACTAGACAAGTGCCAGTGGAACAAGAGATGAGAAGAAGACGATGGCGATGGATAGGACACACACTGAGGAAACCTGTTGATAGCATTACAAGGCAGTCCTTGTACTGGAACCCCCAGGGCAAGAGAGGCAGAGGAAGACCAAGAAGTACATGGAGAAGAGAGTTGGAAACAGAGGTGAAAATGATGAGGAGAACATGGAAAGAACTTGAGATGATGGCACGGGACAGGAGGACTTGGCATGTGTTTGTTGAAGGCCTATGCTCCTTTGGGAGTGGAGGGTTATGAATGAATGAATCTATGGAACAGAGTTTATTTCTCTTCTGTATCAGATAGCCAGTGTTGTAATAACAAACACTTATCTATGGAACAGAGTTTATTTCCCTTCTGTATCAGATAGCCAGTGTTGTAATAACAAACACTTATCTATGGAACAGAGTTTATTTCCCTTCTGTATCAGATAGCCAGTGTTGTAATAACAAACACTTATCTATGGAACAGAGTTTATTTCCCTTCTGTATCAGATAGCCAGTGTTGTAATAACAAACACTTATCTATGGAACAGAGTTTATTTCCCTTCTGTATCAGATAGCCAGTGTTGTAATAACAAACACTTATCTATGGAACAGAGTTTATTTCCCTTCTGTATCAGATAGCCAGTGTTGTAATAACAAACACTTATCTATGGAACAGAGTTTATTTCCCTTCTGTATCAGATAGCCAGTGTTGTAATAACAAACACTTATCTATGGAACAGAGTTTATTTCCCTTCTGTATCAGATAGCCAGTGTTGTAATAACAAACACTTATCTATGGAACAGAGTTTATTTCCCTTCTGTATCAGATAGCCAGTGTTGTAATAACAAACACTTATCTATGGAACAGAGTTTATTTCCCGGGGGTCTCTGATGAGACAAAGAAAGAATAGGACTTTTGCTCCATCAGGCATGTCGTACAGGGTGGCTAACAAGAGGTTGTACATGAGGCTGGCAACTTCATTGTGTAAAACTAATTGCTACAGAAACCATCACTGTAGGAGCATGTGAATGCTTGATGCGGGCATCCTGCAAGGGAACCAGCTGCAGTGATGGCTGCATGCTCCAGAAGGAACAAAAGGGAAAATGATCGTGATGATGATGATGATGATGATGATGATGATAACTTATGGAATAGAACCAGACAACAACCACTGCAGCTGGAGAGTAATGTGAGAAAATGGAGATGAATAGGACACACTTCCAGGAAACAACTAAACATTATAACAAGACATGGCCTTCATGTAAACCCCTCCAGAGAAGAGAAAAGTAGGAAGCCAAAAATAATCTTGAGAAGAACTGAAATAGGAAGTGAAGGCAACATTGCTACCATGGGCATATTGTTCTTTCCTCCTCTCATCAAAGACCACTAAGAACCACATAGTGAATATATAACTTCAGATGAATATACAACCTCAGATGAATATATAAATTCAGATTAATATGAATATATAACTTCAGATTAATGTATAACTTCAGATGAATATATAACCTCAGCAGAGGATACACCTAAAGTATTTGGCAACCGGGGCGGATCCTACCTTTGGCACCCTCCCCCATAACGAACGACACCTGCACATACATTTTTAACAGTACGTACTATCATAATAGTGTCCGATGGCACCCCCTTCCAGGCTGTCACCCAGGGCGGACCGCCCCCCTCGCACCCCTCTTAGTACGCCACTGAACCTCAGATTAATATATAACTTCAGATTAATATGTAACCTCAGATGAATATATGGGACCTCAAGACGCAGCAATAGAGACCGCAGTCAGCGACTCATAGCTTGACTGCTTGCGTCAGGACCAGCGAACCAGAGCTGGTCAAGACCGTGCTCCACCTCCACGTGGTGGTCCTGGAAACAGTCTGCAGCAGTGCATTCTGGCTGAGCGAGCACGGATCGAAGAGGGAAGGCAAACCCGGTCCTAAAAAATGCCGTGCAGAAGTCGAATGTGTCGACCGAAAGGTGCAGATATCACAGCTACGTTGTAAACAGACACAACGCAACCACCGTCCTTTTCAGGGCGAACGAAGAAGAAGAAGAAGAAGAGATGAATATATAACCTCAGATGAATATAACCTCAGATGAATATATAACTTCATATGAATATATAACTTCAGATGAATATGCAGTATAACCTCAGATAATATATAACCTCAGATAAATATATAACTTCAGAAATGGGCAAGCTTATTAGTGTGGTAAATTTCACTTTTAGGTACAGTTTATTTTGTTATTGCCTCAGTAAAATCATCAGCTGTCAGTGCCGTAATTATCATCGACATCTTTTGTATTTAAAAAAAGGGCATAATGTCTGGATTAAAATTGTTTTTTATTGCAATACAACACATTTTTTAAAGTGTTGTGCAGATTTTATTACACACAGAACTAACTATTAGTGTTAATTAAACAAAAATATGTTTCTTTCTTCAGAGAAATTTGCTTTAAAATTGTCCGCAGGGGGAACACGGGTGATGTGTCCCCAGTTCCGTTTGTTGCATTCTTTGTGAGGTGAGCATTGGTTACTTAATTAGTTGTCATAATAACAAAATAAAAAATATTGTAAGGTTTTTATGTAAATCCCCTCTGCAGAAATAAATGAAAGGCAGCTGGCGGTGTGAAGATTAATATGTCTACAGCTATGTGCTGGTCATTGGTAAATTGTATCTCATTTATATTACATGGCTATTCCTTTTCTTCTCTTATGATGTTGGCTACATGAAAAGTAACTTCCTACTTTTAACTTGTTATTTCTTCACTCCTGTCCAACTAATTTATATGAAACTAGCGTCAAAATAAAGAGAATTAGCTACCATTTATTACATAACATGTTAAGTCATATTAACATTACAGCATTTCATTGTGAAATCTGGTCAGTTCAGTACGTTATTTTATAGTAAGCAACGATTTTTAGTGTCCATTGCAACGCCAGTTTCTCACCCACTTTAGATTTTATTTTGTTTCTGGAAATAAACAAATAAAACTTATTACTCAAAATGGCAGAAAGTATTGCTCTTTGCTTTCACATTCGTTTCAAGTGTATCCAATATATACAAGTCAGGATATACACATTTTAAATAGGAAGGGACTTTTCAGTCGTGCTGTATGTGATAGTAGCAGTGATAAGACACATCTGTATCTTACCTCAGATGCTGCAGAAAACCACTTTTTGAAGGGCCAGCTTTTATTCTTACAGTACTTCTGTCATTCTTTATATAGGTCTATAACATTTTATTATTACAGCACTTCTGTCATTCTTTATATAGGTCTATAACCTTTTATTCTTACAGCACTTCTGTCATTCTTTATATAGGTCTATAACCTTTTATTCTTACAGCAACTCTGTCATTCTTTATATAGGTCTGTAACCTTTTATTCTTACAGCACATCTGTCATTCTTTATATAGGTCTATAACCTTTTATTCTTACAGCACTTCCATCATTCTTTATATAGGTCTATAACCTTTTATTCTTACAGCCCTTCTGTCATTCTTTATATAGGTCTATAACCTTTTATTCTTACAGCACTTCTGTCATTCTTTATATAGGTCTATAACATTTTATTCTTACAGCACTTCTGTCATTCTTTATATAGGTCTGTAACCTTTTATTCTTACAGTACTTCTGTCATTCTTTATATAGGTCTATAACATTTTATTCTTACAGCACTTCTGTCATTCTTTATATAGGTCTATAACCTTTTATTCTTACAGCACTTCTGTCATTCTTTATATAGGTCTATAACCTTTTATTCTTACAGCACTTCTGTCATTCTTTATATAGGTCTATAACCTTTTATTCTTACAGCACTTCTGTCATTCTTTATATAGGTCTATAACCTTTTATTCTTACAGCACTTCTGTCATTCTTTATATAGGTCTGTAACCTTTTATTCTTGCAGCACTTCTGTCATTCTTTATATAGGTCTATAACCTTTTATTCTTACAGCACTTCTGTCATTCTTTATATAGGTCTATAACCTTTTATTCTTACAGCACTTCTGTCATTCTTTATATAGGTCTATAACCTTTTATTCTTACAGCACTTCTGTCATTCTTTATATAGGTCTATAACCTTTTATTCTTACAGCACTTCTGTCATTCTTTATATAGGTCTATAACCTTTTATTCTTACAGCACTTCTGTCATTCTTTATATAGGTCTATAACCTTTTATTCTTACAGCACTTCTGTCATTCTTTATATAGGTCTATAACCTTTTATTCTTACAGCACTTCTGTCATTCTTTATATAGGTCTATAACCTTTTATTCTTACAGCACTTCTGTCATTCTTTATATAGGTCTATAACCTTTTATTCTTACAGCACTTCTGTCATTCTTTATATAGGTCTATAACCTTTTATTCTTACAGCACTTCTGTCATTCTTTATATAGGTCTATAACCTTTTATTCTTACAGCACTTCTGTCATTCTTTATATAGGTCTATAACCTTTTATTCTTACAGCACTTCTGTCATTCTTTATATAGGTCTATAACCTTTTATTCTTACAGCACTTCTGTCATTCTTTATATAGGTCTATAACCTTTTATTCTTACAGTTTTTCTTCTACTTCTGTCATTCTTTGGTTATAGGTCTATAACCTTTTATTCTTACAGCACTTCTAGTCATTCTGGAGGTATATAGGTCTAAAGGACACTTGCTGGCTGTCTGGATTCCTCTTTGTCCGTTTGTGGTGCCGTGTCGCTCTCATGGTGTTTTTTATGTCCTGCCTCAACTATCTGGCTCGTTTAGTTTTTGCACTTGTGTTTCTATACTAGTTTTCTGTTGCTTTTGTCTATCTTGCTTCCTGTATTCTGTGACAGTGCACGTTGGTAGTAGCTGTTCTAGCGTTTCTGTCATTCTGTCTTGATATATAGGTCTGTAACGATGTCGATTTTTATTTTGTCTTTTACAGCTAGTTTTTGTACTTCTCAACGTCCATTCTGATTCAATTCTTTTATATTTGGTCTAGCTCTAACCTTTTATTCTCTTACATGGTTGTTTCAATTCTTTTGAGTTCTGTTCGTTCTCTGCCTTTCTCTGTTGGCGATATATCTCGTGTTCTATGGATTTTTTTTATTCTTACAGCACTTTCTGGGCGCTCTGTAACATTTCTTGGCGCTTCTGTATATATAACCTATTATGTCTTCACCGCTGTCCTTGTCGTCTACGGGATCCTGCTTGTTTCTGCTTTCGTTCTGCTGTTTCCTTTTCATTTCGTTGATTTCAGCGGTACAGCACTTCTGTCATTGTTCTATATAGGTCTATAACCTTTTATTCTGTAGCATCCGCAGCACTTCTGCTCTTAGTTTCTTTATATAGGTTTCCTTTTATTTTACACAGATTCGGTCATTCGTTATATAGTTCTATAACCTTTTATGCCCTGGGGCACTTCTGTCATTCGGCAAATGCATAGAGAACTGCTGGCAGTTCTATAACCTTTTATTCTTACAGCACTTCTGTCGGGTCTTGTTCTTCTACCGTGACTATCATCAGATTGGTATCTTTCTTCTTTAACCTTTTTGTGTTTTCAGCTTTCTTACAGCACTTCTGATCATTCTTTACTTATAGGTCTGGATCTATAACCTTTTATTCTTACAGCACTTCTGTTTTGTCTTTATGTTAGTCTATAAGCCTTTTACTCCCTTTACAGCACTTTCTTCATGTTTCTTTATATAGGTGAGACCTCACTTCCTGACGTCTGGGTGATCTTAACTTTCCTGTATCGTTTTCTTACATTTTTAGTGTTTGTCTTTGTTTCCTTCTACATTAGGTCTATAACGGTTTTATTCTTGCGTCAGAGCCACTGTCAGCTGTTTTTTCCTCAGTCATTCTTTAGTGGTTTATACGTCTGGTCTTATACTGTTGCTTCTTATTCTTACAGCCTAAGGGACTCGTCTGTCATTCTTTTATCTATTGTCTCTGCGACATAACTTCCTCTTTTACTGTCTTGTTGAGGATCTGCCTCTATCATTCTTATATAGGTCTATAATCGTGCCTGTTTATTCTTACTGGATAGAAAGCACTTCTGTCATGGGTCTTTTATATAGGTCTATAACCTTTTATTCATTACAGCACTTCTGTCATTACTTTTATATAGGTCTATAACCTTTTATATTCTTACACCCTTCTGTTCTTCTGGTGGGCTGGTGTATAACCTTTCTTTTTAGCAGTGTGGCCTATGTCTGTCATTTTTATATACGCGTCTTATCTAGTATTCCTGAAAAGGACGTTGGTGTCTTTAGTTCACAACACTTACAGCACTTCTGTCATTCTTTATATAGGTCTATAACCTTTTATTCTTACAGCACTTCTGTCATTCTTTATATAGGTCTATAACCTTTTATTCTTACAGCACTTCTGTCATTCTTTATATAGGTCTATAACCTTTTATTCTTGCAGCACTTCTGTCATTCTTTATATAGGTCTATAACCTTTTATTCTTACAGCACTTCTGTCATTCTTTATATAGGTCTATAACCTTTTATTCTTACAGCACTTCTGTCATTCTTTATATAGGTCTATAACCTTTTATTCTTACAGCACTTCTGTCATTCTTTATATAGGTCTATAACCTTTTATTCTTACAGCACTTCTGTCATTCTTTATATAGGTCTATAACCTTTTATTCTTACAGCACTTCTGTCATTCTTTATATAGGTCTATAACCTTTTATTCTGCAGCACATTCTGTCTATCTTTTATTCTTACAGCCCTTCTGTCATTCTTTATATAGGTCTATAACCTTTTATTCTTACAGCACTTCTGTCATTCTTTATATAGGTCTATAACCTTTTATTCTTACAGCACTTCTGTCATTCTTTATATAGGTCTATAACCTTTTATTCTTACAGCACTTCTGTCATTCTTTATATAGGTCTATAACCTTTTATTCTTGCACACTTCTGTCATTCTTTTATTCTATAACCTTTTATTCTTGCAGCACTTCTGTCATTCTTTATATAGGTCTATAACCTTTTATTCTTACAGCACTTCTGTCATTCTTTATATAGGTCTGTAACCTTTTATTCTTACAGCACTTCTGTCATTATAGGTCTATAACCTTTTATTCTTAAAGCACTTCTGTCATTCTTTATATAGGTCTATAACCTTTTATTCTTACAGCACTTCTGTCATTCTTTATATAGGTCTATAACCTTTTATTCTTACAGCACTTCTGTCATTCTTTATATAGGTCTATAACCTTTTATTCTTGCAGCACTTCTGTCATTCTTTATATAGGTCTATAACCTTTTATTCTTACAGCCCTTCTGTCATTCTTTATATAGGTCTATAACCTTTTATTCTTACAGCACTTCTGTCATTCTTTATATAGGTCTATAACCTTTTATTCTTACAGCACTTCTGTCATTCTTTATATAGGTCTATAACCTTTTATTCTTGCAGCACTTCTGTCATTCTATATATAGGTCTATAACCTTTTATTCTTACAGCCCTTCTTTCATTCTTTATATAGGTCTATAACCTTTTATTCTTACAGCACTTCTGTCATTCTTTATATAGGTCTATAACCTTTTATTCTTACAGCACTTCTGTCATTCTTTATATAGGTCTATAACCTTTTATTCTTGCAGCACTTCTGTCATTCTTTATATAGGTCTATAACCTTTTATTCTTACAGCACTTCTGTCATTCTTTAAATAGGTCTGTAACCTTTTATTCTTACAGCACTTCTGTCATTCTTTATATAGGTCTATAACCTTTTATTCTTACAGCACTTCTGTCATTCTTTATATAGGTCTATAACCTTTTATTCTTACAGCACTTCTGTCATTCTTTATATAGGTCTATAACCTTTTATTCTTACAGCACTTCTGTCATTCTTTATATAGGTCTATAACCTTTTATTCTTACAGCCCTTCTGTCATTCTTTATATAGGTCTATAACCTTTTATTCTTACAGCACTTCTGTCATTCTTTATATAGGTCTATAACCTTTTATTCTTACAGCACTTCTGTCATTCTTTATATAGGTCTATAACCTTTTATTCTTACACATTCTTTATATAGTCTATAACCTTCTTACAGCACTTCTGTCATTCTTTATATAGGTCTATAACCTTTTATTCTTACAGCACTTCTGTCATTCTTTATATAGGTCTATAACCTTTTATTCTTACAGCCCTTCTGTCATTCTTTATATAGGTCTATAACCTTTTATTCTTACAGCCCTTCTGTCATTCTTTATATAGGTCTATAACCTTTTATTCTTACAGCACTTCTGTCATTCTTTATATAGGTCTATAACCTTTTATTCTTACAGCACTTCTGTCATTCTTTATATAGGTCTATAACCTTTTATTCTTACAGCACTTCTGTCATTCTTTATATAGGTCTATAACCTTTTATTCTTACAGCACTTCTGTCATTCTTTATATAGGTCTATAACCTTTTATTCTTACAGCACTTCTGTCATTCTTTATATAGGTCTATAACCTTTTATTCTTAAAGCACTTCTGTCATTCTTTATATAGGTCTATAACCTTTTATTCTTACAGCACTTCTGTCATTCTTTATATAGGTCTATAACCTTTTATTCTTACAGCACTTCTGTCATTCTTTATATAGGTCTATAACCTTTTATTCTTACAGCACTTCTGTCATTCTTTATATAGGTCTATAACCTTTTATTCTTACAGCACTTCTGTCATTCTTTATATAGGTCTATAACCTTTTATTCTTAAAGCACTTCTGTCATTCTTTATATAGGTCTATAACCTTTTATTCTTACAGCACTTCTGTCATTCTTTAAATAGGTCTGTAACCTTTTATTCTTACAGCACTTCTGTCATTCTTTATATAGGTCTATAACCTTTTATTCTTACAGCACTTCTGTCATTCTTTATATAGGTCTATAACCTTTTATTCTTACAGCACTTCTGTCATTCTTTAAATAGGTCTGTAACCTTTTATCCGAAATCCTCGGGGACAGCTTTGTTTCAGAAACCGGATTTTTTCGGTTTTCAAATGCCACCCAAATTGTTTGGAAAGTCACCCAAATTTGCTCAAAAAAGCCCAAGTTGCAGAATCTGCATTTGAAAATAGCCCAAAGGTGCCTAAAATGGTCACATCGCCCAAATTATGATAGGAAAGTAGCCCAAAGAAACTTTCAATTTTAAGAATATTTCGGTTTTTGGGTGTTCAGATAAAAGGTTATAAACTTGAACTGTGTTTTGTGTTTAAACTGTCCTGAAGTGATCCTCTGATTTCATATCTATAAGGACTTTCTATAGTATGCTTCTTCTCAGTCAAATAACTTTTTCCTGCTCTATAAAGGTAAGTAAAATTCTCTCTGGTGGGTATATTTTATTTAAAATGAGCTGTCTAATTGTGACCCTTTTCTGACCAGATGTAATTTATTTTTAATAATGACTCCTAGTTCTCCAATGTGTTGCTTCAACTTTTCTCATTAGGATTTGACCAGTGACAACGGTGTTTTCCATGTATGGTTTGTATCATCATTTAAAAAGAATGTTTTTTAATTATGAATGTAGCTTACTTATCACTTTCTTTTCTTTCCTCTTTTTGTTCATTTGTTCCTGAAGAAGACCATGTGGTTGTGACGTAGAATATCTCTTTGCCCTTTTTCCTAGTAACACATTCACTACCTATTTTCATTCACCCCATCTGTTTAACTGTGACTGTTGCATTCATGCATCATCATTTCTGAATCTGAGTTAGGCTTAACTTAGAACCAGTTCTACAGGTTGATTGAAAAGTTATTTCATATTTGTGAACTGTTGTTTCTTTACTCCTATTTAACTACGTTATACGAAACAAACATCAAAATAAAGACAATTTAACTGCCATCATATTACATAGAATGCTGTGTGTGTCACATTAACATTACAACTCAGCATGAGATCCTGTTTGACATACTCATGTACAGAACTGGCTCAGACAGACAGGAAATGGTCCAAGACATACAAGAGACACTACAGGCGGTTTCTTAATGGTGTGAGGAAAGCGGATCAAAGGTCAATCCCAACAAGGCCTGTGTGATGTGGTGCTCATTGAACAACTCAATAGTGAAAGCAGACCTTCCAGATATCACTTTCAATGGGCAGAACATTGAAAGGCAAGACATGCTGCAGTATCTGGGAGTAATGTTTGATCGTGGGCTATAATTCAAGCATCATATCGTACTGATCATACAGAAGTGCAATCGAGGACTGGCAGCCTTAAAAACAATGGCTGCTGCACGCTGGGAACAGAGACTATTGTTTCTCCTGTATCATCAGCTCGTGATTTCAGTAATCGAGTATGGGCTAGGAATACTCACGCTGTCAGAGTCACAATGTGAAAGACTGGGACGCATTCAAAATGATGGGATGCGACTAGTTTTGGGCTGTACGCCTGATACCCCCATTTTGACAATGAGATACGTGCTCGGATTGCTGTCAGTTAGATCCAGATATGCGATGGCCCAGGCAAAAGCCTATATGCGGGTTATCTCCGATAACAGACACTCCCTACATGAGAATATAGCTGACATCAAAGGAGCAAGAATAAAGAGGAGGATGTCTTGGATGGCACTGGCAGAGGCTACGATTGGTCAAGTGACCAGGGTTGAAAATGTATCCAAAGAAGAAGAGTGGAGTAAGTCAGGGGAGAACTGGATAAACTACCAGCTGGTCATCATAAGCCTTGGCAGAGAGTGCAGATCTTGGGACAATGGAAAAGCAGAGTTGGAGATTAATCAACTGATAAGTGATCATGCTGGGGATGATGACGCCATTGTGTACACTGATGGGTCTGTAGTGCGTGGTGAGAAATCAGGATGGGGCTTCTCTGCGAGAATAAAGGGCCGGGTCATCGCTGAACAGAGAGGAGCATACATGACAACAACCTCCAGCATGAGAATGGAGGTAGAGGCAGTTACTGCAGCACTGATGTGGCTGTCTGAAACTCCAGGGCAGTTATATTGTCAGACTCTCAAGCCATGCTTCGGAAAGTTCAGAACGGTTTGGCTGCAGCAGGAATGGAAAACATCAATAGAATCCTCAAGTCTTGAAGAACTGGTGTGGATCTACTGTCCTGATCATGCAGCAGTACGTGGAAATGAGAGAGCTGACAGCATGGCCTCGAGAGTACCCATAGTGGGGACACTGGACATGGATAAGAGAGAGTTACTAAGGGCAATTAATGACCGCCTGCTGAATAATGACACTGCAATGGATGAATCAACAAGGCTGCGGCTGTTGGAGTTTGGCATCAAACGTGGGACTAGCAGAAATAGACGTGAGAGAGGATTCATCCGTCGTATGTACAACCAGCATGCTACAGGTACAATTAGCATTCATACTCTTTGACATTTGCTGAGGGAGACTGAGCACCTATGGGTTTGCCTGAGCACCTATGGGTTTGCCCGGAGTGCAGTGAGGTCGATTCTGATTAATAATAACAATGAGATCCTGTTTGTTTCACATATGATTACATATAGGGCAGCACTTTTAGCTGTCTCTTGCAACGTCAGGTTATTGACCATTTTATTTTTGAGAATCAAAAATAAAACTTATTTGTCAAGTGGCAGTTATAGCTCATTGTGTTGATATCTGTTACATATATATCCAGTGGATTCAAGTGAGGACGTAAACATTTAAAAACAGTAAGTGACTTTCCCATCACCTTGTAAGACCAATAGGTCTTATTCCTTGTTCACTATTGTTTATTAAACAGTAGTTTTCATCTTGTCTTAATAAATGTTCTTGATATCTTTGCTTGCAGGAGAACAATTATTTTGTTAATTTGTGCCTTTCATGAAAATTTTTATCTTGGCAGTAATATAGACAAAGTTGGAGGGACAGACAGCGATATCAAAATAAGAATACAAAAGGCAAGAGGAGCTTTCATTGCATTGGGAAATATATGGAGATCAAGAGAAATAGGACCCAACACGAAAATAAGAATCTTCAACTCAAATGTGAAGTCAGTCCTATTGTATGGCTCAGAGACATGGAGAACAACAAAGACAACAACCAAAAAGCTACAGACTTTCATAAATGGGTGCTTGCGTAGAATAGAGGGTTTAAAATGGTATGACAAGGTTACCAACGTGGAACTGATGACAAGAACTAGACAAGTGCCAGTGGAACAGGAGGTGGGAGGAGGACGGTGGCGATGGATGGGACACGCACTGGGGAAACCTGTTGATAGCATTGCAAGGCAGTCCTTGTTCTGGAACCCCCGGGGCAAGAGAGGCAGAGGAAGACCAAGAAGTACATGGAGAAGAGAGTTGGAAACAGAGGTGAAAATGATGAGGAGAACATGGAAAGAACTTGAGATGATGGCACGTGACAGGAGGACTTGGCATGTGTTTGTTGAAGGCCTATGCTCCTTTGGGAGTGGAGGGTTATGAATGAATGAATGAAAATTTTTGCATTTTTATAGTTTTTTTGCCTTTTATTTCCTTATAATTTTTTTTTAAAATCAGTTCTGTTCTGTAATATTGAAAAATTCTGAACCATGTAATAATACAAATCACACACAGTATATTAGGATACTATATATAGGTAACATGACTATGTTAATGTATTTTTATTTTTCCAGTTACTGTATTTGGTTGCAGTATGGTCTGATGATGAATAACTCCAGTGTGATACTGACCAGTGGCCTAGGAGTTGTCCTGCAGTTTTTATACATCTGTATCTACTATGTTTACACTACACATAAGGTAGTCATCAATCATTACTATTTCCTGTGGAGTATAGTCCTTCTACTAGTTCACACAAGCTTTCCTGTCCTGTGCCATCTGTTTAAGGTCTCTGTGTCTTTTTTAATTCCTCTTAACTGATTCTGTACACAATTATTTTCTCCTCTAAACGGAATTATTTTTAGACCCCAAAAGTTTGCATATACATAAGTTAAGTTTACTGAGATAAAATATCTAATTATAAGTAAAGTATAACTTATAAATATGCAATTAAAGGAAAATGAATTGGCATTCTGAACATATTAATCGTTTTTACTAAATTTATAATTTAGTAGTTTTGTTAGATTAAAAAGTACATACCAAAAAAAAACTAATCTGAAATTATGACATCTTTTTTCCACTTACCTAAGGCCTCCATCAGAAATTTTTGTCACAATACATTTTAATTGCTTTCATTTTGTAGGTAATCCATTTGGTAATACAGAAAAAGCAACAAAACTGTGACGGTTTATGCAGTTCAGTATGTTTCAATTGTAAACCGTTTCCATTCTGTGTATTTTCAGCCATTGTTTATCACTAAGAAACACGAATAAAAATTAAGCTAACACACTGAAATTCCCACCAAAAGTGAACAAAGAATGCTTAAAAATGTGTTTACTTCCGTCCTGGATTAAATTCCGGTCACTTTAAAATACTGGATCGGAAAAAGAATCAAAATTAGTTAGCGTCTTCAAAATGAGGAACGGAACTGAGAGTCTTTAAAAAGACGTTACGTATGAAATCAGTTAAGTCTGTCTCTAATTCCCTTCTGCCTGGCCTGTGTTTTTGGGTCTTGTTCTGTTTCTCTTACCCTGGTGATTCCAGAACAGAAACTACCTTGTAATATCATTTGATTTATTTTATGCGTGTCCTATCCAACAACACACCAATGTCTCTGCCTCATCTCATGTTTCACTGCTGTTTGTCTGGATCTATCTATCAGATCTATAGTAGTAATCTTGTCATACCATTTTAATCCCATTTTACGCAAGCACCAATTTATGAAAGTCTGTAACTTCTTGGTTGTCATTTTTTTTCTTCTCCTTGTTACAGAGCCATACAACAGACTACCTTGACATTTAAGTTCAAGATTCTTATTTTTATGTTAAACTAGTTTTTATTTTATGTACACGTATTTCTCACTTTTTGTTTTTTACATCAGTGTTTTCTCAACGTGGGCCATGCTATATTTCTGGGGGCCACAGTAAGATGGTAAAGTACGTTCTTTCTAGCTAACAGTGACTATGACGGGGGCCACAGAGGTAAAGGAGAAGGGGGCCATGAGCTAAAACAAGTTGAGAACCTCTGTTTTACATCATTATTTTATTTTGTTACCTTTTATCCAAACACCAAAAAACTGAGATATTCTGAAAATCAAAAGTTTCTATGGGTTACTTTCTAATCACAATTTTGGCAATTTCTGACTTTTGGCTATTTTTTAATGCAGATTGTGTAACTTGGGCTGCTTTGGGTGAGTTTAGGATACTTTTTAAATGATTTGGGTGACATCTTAAAACTGAAAAATCCTGTTTCCAAAACAAATCTGTCCCCATGGATTTCAAATAAAGGTTTACAGACCAGTATCACTATCCATTCCTCAAACTTTATCTATGTTGCTGCAGAGATACAAGTTTGAATGTACATTTTATAAGGATTTTTCTCCAGGGGCAATAATAAGGTAGCTGTAGTAGATTAATTTAGTTATACAGGTACTGTTGGCTTTTCATAGGTATACACATTGCTGTATCTGATATATTCAAAGTCATTATTTGAAACTGTTTAGAAAGAGTATGTATCTTTCTTAAATAATAGTGATACAACTAACTGGACAGCGTTGAGCTAAAAAAAACAAAGGTAGGTGCATGAAACATGGAGGTGAAACCTGGAGCTGGCATAAAGAAAATAAGAATCACCTGAAGATTATAAAAACCTGTCCAAAACAAGAAATGCTAAAAAACTACAATTGATGATGACCTGCATTCCAAGACAAGCTAAAGGGTCAGAAGTGAGAAAGGTTAGCTGATTGGTGACAATGAGAACTATTTGGTAAATTTACAAATCTTGAAAAGTCACAGTTAACTGCACTTATTTTGATCCAGAACAATTTCATGTTCTGTTTCAGCACTTTCTCCATGGAATACTTCTGGTGGGACTTATCAGTTTGTTTGCTCCTCTTATTTATGTCACCTACTATGAGGACAAGGCTGATAGAGCAATACAGAACATTGGAATTTATTGTTGTGTTCTTAGTGTAATTGTCTACGCATCACCTTTAGCTACGCTGGTAAGTTTGTTATAAGAATTTTATATATTGAATTAACATCACTCCCCCCAAAAAAAAGAAATCACTCTCTCTTCAGACTGTTAATAATGCATTAGATCTAGTAATCTGGACTTGTGGCAGTAAAATATAACATTTAAAAAAATTTGTAGTAGCCATTTTATAGTAATATATACCCGTAGAATTATTATTTTAAAATCTGTTTATTACATACTCGTACATACTACTTCACAGTTCAGCACGTCTGATGTCCATTGTTTTCTGTTGTGGAAGTGTGATTTGTGTTATTGTTTTTTCATCGTACTTGCTTGATTGTCCCTTTATTACAGAGTTTGTGCACTGTGCTGAGATCCTACTTTTGTGATCTAAGGGAGGAGATTGGAGCACTGATGGAGTAGTCCATGTGCAGTGAAGATAGTCCTTAAAACAAAAAGCCCTTTATTTTTTCCGCCTCTAAATTACATAATAGCGCAATCAGTATACAATTTATTTACTTTTTATTTTATTATTTGCTCTTCTTTCATATTTCTCAATGGTTGTGGATAGTCCATACAAACTTTACTAACTGCCAATATGAAAAGTTCTAACAATATACAAAATTAAAATTCTGAAAATCAAAAGGGGATCTACACCATATCATTAATACTGATGGTTTTGTAATATCATTTTTATTGCTAGCGTTTATGACTTTTAAAATTTAGTCTTTGTTTATTCAGTTATACTTCTCATACTGTTAAGCTTTTTTTTTTTTTTTTTAGGAAGAAGCATTTCCCATTCTGATGCAAGAATTGTGACCTTTGAAAGGATTATCCTAGTTTAGGGTTCTGTGAATGCCATGCAGCTACTGTCAAGCAGCCTTATTTTATAATGAGGCAACCAAACCATATTATTATCTGTCTCTCTGAGCTGCTGATCATCATCATCATCCTTTCCCCTTTTGCTGCCTATGGAGCTAGCACAGCAGCTGGTCCTCATTTTTCAGGAAACCTGTGCCAAAACATTCAAATGCTCTCGTGTTGGTGATTTCTGTAGCAGCTTGTTTACATGATGAGATTGCCAGCCCTGTGCACAACTTGACATTAGCTGCTTCTGACAACATGCTCAAGAGAGTAGTGGTCCTATTCTGTTTTTGTCTCCTCTGAGACCCCTCAAGAACTACAGGGGTCGTTCAATTGATGCATGGTATGAACTTGCATGTAATCCTCTTACCAGAGCCTCCAAGTGGCAGAGTAGTTAGAACGCTTGCCTCTTGAGGCAGAGTTACTGAATTACAGGCTCTAAGCCTAGTAACATCCAGTTAGTCTACCCAGCTGTAAATGGGCACTGTGCTCATAAGTTAGGCATGTCACTTCATATAGCTAAGACCCAGTATAGTGAAGTCTCTAACACTTCACTCACCCTAAGGCAGCATCTTCTTTTTTAACCTTCTTATGAAGAATCTGATACACAGTAGTACACAGTCTTATAGAGGCTGTAACAATTTATGAAACAAAAACCTGAAGTGATCTTCACACATTATAAAATTTAGTTTTGTTTCTATTCATTACCTTAAGTGTTCTTTGTGTTTATATTTTTATGTTTTTCTTGTTTTAGTCTCTGGTGGTGAAACAAAAGTCAACACAGTCTATATCACTACTATTGTGTTTAGTCAACTTTATGTGTGCTGTTGAATGGACGCTTTTAGGAATAGCAATCAAAGACCAGTATCTAACAGTAAGTGGCCACAGTTCTTTTAACATTTATAAACTAAATGTAAAATGTCTACCTTATCTGGCAACTCAACAATTTAGCAAGCATTTTTATAATTATTTTCCATAACCGTTGCATCCTCTAGTACAGTGGAAGGCAACCCAGGAGCTGAGGAGATCTTCTTTAGAAACAGTAAGCCCTCTAAAAAATCTACTGTGATAAAATCACGGCTGTGTTCATGTTTCACAGTATTTGGAATTTTGCAGCCTATTTGTAACTTTCATCTGGTGGAAGATCTTTCGTCCTGATTCCATCAACAGTGTGGTGGAAAATTCTGATAATGATGTTTTCTGTGTTAACTTTATTTCAAAGAAAAGATCGCAGTCCCATGTTACACAGTTCACGAATATAGTGGATTGTAGTAAGCCAGCCCATGGATTTTCAATGGGAATGCAGAAAATTACTTTTAAACCTGGAGACATTACCTTTTAAATGTCGGTGCGAGAGTCCTAAACAGGAATTTCTCAAGCTTAAAAATTATATTTTTCCCTTCGTCATCAGAGATTCTTGAGATCTACCGGTAGATCGGGATAGACGAGTTGTCAACCCCTGTTCTAGTAGATTATCAAGGATTAATTTTTGTTTTTCTCTTTTTTAGCTCATCTAGAGCATTAATTTTAATCAGGACTTAAATATTAATCTCAGTACTTCCTCATGTCTTATATTGTCAATTTTTGTCTTTCTGTGTCTTATGTTTGTCATAAGAATACAGTAGTTTAACATTACCAAGCATCTTCATGTTTATTACCAAATAGCTTTTTTCACATCCTTCTCTCATTGTATCTCACCTTGTCATAGTGAGAGAGCTCATGTACTCCCATGACCCTGAGAGTCATGCCAGTGGAGTCTTCCAAGACAGATAGGTCAAAGAGTAGGGACTATAGGAAATAAGACACAACTCGCTGCCCTGCGAGCAAGCTGGACAAAGCCAAGGGCTAAAGAAAGGTTAACCTAAAAAAAATGCAGTGTGCCATAGATGAAGCAAGGCAACGTAATTTGCTTTACGAAAGACATCATGAATGACAAGAAACAAAATGGTTCTCATCCTGTAGAGTCCCTCCTGGTGGTGAAAAGTTCCAGACCTCCTGATTCAAAATGTTCCACCTAGAATCTACTAGTTGTTACCCTCCTCCATTCTGTGGAATCAAGGCACTGTGGGGAATGGCAAATGCGATTGATCGATTACCAAGACAACTAAATAGATTTCAGTAAAATGCAGAAGGAGTCCTCACAGCAAAAATGATCTCCCTAAGATGAAGAGCACATTGATGTAGTTTTCTCACAAGAGGTGCACCAAAACAACAATTACAAATTCTCAGAGACCTGCTGACTTAAGGAGATATGGTGATACTTACGTGCAGCTCGGTTCATGGCAGTATTCATGTGCATCAACAGTCAGACAAAATAATATGAGTGACGTAACAATTAAAAAAAACAAACATTTGTATATTTAATTTATATTGTTCCAATGCAGGATAATCTGTCAGGAAACGTCACCAACCTAAGGCCACCACTGCTTTCTTCAAGTATATTCCAATTGATGTCTGGGGGGTGTTCTAAGAAGATGCTTCATATCATCATCACTGTTTTCCTGTTTGTTCCCTATGAAGCCACCACTGTAGCTGGCCCTAGTGCAGAAATCCTGCACAAATCATTGACATGATGTTGTGGTTTATTTAGCAGTTTGTTTGGTATGATGAGGTTGCCAGCTCCATGCACAACATCATATTAGTCACATGTTGCCTGAGGGAACAGTTTGTCCTATTCTTCCTTTGTCTCATAAGAGATTCCCAGGAACTGCATGGGGCTTTATATCCATATACTAGCTGTATTTTATCATTCAATTCACATTATACAATATTGAAACATACGGCTTATTTTCTGTTAATTATTTTTTTTTTCAGCTTCCAAATGCTGTTGGTGTAATTCTAGGCCTCATTCAATTCTTCCTGTTTTGTTTGTATGGATTTAAAGAAAACAACTCCAAGACAGTTTTAGTAAACAGCGTCTGAAAAACCTAATACATTCCTGCATTCATTTTGTAAAGTTTGTAATCTGGTTAACCAAAAACAGTAACCTTCTCAGTGACCCTGTTTTTGTATCAAATGAAAATCTGCTTGTAAATATGAACTAACATTCTTGGTATTGTGGGAGCTCAAGTTTTATTGTGCTTATTTATTGTACATGTTGCTGCTTTATTGTAATTTTTATCAGAAAGGTACTGCTGCTAGTTTTATTTCTTGCAGAGCATTATAAAAGATGGAGTTGTAAGAGTTTTATTGTTATCCTGTTACAGAATATCACACTATATACTTAGTCATTCTTCTTCTACCCTGGGGTGTAGAGGTTACAGAATATAACAGCAGGAGTAAATGTCCATTTTATGACCCCGGCAGTTGTTGTTAATAATGATTACTTTACCCAGTTCTGCCATCTTTATTCTGTGTGCTTTAATTGTATCCTTTGTTCTGTCATCTTAGCATTGTATTTCTTTACACTTTCCATCTTTTCTGCCCTATCTGTACTACCTTCTCTCATACACTGTATTGGTTTACTTGTAGTGTTGTTTATAATAATAATAATAATAAATTCTTTAAGCGCCAAACACGGCGCATAAGGCAGAAACCAGTGCTCTCCAGGTTGTTCGTTGTGACGCCACTCCTCTTAGCTCTTGCACATTATTTAGGCCCAACGTTCTTCCTTCTCTTATTATTGTTCTTCTGAGTGTTTCTTTTGGTCTTCCTTTTTTCCGCTTACCCTCAGGAACCCAAGTGAGCGCCTGTAGTGGTATTCTGTTGTTTTGCATTCGTAGGACATGACCGATATATGACCATCGTCTTTTCCTTATATAGTCGGAGACATATTTCTGCCTAGAGTCTTCTCTTATTTGTCGATTAGTCTTGAATTCTTTCCAACTGATGTTCATGAGTTTTCTAAGACATTTGTTCTCGAATGTATTCAGCTTGTTCTCCAATGATTTTGTTATTTTCCAACTCTCACAGCCGTATGTTAGCACTGAGATAACATTTGAATTAAACAGACGAAGCTTGGTATGTATATTCAATGATCGTAATTTCCAAATGTTAGATAATCTATTGAAGGCGCTAGCTGCCAAAGCAATTCTAGTATGGATTTCTCTTGTTGTGTCACCATCCTGAGTCATTTTACTGCCTAAATAATTGAAACTTTGTTTATACCTTACACAATTATAATTCTTAATCCCTTATGAGACTATTACAACTGTTTTATTCCATTCTCTATTCTGTAACTTATTTCAGCTGAAATTTTGATATTCATTTAAGTCATACAATTTTCTTCCCATGTGTGTTTTCTTTATTTGTTTGTTTTTTGGGTCTTGTAATCTTTGACAGAAAGGTTTTTTTTTATCACATACTTGTTTTGTATTTCATAAATTTTTAGTAATGCTTGCAGCTTGTTTGCCATTTTTGCCCATACTATAATTGTCAGAACAACAATCTATAGATGCTGTTGGATTTAACCCTATTTGTACCGTGGATTTAACTCACGGCTCATTGTCTACAAAATAGTACCACAGCACACAATAGCTGACATGAGTAATACAATAATGCCTCAAATACAGTAATATCCCTTTAATACAACAATCACTATGCATAAAAGTGCAATACGTAAGATAATGAATACATAAGCCAACTTACTTGCGATAATCATACCAACTCTCCTAATAGCACAAAGGCACAGCACAGTGCACTGAAAACTGCCACATATCCTGGCGAACACTATAATTCGTCATGAGAACCAAAATGGTTACCGACATAAACTCATCAGTGAAGGCACTGAACTATCGCTCAGAGGCGGCACCTACTACTAGGTTAAAGCAATACACAATTGCAACCAACGTATCACAATTAATAATCAGGAAGGGAAAATCACTAGAACTTTCTAAGCTCAATCTAGCACCCCTCAAATATTCCTACACATATGAAAATCGGCAAGCACTAAACAACAATTGGCATCCAAATAATTCCCCAGCAAAACTGCTGACAAAGGCCAACAACGACCGCTTAGGCCGGCAGACATATCTAGAATTCCCCTTGCGCCAAAAAGCTCCCTTCCGGCTTCCGTCTAATCGAAAACTGGCCGAGCAAGTTTTTACAAGAGACGAACCAGTGTTGTCGCTCTCCAGTGTGACCAATATACAATTTAGCGAAAGTCTATGTCGTGACATCCATCCCCCCCTTAAGAAAGAAAACGCAGTTTTCTTCCACCGGAGGAGTCACGCCCAGCCCCCCTTTGGAGTATGGACGAACAAATGCCGAGATAGCACCTCCTTATGCAAATAAAGAATGCCAGAGTTGTGCTATACCCTCGTCGTACATGCCTTTTCACTTACTAGACTCAATACAAAGAAATATGCACCAATCTAAACTGGGTACTGATCCTGGAGTAGTCTACACATCATGCATGTTACACAAAATCCAAATACCTGATTGTCACCAATCAAACCCTAAGTTCTCGTAACACAATCATCATGTCACAACATAGTTATAGGCATAATATAATATGGTATATCCACACATAGAGTACACCTACTAGATCTTGCCTTTATGGCAGCATATACCATACATTGAATATTAAAATACATCATCATGACTCTCCACATGTAAGCCTACCTTGCCGTGGTTGGAGAGCTTGAGCGCCTCAATGATCCCGGGAGCTATGCCGGCGGGAGTTTTACTCCTGGCAGGGTCACCCAAGCCGGACAGGTCCTGGGTGAGGGGCCAGACTAAATGGGCTGAGGAGTGGGTGGAACCCTATAGGTGTAGATGCAGAACCCACCGGCGAGTGGTACATGCTCTGGTCTGCACCAATCCACCCCCACTTCATGGGTTAAATGCTTTCTTGCCTCATTCTTCACTGTTTGTCGTCTATCACGACCATGGCGACCGTTGCCTCAATTGGCTGTGTGTGGTGTACCCGGAAACGGGGCCTCCCAGTACTGAGGCAAAGTTAAGTCCCCGATGTCACTTATCGGTGCAGAATTGAGAGAGATGGCTGAGCATCACAATCCCTCCTGTGTTGCAGCATGATGAGAACCCAGCATTGCACACTGAGCTTGGGGGGATCACTTGGGCACCAGACTTAATACTGGCTCTTGACTGGATGGCCGCATGCAGGAGATTTCTACAATGGAGGGTTGGCAGGTGGTGGGTATCGGGAAGTGGCTCTGTGCAGGACGTGAGGATTCCTTGGGAGAGCCCCGAACCATAGCACAGCATTGTGCAAGCTCTGCATAGTTGGAGAGCCCCCTGGATGACGGGGAATGCACAGTGTGCTACCCCACCTATCCCCAACTGCTAACTTAGAACCAGAAGTGGGGTCCTCTGAATGCGTGCCAGGCCAGGATAAAATGCCTGGGAAAGAGACTGGAGCTCAGAACTCCCTAACTCAAAGTTGCAGGATGGCAGAAAAGCCACGGGAAAGACAGGGCTATTTTGAAGATAACGCAACCATATTTTCACCATACGAGCTCGGACGCCGCCTCGGTAAACAAGGTCCGCGCACAGCAGTGACACCCCCAGGCTGCTTGCGAATAGTCTACTACTGGGAACATAAACAGATTAGGGATGAGCCCACTCTCCCGTTGAACAGGTGCTAAAGTCGTAGATACTGGGCCAGAAGGCGCACCGGAAACCACAGTATCATGCAACTCGCTTTTTTTTTCTATGGAGAGTACACCGTCATCATCATGAAATATCAACTGAAATAGTCATAATGCTTTACTTACATAAATTCCAATAAATACTCTTTTTTTAGATGTATGTTTTCACAGAAACTATAACTGTTCAATTATTTGACAACCTGGACAAGACATCTGTTACTACATTTACAACATCCTCATATTGATATAATAGTAGAACTGGGGGCGCGGGTCAGAGCCTATCAGGTTCGGTTCGCGTCAACCAAAAGATCTTACTAAAACGAACCCGAAAATCTAGCTCTAGCTAACGCTGAACTATTAGCAGATGGTTTCGAAGCAACGACATATGCTTCTGCCTAACTGCCCTACGCGCACCCCAACTATTCACAAAAGTAACCCGTGCCATTTTGGTATTGTCGCGTAGCGACAATACTTCTACAAACTTAACTGGCGCAACCCCATCAAACACTCATCTGAGTGTGCGCCAACTAGCACTCAGTGGCACATTACGCACCAAAACTGTGCGATCACTAACTTTCGGACTTGAATATAAGTCCCCACTGCTCCTAGTCAAGTCCTTCGGTACATGCCGCGAACTACGCTTCCGATGTACCTTTTGTTTATCAATCTTGGAAGTTTGGTGATGCTGAGCCTCTGCATCAGCTACACCTATGGCACTATGCACCCCGCGTACATTACCGACGGTTAAATCGGCAATCGGATCCTCCAGGACCAACGCGTAGACTCTACCCGTAATGAACAAATAAGCGAAAGTCTATGTCGTGACATCCATCCCCCCCTTAAGAAAGAAAACGCAGTTTTCTTCCACCGGAGGAGTCACGCCCAGCCCCCCTTTGGAGTATGGACGAACAAATGCACGCCTGGGGGTAAGTCTCAACTTTGCCCCCGAACGTGGTGCATTTTACCGTTTTGCCTGTCAGGCATGAGTCGTCGATGCACGATCGACGCACCCCAATTGTTGTGCATCCGGTGTCTCTCAACACCCGGACTGGTCTATTCTCCACCTTTCCTTCGTGGAGGATCACCTTGCCAGTCTCATGCACTGCCGATAGACATGGTGCCGCATGCCCACATCGTAGCACTAATCTCTCGTTCGCATTGAACAGAGGGCGGCACCCCGCACAGTCCTCGCTGTTCATTGTGTCCAACACAACCGCGAAATTTGCGTGTTCAATCGGAGTAGTGCAGCTATCAGCACTATGACCCCTGCCACCGCAATTGGTACACACGCGCTCTTTCTTTTTCTCCTCGCGTGTACCTTTGCTGGAGCCCTTCGATGACTGTGATACTATACTGTAATTTATTTTTTCAGAAGGCCCCATGTCTTTCTCTTTGCATTATTTATACACTATTTCTAGGAGGGATTACAGGTAATCCTTCTCCATGTTTCTTCTCCTTCTATTATTTACGTTTTTTCAAGATGAGATCACGATGGAGTTTGATCTATGTGTTTAGAATGGGGGTGTAGGGAATTAGAAAGTATTATTCTAGATTAAGATTATAGAGGCTAGATCAGGATTTGCACCAGTGTCCTTTTTTTTAAAGATATTGCGTGGCCATATACGCATTTTTCGGGAGTTAAATTATTTGCGGCCATTTTTGCTTCATTTCCGCAGTATAGGGCTAGGACCAATTCCCGGTTCTTTGTCTAGCAGAAACTGGTTGCATCAGAAAGATCTAAGGTTCTGATTGGCTGAGAGATAACTGCAGTTGAAATGCAGAGCTCCGATTGGCTTTAGAACCACGCCGCGCATATGACGTCATGAAGTCGGCGCGTGGGGGTCTTGATTATAAAAGGCCTATATTTCATAGCCTCTTTCTCTTTTAATGAAAAAATTGCCAAAGCCGGGTTGCCAGAGTCAAGTCGATTGCCCTTCAGTTGGACATTCGAGATATGCAGGTACCGGCTTTGTGGGAATGAGAGCGGAATTTTGAGACCACAAAATTTCTCCCACGGCAAAGTTGGGGCATTCGCAGAACCGCAAGGGTTTTACGTTAGTTGCCAGTAGTGGAAGGAGAGGAAGAAAATACGTTTTCCCAGCCAGGGGAAGACATTTTCCAGCGAATAGGATTTTTGTGGATAAATCCTGAGCTCTGACGCTCGTTACACACGCAGATTTGGCAGGCTGCCAGCGTTGTGGTAATTTTTTATGTTCGTTTTCTTCACGGCCATAATAAAGCCGACGGCCCAGTTATAGGTACTCGGGCAGGTAATTTCAGAGTGGTAGAAGTCAGCTACAGTTCCAGTCCAGAATCCAGTGGGGTTCTGTTAAACCTCAGTCATCAATTCCAGAGTTAGTGGAGAGAGAGAGGGTAAACATTCTCTCTACTGAAGTCAGCACAGATAGGCAGAACTGTTAGTTTTGGTGAATCATAGCAGAGGACAGCTGCTGAAGTTTAGAGGTGCAGTTAGTTGTGTTCAGGAGATTCCAGGATAGGCTGTGTAGAACCGAAGTCTGTGCAGAGATTGTGTAGTCACTTCGCAGTCGTTCCAGCTATCAGTGGACTTAGAGTTAGAGTTAGAATTTAGAACAGCTAGTTTGGAGTGTAGGCGACATCAAGTGCAGTGTAGTTCATTTCAGTTAACCTTACCTTCTTTCTCCATACAGGTTGCAATTGTGGGAGAAGGGTTGGGGTTGATGCATTTTTAACTGTGCTTGATTTTGTTTCAGGTGTGCATCCTCGCACTTCATGTATTTTGACATGTATATGAGTTTGTGTATAGGTGTATAATAAACTTGTATAAATTGTAGCTGGCATCAGTCATTTCCTTTAGTACAGTAGCTATATGTTGTCTGTACCTTGGTGTTTGTGAATCTTAATTGAACCTTATCCCCATAGGGTAGTTAGAGGTGGTTCGAGGCCATAGCAATTTAAACGTCCGAAGTGGCGAGGAAAGAATCAACCTCGGTTCTCAACCTCGGAGCCAATGGTCTCAACTTTCACATTTTTGCACTATATTTCTATCTGAATCTATCATTTCAGTCTTTCTTCTTACTATTGTCTTGTCACTATATGTAGACAGTCTCTAGTCCTAAATCCATTTCGTGACAATGACGAAGACCCCGCATCAGAGTCAGAAGACCGACTCTCTGAGGACGCACTCCTCTGCTTATGATGTTTGGTTTTATACCATAATCGGTCTTCGTCACGCGAGTCCTCGAATCGTACCTGCTTTCGCGCTTGACGATCCCCTCCGTTGCTATAACTATCATAACGTTGGCTCTGCCACCTCGGCCAACTGTTCCTATGGGAACGAAAATTCGTATTAGTACCTCTATATGGCCGATAAGGACTGGAGGGCCTCTCATAACTCTGCTCTTGACCCCTGTCTGCCTTATCTGACTGATTTTGCCTAGTTTGGCGTTGAACTTTGCCCACACTGGCAACTATGTCTTCTGTCAGACCCGACTTCTGAATAGGTTTGCCCGGATGGGCCAGGACATAATGGTGCCCCAACTGGGCCATGGACTCAATGTCCTTTGGTTGACGTTCCTGGAAGAACGCCACCAACTCACTAGAGCATGAGGACAACACTTTGTCTCGTAATATTAAGTCCAACAAGCCATTAAAGTCCTTTGTTATTCCCTCCATTTCGATCCACCTATTCAGCAGAAGTTTGATCTTTGAGATAAAATCCTCAAAGTCCTGGTCTGAACTAGGCATCGCGTTTTTAAAACGCGTCCGGTAGCCATCAGCCGGAACCTCCGGAGCAATCTCTCCTTTACTTTATCATAGTCAGCCCTTTCCTCTACAGGGAGGCTATAAAAAGTCTCCATCGCGGGCCCCACTAGCAGTGTCGATAAAAGAGATGGCCACTGATCCCTATCAGCCTTATAGGCCACACATTCTAAGAAGAAATCTAAACTGTCTATTTTCTCATTAAAATTTGGTTTCCGCAGCCTAAAAGGACGATGAGCCCCACCAGAAGTTGACTTCTGACCACTCGCACCCACTTCTAACTTCTTTAATTGTAATTCTTTATCCATCATTTTTTCTTCCAACGCTATTCTCATTCTCTCCTTCTCCAACTGTAACTCTCTATCTTCTCTCATCCTCTTTTCTTGCAATTCTCTCTCTTCTTTCATCTTCTTTTCTTGCAATTCGAATTCTCTCTGTTTCCACTCACTTTCTTCTTTCATCTTCTTTTCTTGCAATTCTCTCTCTTCTGTCATCTTCTTTTCTTGCAATTCAAATTCTCTCTGTTTCCACTCACTTTCTTCTTTCATCTTCTTTTCTTGCAATTCTCTCTCTTCTGTCATCTTCTTTTCTTGCAATTCTCTCTCTTCTGTCATCTTCTTTTCTTGCAATTCGAATTCTCTTCTTTTTAGCTCTAGCTCTTCAGCTCGAGCATCTCTTAGAGCATTTTGTTTATCAATTCTCTCCCTCTCTTCCTTCTCTTTCAAAGCTTTTTGATTCTCCACTGAATGGAATTCTGCCTTAGCAAACTCCACTAATTCTTTTCCTGTGTACCCGGCTGCTTGGCCCATCCACGTATAAGTATCAATGTCCATGTTGTCACTCAAAATGCTTAGTACTATTTCTTACAATAGATTTACTATGAAATCACTCAGTTGTATGTACTGTAAACTCTTCACCTATATCAGTAGATAACTCTCTGGTTACAATGGTGCAGTAAATATACTAAATAAAAATATCACTTCTCAATATGCATATATCTATATATTTGCGTGTAAGTATATGTCACCTCACCTCTTAGTGTAAATATATTATCAATCTTTACCTCTTATAATATAAATAAAGTTACACTTAGCCTCTTGGCTATGTTATCACCACTTGTGCAAAATTAGGTCTTTCTATATTCTTATTCTATAGTCAGTAACTGTCTAATACCAACTTCCTGATACCTTGAAAACAATGTATCAACTTAGGATAATCAATAGTTGTATCATCACAACTTTCTGATACCTTGACAATACTGTCACCCTGGTTCAAAATAGGTATTACTTCAACAATTCTCTACTGGCGCCCACACTGGCGCTATGAACCAATACCACTCCTCTTATTATTACACTCAATACTCTCTGTTATGCAAGTACTATCTATGGAAAATGAACACAAATGAGGACTACACAGATTAAGGAAACACCCACATCACACCACGAAAACAAAATTCCAGTCACGAGGATTAATATCTACAATGCGTGACTGAGCACGAACGAAAACAAGGGATACCTGTAAACGTATTTACAAGATAGTAAGATAGGACAAGAGAAAACACCATTTAAACAGAACACAAGAAATACTAAATATACACGACAATATAACTACACACTTCACAATTACAGCTAACACCAACAGGGCTCTGGAATGTTATGCAGGGCAGCCGCAGGAAATTAGTCTGCCAGACTCCACCAAAGAACAAATACAGCCACCACCTAATAGAATTGGTCTAATCCAATCTTTTCCTACGAAAGGCCAAAACTGGATTACGCTCACACACCAATACACTATACCACCAAACACACAACCAAAACCACAATCAACAATGAGGTGCTAGAAGCCAACTCTTGCACCAAGCACTGTCTTCCCTTCAGTAATAATAACCTAAGCAAAGTATCAATACAATTATATTATAATGTATCAAAATATAACATACAATAACTCCAAACTACAAAGAACACAGAGCAAAAACAAATTAACCAACAATGAACATACAATCAAACAACCTAAGTCATACTGATACAATGAGAAAAGACAAAACAAAAGGAAAGAAAACAACAACAAATTAAGAAGCAGACAAAAAAAACAGCACTATATTATACAACACATCAAAGTAACTGATAAATAGAATCAGTAAGAAAGGCAGCCAAGAAGATTAAATACTCAGAAAAACAAGAAAATTTCAATATATGACATAATACATAAACATACAAACAATAACTTAACTGAAGCTCCAACGGCGCTTGAGTAAGCAGAATCCTCAGCACTGACGAAGATGATGAACGGAACAAACAAGACTCCACACTTGAAAATACGTGATCCAAACGAATATAGTCCAGGAATAAGTACACTGTCACGGTGCTAACACAGCACTGTCTATATTATCACTGAAAATGTGTACTATTTCACTGTTCAGCTACACAGCTTGACTACACAGTCTTCTGTAAGTCAGCAGGGCACCAGTGCAAACAGATTCACCCCTGATTGGGCCCTTCTGGGTTGACAGCGTCGGCCTAGGAAGGTCACGTCAGAGCAATGTTACAGGCGTCGACTTAGGCAGGTCACGTCAAAGCTTATTCACCCCTGGGTGGGCCCATCTGGGTAGTATGATGATGACATCACTGTTGCTGTCATTTTTGTTGGAGTCATCTGTCAAGTTATTTGCTTATGTTTTTATCATAAGAATAATTGTGTCTTTACCTGCGATGTCAGGTTGATTAGGGGTTGTCTTCCCTTGTTTATTCATTCATTGTGTTTGACCTTTAGGGTCAAAGGTAGACAGTTCGGGCGTATGCCCATGGGCAGGTTTTTTTAAGCGGGAGTTGAGTTAGACTTCCGGCAAGCCGGGGAGTGTCCTGGTTTCTGAAGGGACGAGAGTCCATTGTGTTTTTCGGGAAGAATCTTCGAAGTGACTGCACTGCAGTTTTCCCCAGTGAATCTCTGTGCGTTGGAATGACAGCAGAGTTCCTTGTTAAGTTCTGTGGACTCGGTTACAGGTAATACCGACTTTTTCCATTACTATGCTTTCGGTAGCAGAACATGTTAGAAGATTGCCTAGTCTGTGAACTGCAGCTCACCGGTCCTCCATTTCAGAACTTATTTGTTGTGCTCAAGGTAGCCATCCAAGACTATTAGTCTTCATACCATCCAGAAATCCAGTGACGAAGATATATTGTGGGAGCCGCAGATTGGCGGCATATTTATGTCTACAATAAGCATTACTGCAGGGTTGATGGTAACCTGCTTATCAGAAGTACACAGCCGACGTCAGAACGAGGCCTGTGTTTTTCGGCTATTATACTACAGCCTGATAATGTGCAATTGGCGGGGAATGCCAAGTTGCACCTATGTGTCAAAGTGATTAAGGTATCTGACGCGTTTAGTCAGTAATCCCAGGGCGACGCCACGAACTGTCCTTATTGAAGAACATTGTATTGACCATGCACGAATATTCAAATGTTTACCAGCTTGCTGAATGCCTAATGTATACCTATCGATTTCCGGTCAGCATGACCTTGTTTACAATGACTGTTCCTGTTGATACCATGTGTGTTCTCGTCAATAAATGTTTTGAAACGTGTCTGCAGTGTCCAAGCATCCTTGACCACTGCATGTGAGTGTATGGGTTGCAGGGTCTACATACATAAGAGCCTAAACACATTCGCGCCTTCATTCGCACCCACACTCAGTTCATCATCCGCTCGCACTACACACCTAACAACATGTATACTGTCTTGGGCCAGTGATCACCTCAACAAGAGAAAAAGGACAGTTACATTTTTGGTGGACCAGTTACGTGGGCTCTTCTGATACATTTCTTGTGGACAGAGCGAGCAATTAACATTATTGATGACAGTAATGGATCCAGAAATTTACATTTCTCCAGCCTTAAACAGACACCCCACCAGGCTATTTACAGTTGCTGTTACATGTATGATGTCTCCAGTGTTGTCCAGAAATTTACAAGAAGGACAAGTAAACATTACATTTTTGATCTGTGGGTCTAAGCTATACACTGGACAGCTGTAACACACATCGCTAATTCTACACTTGCAAGTTTTGGCTACAACAGGACAGAAATAGGTCATCAACTGTTGACCCAGATAAACAGTGCTAGCATTTAAGTTATAATGCTGCATAAACCACAACAGGACAAATACTGAAGTGAACATCTAGGCATTTGCTACGTGGACCACAACTGCAAGTCAAGTCCCTTACAGTAAACGGTACCGCTGGTCGTTTACACGTTTCAGTCAATAACAGACTTTTCTACACCCGAGCATTCAAGCTACATTGTTCGAGGTCAAGTTCCTGTTTGTAAACAGTACGTGGAAATTGTAAACATTCAATGTGCAAGTCCTAAGTCGAGAAGGTCATAGTAACTTTTGTTCGTGAATACCACTTTATGCTACAGTGGATTTGACATTCAGTGCGCGCTTGACATTTTGTTTCTGTGTTCGCAAGGAGCAAGTTAGTTACTTTAATATCATGTGTGACTAAGCTTTATTTTGCAACACATTGAATTGATTGCTATTTATGTTAATTGTACTATTGTTGTGTATTTTTCTTGTGTTTTTCTGCGGGTTTTCGGTTGGTGGGTCTTACAGTAAATATGCCACTTAATCGAGGGTTACTGTAAGCGTTCTGTAGGGATTGCAATTTTCTTAATTGAAATTTGCTAGCGACTTTTGTTGCTATATTTTTTTTTTTAGCTGTGACGACATCAGTTAGTGTTGTTTTCGTTATTTTTCCGTTCTTTGATTTTCGTCTAATTTTGTTTGTATCTGTTCTTCTCTCATTCCTTCCATTTATTTCTTTACACCTTTTCGTTTATAACAGTGTTGCCATTTGTCTTGTTTATTTTTC